>ONZH01006858.1:0-38842 GCA_900303285.1 Rhinella marina | reverse complement strand
TCCCGGGCCCCGGTGCAGCCGAACCGGCTGCACCGCGGTATGTCCGCCCCTGGGGAGTACCTAGCTGACCATACCAACGTCCTGCGTGATCACTCTGCTCCATACAACTACTGGGTTGCAAAGCTGGACACGTGGCCCGAACTGACTCTGTACACCTTGGAGGTGCTGGCCTGCCTTGCCGCTAGCGTGTTGTCAGAGCGGGTCTTCAGTGCAGCTGGTAGCATCATCACTGATAAGCGTACACGCCTGTCAACTGACAGCGCTGACAGGCTGACGCTTATTAAAATGAATAAAGCCTGGATTTCACCGGAATTCAAATCTCCACCGGGGGAAAGCAACTCAACATGAAGATTCTTCATGTATCCTCTCCTCTCCTCCTCCTCCTCCTCCTTCTCTTCTTACACAAACGCTGAGCCAACAGGCAATTTTTCAGAGGGCCAACTGGCTCTCTTTTCAAACAATGTTTAGGGAGGGCCACCTACAGGCCCTCTCTCCAATCAATTTTTTAGGAGGGTCAACTACAGACACTGAAAAACAATTTTTTAGGAGGGTCAACTACAGACACTCAAAAACATTTTTTTAAGGAGGGTCAACTACAGAAACTCAAAAACAATTTTTTAGAAGGGTCAACTACAGACACTCAAAAACAATTTTTCAGGAGGGTCAACTACAGATACTCAAAAAAAATTTTTAGGAGAGTCAACTTTAAACAGCCATTTGACTGCAATCTCAGTCTGCCAAAGGCATTGTGGTGTCACCGCCATGCTGTGTCAGGCTACCTTGTCCCCGCCATGCTTTGTCAGGGTAAAATTTTATGTGGTTCACCTGCTACCTCAGTCTCACTTGGTCACTCTGGGTTCACCGCCATGCTGTGTCAGGAAAATAACACCAATATAAACATAGGAGGCATCAAAAAACATACACAGTATAAGGATATCATGGGGTGTGACGGAAAGCCTCATCTAAATAAAACACCAATAACAAATAGCACACCAGTATATGGAAATTACTCATTTTATTAAATCATCAAAAACATATAAAAGATAGTAAAATCAATGGTGGTAACTATACACACAAAAGGAGGGGCACATTGGACACAATAATAATAAATTACCAAAAGTTTTCTACAAACGGTATCATCACAGGTCAAAATAAAGTGCAAGTGCAGTTCATACTATAGTATAAGACACCATACGCAGAACAATGGATTCAAAGTACATAATAAGGTAAAATGGAATACAATAGTATAATACAGACCAGTACCACCTCCAGCCTCGATGTACGTTTCGCTGTTGCTTTCTCAAAAGGGATCATCATCATCCCCTTGAGAAAGCAACAGTGAAACGTACGTCAGGCTGGAGTTGGTACTGGTCTGTATTATACTATTGTATTCCATTTTACCTTATTATGTACTTTGAATCCATTGTTCTGCGTATGGTGTCTTATACTATAGATGAACTGCACTTGCACTTTATTTTGACCTGTGATGATACCGTTTGTAGAAAACTTTTGGTAATTTATTATTATTGTGTCCAATGTGCCCCTCCTTTTGTGTGTATAGTTACCACCATTGATTTTACTATCTTTTATATGTTTTTGATGAATTAATAAAATGAGTAATTTCTATATACTGGTGTGCTATTTGTTATTGGTGTTTTATTCATGCTGTGTCAGGGTAAAATTTTATGTGGTTCACCTGCTAACTCAGTCTCACTTGGTCACTCTGTTGTCACCGCCATGCTTTGTCAGGGTAAAATTTTATGTGCTTCACCTGCTAACTCAGTCTAACTTGGTCACTCTGTTGTCATCGCCATGTTGTGTCAGGGTAAATGTTTGGGTGGCTCACCTGCTACCTCATCTAACTTGGTCACTTGTTGGTGTCACCCCCATGCTGTGTCAGGCTAAATTTTTGGATGGCTCACCTGCCACCTCATCCAACTTGGTCACTTGGTGGTGTCACCACCATGCTATGTCAGGCTACATGTTTGGGTGGCTCACCTGCTACCTCAGTCTAACTTGGTCACTTGGTGGTGTTACCGCCATGCTGTGTTAGGGTAAATTTTTGGGTGGCTCACCTGCTACCTCATCTAACTTGGTCACTTGGTGGTGTCACCGCCATGCTGTGTCAGGCTACATGTTTGGGTGGCTCACCTGCTAACTCATCTAACTTGGTCACTTGGTGGTGTCACCGCCATGCTGTGTCTGGCTAAATGTTTGGGTGGCTCACCTGCTACCTCATCTAACTTGGTCACTTGTTGGTGTCACCGCCATGCTGTGTCAGGCTAAATGTTTGGGTGGCTCACCTGCTACCTCATCTAACCTGGTCACTTGTTGGTGTCACCGCCATGCTGTGTCAGGCTAAATGTTTGGGTGGCTCACCTGCTACCTCATCTAACTTGGTCACTTGGTGGTGTCACCGCCATGCTGTGTCAGGCTAAATTTTTGGGTGGCTCTCCTGCTACCTCATCTAACTTGGTCACTCTGTTGTCACCGCCATGCTGTGTCAGGCTAAATTTTTGTGTGGCTCACCTGCTACCTCATTTAACTTGGTCGCTCTGTTGTCACCGCCATGCTGTGTCAGGCTAAATTTTTGCGTGGCTCACCTGCTACCTTATCTAACTTGGTCACTCTGTTGTCACCGCCATGCTGTGTCAGGCTAAATTTTTGGGTGGTTCAGCTGCTATCTTAGTCTAACCAAGCCATCCTGTGAACTGCAATCTCAGTCTTAACAAGTCATCCTGGGGTTCACCGCCATGCTGTAAACTGCAATCTCAGTCAAACTATGTAATTTAGGGGTTCATCACCAAGGTGTGCTAGACTACAATTTTAGCGGGTTCACCTGCAATCTCAGTCACAGACTGTCATTCAGGTGTGCACCACCATGATTTTTCAAACCAATTGTTTCTGAGGGTCACCTCCAGGCTCTTACCCATGATTTTTTGGAGGCTTGCCACTACACTGTCACCCAAAATTGTCTTGAGGGTCACTGGAGGCCTCTCCCCCACAACTTCAAGGAGGGTTACTACCTGGCCCTGGCACACAAACATTGTCTTGAGGGGCACTAAAAGGCTCTGCACCCACCCACTTGTGGAGACTAATGGGTGGGTGCAGTGTGCATCTTAGCCCGTCTGGAATTAGGAAAGCTGGGCACTGTGCTTGGAGGTCTTTGTGTCTGCTGTGGACAGGGTGGGTGTGGGGTGCGTGTTTGCCCATCTGGGATGGGGGGAGCTTGGCACTGTGCTGGGAGAACTTTGTGTACGCTGTGGACTACTGGGTGGGTGCGGGGAGGGAGACGCTTATGCCCGCGTCCTGGGGCGGGGGATAGGACAGCAGTGCCAGCATGGGCAGTGGTGTCACCCGCAGGCGGTGATGGACTTTCGTTGCACCTAGTTGGGTGCTTTCTTAACATGTGCCAGCGCATGTGCCTTGCCCATCTTGGTCTGGGTCAGCACAATTGTCTTGAGGGTCACCACCAGGCTGTTGCCCAGAATTTGGCGTAATGGTGCGATTAGGCAGCCTCAGAGGCATCCATGCATGCTGTCCCTGCTGTTTCCTGTCCATTTCCGTGGTGTTTCCATCATTTTCTGAGGTTTCCAGGTTTTCATGCAACCTTCCCTGTGCAGAGCTTTGGTCCCCTGCAAAAAATGCTCGAGTCTCCCATTGACTTCAATGGGCTTTGTTATTCGAAACGAGCACCCGAGCATCAAGAAAAACTCGACTCGAATAACGAGCACCCGAGCATTTTAGTGCTCGCTCATCTCTAAACTCTAGTTGACTTTCAAACACGTGATCAGTGCAACAGTCCTACAATTCTTAGCTGTAAGCAATTCTTGTGATCATTTTTGCAAAACACTGTTTTTCAAATCCTTACCGAGCACTGAACTGTCCCACTCATATCTGTTACATTGTTCAGATTACCTTTTATTATACATTCTCAGAAACCCTCCTGTATCCATGGTTAACCAGTGGGGTTTGAACTTACAGTAATGCTTATACAGCATAAATATTTTTTTAATGTTTGAGTCAGAATACAGTATTGTTTGCAATAATCATGTCTTTTACCATATATGTTATATAAAACCATTAGTTCTTAAAAATTCAGCCCATAAAACCTTGTTAAAATAAAAAGTTAATATTGCTGAGGCACTGTAAATACTAACCAGCTGGAAGGAGACGTAACAAAATCCATGAGGCCCTATATAGGGGTAACAGGAGCTGAGTGAGACTGATCCAACACATGCAGAACATCAAACTTTATCTTTGCAGCAAATGAGTAACGGACAGCAAAGGAAGGAACATGAACTTATCCTCAGGACAAAGTCTAGATTAAAAACAGGCTCCTGAACAGACAGCATAGGAAACAATAAAGTTTCAATGCTTTAAGAGTAGAGTAATGCAAATGACACATTTATTACCTAATGTTGCTAAGTAAAGATACCTTAAACAAATATGGTTTGAAGTCATTGACAATGTCAGTTCTATACATTTCCTACGGGATAAAAGTGCAATACATTATTTCTAAGCTATAGCCACATGTCACTGTCTAGTCTTTGACAATTCGCAAAGAATATAGTGGGGAAAAATAAAGAATATAACAGATTATACAAATATTTGCTAAACCCAATCTTATATGATTCAGAATGGGAACTGATATTAACGTCATCAACCTTGGCGGCATTCTTTCAACCAGCTTCAGACAGTACCTACAATACCTGGGATGGTTTTCCATATAAATTAGGTACCTGTTGCCTGCTTCTCCTTTATGTGGGTCTACACATCCCAATGGCACCTTTCATGACTGACATGTATAGGAGATATAGGTGTTGGACCAAAAATGTCTTAAAAGGGTGTTCCCATCTGAGACATCACTAGGATATGACATCAATGTCAGGTGCTGGACCCATTCCTATCTTCAGAATAGAACCCTTGCATGTGAGAGAGGGCACACCGCTCCTATGCTTTGCCGATTTTGGAAGTCCCACAGCGATGAATGGAGAGCAAGCCGCAGAAGTATTGCCATCTCTCTATTCACCACAATGGGACTGTTGGAAATAGCTGAGCCAGCACCCAACTACTTTTGGAACTCCTGTGGTAGTGAACAGAGGGTGGCTGCACATATGTGGCTGCTATCCCTTCACTTCAGGAGGTCCATTGTGGAGATAGGAGAGGGTCCCAGAGGTGGGACCTACACTTATCTGACATTCATAGCACATTCTAACAATATGCCATCAATGTTGCGGATAGCAATACCTTTTTAAAGGGATTTTCCAAAAGTTAATTATTGATGACATATCCACAGGATGTCATCAAATCTGATCGATGAAAGTCCAACAACTGGTACCCCTGTCATTTAGCTGTTTGAAGAACAATGTATAGTTCTTACATAAAGGCCTTGATTAAGTAGCCACCTCTAAACAGCTATTAAGCTTGTCCATTGGGCACCCACTTTCCATATGCCTGATGAGGTATATGGGTACCTTAAAGGGGCTATGCCTGACTGATGTAAAAAAGATCAGACATCATATAGCACATGACAATCTCTTTCTAACAAAGCTAGAACCAGCCCTGTACCTCACATGGAGCTTCCACCATTCATTGTTCAAATTGTTCTGCTAGTTTTATTTCAGGCTGGCAGCTCAGGGGTGTGTCCTTTCTCAGGAGGTGTGTACTTTCTGCAGCAGCTCCTTCTTTGTAACTGTCCCAGATTCTAACACTAGATATAGCTGGTGACAGTTGAAGATTTAAACTGAGCATGTGCGACAACCTCAGTGAGGTGGACGGAGAAATAAGGAAAAGAACTATCAGCTGGTGACGCTTTACAGAAACCCTTTATTTAATAACTATTCGGCTTTACTAAGTTTTTTTATTACATGCAATTACAAAAGTATTCATTACTAGGTGCTGGTTTGAAAAATGTAGAATATTTTTTGTGGGACAACCACTTTAAGCAGTGGTGCTCAAGACCACCCTGTTTTAAGCAGAGAGAAGAGCCACTAAAAAGGAGAAACTATTATAAAAATTATATAGCCATAAAAATATAGTAAAAATAAAAAAAATAAATAAATAAATAAATTAAAACTATTGTGTATGAAAAAATTTCTAACTGTGCCTGGACCTGAAGAAATTACCATGGTGCTGAACTCATTGTTATGGGGGGAAAATGTTGAGTTGAAACACTACTGATTTTGACTATATACTGTGTATGTGAGGAAAAAAAATATTTCAATCATTCTGTAATGATATCTTGCTCTGTACTCCATATTGTATAACAAGTATGAAATTAGCAATATAAATATAACATTCATATATTATTCATACAATCATATTTCATCTTTGGGGCATATAAAACACAAACATCCAATAATGTACTGTAAAATATTTACTCCGGGACATATTTTTGTAAAAGTCTATCAACCACATTTTGCTGCCAAATATTTGGAGAAAAAAAAGTGCTCTCTTTCCTTGAAAGCACCCGAGGGATGTGGCATTTAGACTTATTTGCATGCTGAATATTGAAATGAAGGATTTACATTTCCAAACAAAAACTCCGGATCTTGATTCTCAGGATTTGGTGACAGGAATGACATGAAAGATTGACTTCTTCCAAGCTCTGTATCTTCAATATGTTATCACAGCACTCACCCTGGAAGTATTTTCTGAACTGTCAATGCCAGACTTTACTAATAGAATCAGAACTGGTACCTGGAACCATATAAGAAGTCTGTAAGACACTAGATGTAAAGATAAATGATAACGTAAAAAAAGACAAGTAATATCTCTGTTGGCTGGTGAGTGATGAAAGAGAAGCAGGGGCATTAGCTGAAGTGTCAGCTTTGTGTGTCCTCGGACAAATTGCATTGAAAAAATTGATGAAAACTACTATGAGGAGAAAAGCTAGTGTTTCCTATTGTAACCTGATTCTGCTGCTTCAGCTTAGGCTACTTTCACACTAGCGTTTTTAAATTCCGGTATTGAGTTCCGTCAAAGGGGCTCAATACCGGAAAAAAACGCTTCAGTTTTGTCCCCATTCATTGTCAATGGGGACAAAACTGAACTGAAGACAACGGAATGCTCCTGAAAGCATTCCGTTCCGTCTTCAGACCGGAGAACAAACCGCAGCATGCTGCGGTTTGCTCTCCGGTCCAGGCATCCGCACCAAGACGGATCCGGAATGACCCCCAATGGAAGTCAATGGGGACGGATCCGTTTGGTGTGGACACACCAGTAATCCGGATCTGTCCTCCATTGATTTCCAATGGGGGGGCATTCCGGATCCGGCATACATACACACAGACTACATACAAACAAACATACAGACATACATACAAACATACAGACATACATACTCACATACTCCCGGGACGCCGGCAGAACGTCTTCACGCGCCTCCTGCACGCTGCGATGACGTTTCCCCACTGCGCCCAGCAGAGGGCGCTGTGGGGAATCGTCATCACTGCGCGCAGGAGGCGCGTGAAGACGTTCTGCCGGCGTCCCGGGAGTATGTGAGTATGTATGTATGTCTGTATGTTTGTATGTATGTCTTTATGTTTGTTTGTATGTAGTCTGTGTGTTGTTTTAATGTGTGTCATGTGTGGGGCCGGAGCGCTGCTCCGGCTCCACACATGTATAGCGTTAGCACGGATCCGTCGGCACCCTTTAGGTGCCGGATCCGTGCTAACGCTAGTGTGAAAGTAGCCTTAGATGCAGTAAGACTAATTATTATTCTACATAATAACACATTTCCTTTGTTTCAGTCTTCAAACAATGCATTTGAAAAGTTTTCAAACCCTTTCAATTTTTTCACATTGCAGCCTTGTGCCAAAATAAAAAAAAAAATTAAGTTTTTCCCCCATTAAACTGCATTCAATACCATATAATGAGAATGGAAAAATTTTAGAACTTTTTGCTAATTTATTAAAAAGGAAAAATGTGGCAATTTCGCATAGACATAAGTATTCATACCCTTTGCTATAACATTTGAAATTTAGCTTGTTGGGCCTCCCATTTCTCTTGATCATCTATGAGATGTTTCTACACTTGATTGGAGTTCATCTGTGGTAAATTCAGTTAATTGGACATGATTTGAAAAGACACACCCCTGTCTCTATAAGGTCTCACAGCTAACAATGTATATCAGAGTAAAAACCAAGACATGAAGAGGAAATAACTGCTTGGACTCAGAGACAGGATTGTGTGGAGGCACAGATCTAGCGAAAGGTACAAAAAAAAAATCTGCTGTACTGAAAGTTTTCAAGAGCACAGTGGCCTCCATAATTCTTAAATGGAAGAAGTTTGGAGCAACCAGGACCCTTCCTAATGTTGGCTGTCCCTGGTGGAGAAGGGCCTTGCTAAGAGAGGTGGCAAAGAACCCCATGGTCACTCTGGCTGAGCTCTAAAGATCCTGTATTCAAAAGTTGGTAAACTTATAGAACGTCAACCAATTGCAATATTTTAATTGCAGGACTCCATAAATCTCCGGCTTTATGGCAATGTGGAAGAAAAAAGGCTCTCCTCAGTAAAAAACACATGAATTCCTATCTGGAGTTTGGAAAAAAAGCACCTATAGGACTGTCAGACTGTTAGAAAGAAGATTCTCTGCTCCAATGAAACCAAGATTCAACTTTTTGTCCTCAATTCTAAGTGTCATGTCTGGAAGAAACCATGTACTGCTCATCAACTGCCCAATACCATCTTAAAGAAATTGAGAATGCTCTGTACCTCTAATTGGGCCAAAAAGTTTCCCTTCCAACAAGACATTTACCCTAAGCACACAGCCAAAACAACAGGAGTGGTTTAGGGACAACTCTGTCAATGTCGAGTGGCTCTGCTAAAGTTCTGACTAAAATCCAATTGAACATATCTGGAGGGACCTGACAATGGCTATCCACCGATGGTCCCCATCCAACCTCACAAAGCTTGAGAGGATCTACAGAGAACAATGGCAGTAAATTCCCAAATCCAGGTGTGCAAACCTTGTGTTTTCCTACCCATGAAGACTGAACAGAAGAGACACGCTGCTTGAACAGGACCCACTTAATGTCGGTAAAGGAGAGCAGAGAGAGAGAGAGACTTACCTCTATGTGTTGTGCTAACAGAGGCACAACACTCTGAAGAGCATAGGTGCAGATACTGTAGCACGTACTGATCGAGTCCAAGCTAAGACCGATCCACAGATGGAATGTCAGGGTAATTAAGAAAAGAGGGGACCGTGTGCTACTCTTCTTTTGTTTTATTCTTTATTAATATGGATTATAGGATGACGTGTTTAGGAGTTGTACCAGCTCCTTCATCAGATCACATCCGGACACTATTATTGGCTGTGTATTCTGTGTATTGCAGTGTTGTCACATTTAGGGACAGTTATAGTATATAACTGTCCCTATATACTGTAGAACAGCTTCCCCCTGCCTCCCTGCATTGACAATAGCAAGCACTTACTGCTTGCACACACATATCTTCTGGGGGCTGGTTAATTACTCAGAGCGCAGGGAATACACCAGAAGAACTCACTGACAGCATTGGCCACAATGATCAGTGAAAAGGGAAAATAAATATATATTTAGTCTACAGATATCAATATTAATCTGGGCAGAAGCCCAGCAGTTCCCAGCCCAGCCTGTCTTCATAGTCAATACTGCACTATACTGTATTAAGAAGATGGATGTACCTTAGCAAAGCTCATTTAGAGAGCACTGCTAAAGGACATTTCTAGCCAAGATTTCTAGTACAAATGTACAAATTTAGTAAATAAACTATATTAGAAAAATGTTCTCTATCTCTGTCCCTACACAGTAGCAAGAAAAGAATATATAATCATGCAAGGGCGGCCTGGGAAATTAAAGTGTCTCTGGAAAAAACCTAAATGGTGGATCCCAGTGGACAGATGGCGGAGAAAAAAGAAGTAGGTGGGGCCACCAATACCATAGTGCAGAACAAAACACCACCCCAGCAGAACCAAATACCACAGTGCAGCACAAAATACTGCCCCAGCAGAGCCTAATACAACAGTGCAACATAAAATACTGCCTTTGCAAAACCAAATACCACAGTATGAAACTATCATGATCCTGAGGGCGGTCATACACTTGAATTCAGGAGGCCACCTGTGGCTGTTGACCAGGTTCATAAGTGCCTGATGCTTCTACATTATTCAATGCTGAGACCATTAGATCTTTATGCACCTGGCTGGCGCCCAGGAGGAGGGCTTGGGCAGCCCTCTGGGCATCGGTCCACAGGGAAATTTCCCTGTAGGGTCTATGGCCAGTCTGCCCATGTAATTAAGAACTCTGTCTTATAATTTACTAGCAGAAAGACCCGGTTTTGTCTGGGTATATTTCATCTATTTCATTTAATGTTTCTGTGTGTCGTTGCAGAGAGAAAGTCAATGCAGCTGACAGAAGTTGATTTTTACCTTCATTTTTTCAATCCCCATTGGCTGCGGAGTGGGAGGGGGCATGACCTGACCGGGTCGGGGGCATGGTTTACCGGGACCTTGGGGAGTGTGGGGGGGGCGGGGGTTGCTTTTAAGTCCTTCTTTTCAGGGTGGCCTGAATTATAGGTCAATGCCATGGTAATTTGAGGAAACACAGTGGGTAGCAGTGGAAGCAAACATTGCTTCGCACGGGTATATTTAATCTATTTCATTTAATGTTTCTGAGTGTCGTTGCAGATAGAAAGTCATCCTCCCTCCCACCCCTGCAGCTGACAGACGTTGATTTTTACCTTTAATTTTTCAATCTCCATTGGCTGTGGAGTGGGTGGTGTCGTGGCCTGACCGAGTCAGGGAGGGGGTGTGGCCTGATTAAGTCGGGGCGTGACGTAGCGAGACCTGGGGCGGGGGTTTTAAGTCCTCCTTTTGAGGGTGGCCAGAATTACAGGTCGATGCCATGGTAATTTATGAGGACACGCAATGGGTAGCAGTGGAAGAAAACATCTTTTATTACGACTGTACGGTCTTAGTCTAAAATTAGTGTATTTCATCTATTTCATTTAATGTTTCTGTGTGTCGTTGCAGAGAGAAAGTCAATGCAGCCGACAAAAGTTGATTTTTACCTTAATTTTTTCAATCTCCATTAGCTGGGGAGTGGGAGGGGGCGTGACCTGAGCGGGGGCGTGGTTTAGTCGGACCTTGGGAGAGAGGGGTTGCTTTTAAGTCCTTCTTTTGAGGGTGGCCTGAATTAAAGATCGATGCCATGGTAATTACTACTGAACGGTTGTAGTCTAAAATTAATCTATTTCATCTAAAAATTTTATGTGTCGTTGTAGAGAGAAATTCACACTACTACCCCTGCAGCTAACAGAAGTTTATTTTTACCTTCATTTTTTCAATCCCCGTTGGCTGCGGAGTGGGAGGGGGCGTGACCTGACAGTCGGGGGCGTGGCTTAGCAAGACATTAGCAAGCTGTTGTTTGTGAGATACCCTGTCAGATTGGAGACGGGCTTGGGTTTGCTGAGAGTTTTCATTATCTCGAGCAGCAGCCATGCGTTTTGCTGCAGGAGTCTTGCGTCGAACAGCAGTTTTCCTTTTTGGAGGCATGGGTAGTTTAAAAGCGTTTCAATTTATAAGAATGCTGACATCCAGTATGGCAGTCCGGTATAGGTACAGTCTATTTATGGCTATGTTGTTATGGAAACCTGGTAAATTAAATGTGAACTTGGCTGATACACATCATATGACTGTCATTGCAGAGAGAGAGTCTCCTTCCCTTCCATTCCTGTAGCTGACAGAAGTTGATTTTTACCTTCATTTTTTCAATCCCCATTGGCTGTGGAGTGGGAGAGGGCGTGGCCTGACCGGGGGCGTGGTTTAGTGGGACCTTGGGGGGTTGCTTTTAAGTCCTTTTAGTGGAAGAAAACATCTTTTATTACAACTGAACGGTAGTAGTCTAATATTAGTCTATTTCATCTAATGTTTCTGTGTGTTGTTGCAGAGAGAAACTCACCCTCCCACCCCTGCAGCTGACAGAAGTTTATTTTTACCTTAATTTTTTCAATCCCCATTGGCTGCGGGGGGGAAGGGGGCGTGGCCTGACAGTCGGGCCACGCCCCTCTCTTTTGAGAGTGGTGTGAATCACAGGTCGGTGCCATGGTAATTTATGAGGACACGCAATGGGTAGCAGTGGAAGATTTACTACTGAACGGTCATAGTCTAAAATTAGTCTAAAACATAAGTTATATTTATGGTAACCGGAATACCCCTTTAACAGTATCATTCACAGCGCTCTGCCCCTTTAAAGCATTGAATAGAAATGACTGGATTGTTACCTGAGAGCCTCAGCTGGCTGCTAATTACCTGGCTGTGTTGTTATGGAAACTTGCCCTCCCTGTGTGTGCAGAGAATGGCAGTTGGGGTTTAAAACCAATGCTGTCAGGCTAATGCAGGTCATATTTTGGGAATATCTCGAGAACGTTATGTCCTAGAGAGATGAGACCTGGTCTAAAACCTTCCTGGGCACCTGATCTACCTGTGTGCCGAATTTGGTGAAAATCGGTCCAGTAGTTTGGTCGCGCATAGAGAACAGACAGACAGACAGAAACTCATTTTTATAATATTAAGAGATATTTTTATTTAGCATGGAATATACATTTATTCCTTATAATGTATGTACAGTACAGACCAAAAGTTTGGACACACCTTCTCATTCAAAGAGTTTTCTGTATTTTCATGACTATGAAAATTGTAGATTCACACTGAAGGCATCAAAACTATGAATTAACACATGTGGAAGTATATACTTAACAAAAAAGTGTGAAACAACTGAAAATATCTTCTTATATTCTAGGTTCTTCAAAGTAGCCACCTTTTGCTTTGATTACTGCTTTGCACACTCTTGGCATTCTCTTGATGAGCTTCAAGAGGTCTGTACTGTATATATTGTCAACATCAGTCTGTGCATCTTCTGAATAGCGGGTGAGCTGGACTTCGTATTTTTTTGTATTATAATTAGAGATGAGCGAAGTTTTCAAACATTCGATTGGGACGTTTCACCAAATTTTTCCCAAAAAATTGCTTCGTTACGAATTAATTTGTCACAAAGTGCAATAAATCAGCTATATCCCGACCTGCAGGGAGAGTATATGTCAGTGTACATCACTGTGCATTGCAGCAACATGCATAGCTAGTCCTTTCTGGTAGTCTCATACAGTTTATGGATGTGCACATCGTCGTGCAGGCCACCAACAGTCCTAGCTATCCCCTAGCTATCCATAACAGAGATGACGTGAAATAAATATTTGTATGTCTTCTGTGTTTTGGATCCACTCCACAAGAGGCACAAGAGCACTCCGTAGAGCTTCCATGGGGTTCCATGGGGGCCTCCGTTCCACACTGCTTTTTCTGGATTGCAGACCCATTCAAGTGAATAGGTCCGCATCCGTGATATGGTGAGCACTTGGCCGGTGCCCGTATATTGCAGACAAGCAACGGCCGTCTAAATGAGCCCTTAGGCTGCGTTCACACTTCAGTTATTTCCAACAATTATTGTGAGCCAAAATCAGGTGCAGGTCAAAAACACAGAACATGATGAAATCTTTCCATTACACCTTATCTCTGAGTAACCGTCACTACTGGTTTTGGCTCACAATAACTGATGGAAATAACTGACCAAATAACCGAAGTGTGAACTGGGCTTTACCTGCTTCCTGACCCTGGCTCTCCGCACCACAAAAAAATAGAACAACTTTTATCTATCTGCGGCAACCACACAAATGGTGCCCGTGCATTGGGGACCACAAATTGCTGTCGCAATGCACAATGCACGAAACGGACGGCGCACGTTATCTATCATCTCTAGCTAGCATCTATCTATCTAGCTTCTATCTCTTATCTGTTTATCTATCTATCTACCTAGAAAAGAAAATTCCACGTTGCTCCCAAAAGTTGTTCAAAGGTCCTGTTCTATAATCACCAATAAGACGTTTCAGTCCTCTTACCAGGACTTTTCCCACACAGTATTTTTATAATGCTTGAGAAAAGTCCTGGTAAGAGGACTGAAACGTTGCATTGAACAACTTTTAGGAGCAGCATGGAATTTTATTAGGATAGATAGATAGATAGATAGATAGATAGATAGATAGATAGATAGATAAATCCACAGAAAATAAGGCAGCACTCCAACGTATGGTGAAAAGGTGTGGACCCTTTTATTACCCTTAGCAACGTTTCAGCCCAAACACAATGAGGCCTTTGTCAAGCAAATACACAGTGTTCACAGAGAAGTTATATAGCCCCAACTAACATATCATGGGGTAATCACTGATTACTAATCAGTGACATAATTGGCAATTACAAGTTTAACACATACAAGACGTGACGTGATATACATAATATAATAGTTATATTTCAGTGTAGCTGCATACAAAAATATAAAAACGTAATGTGCTCCTTTTAATACATATACAAGTGCATCAGTGTATATTATATATTCATAAAAATAAAAAGAAATACAGATCCTTGTGTCATGTGTGAAATAAAATCACATTATAGATGCATGTGCAATCAATTACATAACAGCTGTTTTAGCTGATGAAATACAAAAATTCATTAAGAAAGTTCCAAAGTCCAGCTTACCATTCATGGCTCGGTAAAACATGTGCATGTCGGCGTCCCTGGGAACACACCGCGCCTGCGCCGAGAGTGCCGGTGCGTCATCCCAATGCCACAGCCCCAGAACGTCAAAAGAGCAAGCACAATCACAGAACGTGAAGCGCAATGACCTCAGACGTCTGAAGTAAGGCAGAGGGTATGGCACGCCCAGGCAATCTCAGCACAACAACGGGGCCACCCAGGGGCGGGGACATAATAGAATAAAGAAAACATCGTCAGAATGACACTGCTCGGAGTAAATAGTGAAACATGGAGATCTGACAAGACATATAGTGGAGAACACAAGACCACACTTATGTACCGCATTAAAGAAGTGTGGCAAAAATCGTCAATAAAGATAAAAGATATATATTGAAACGAGCGGATGATACCAGAGCACCAAAACCTAAGTACATATGTCACTCTCACTTTAGAGAGTACTGTATCAAGGGCAATGCGTATCAAGGGCGCAGTCTGGCGGGACCAAAATTACAATAGCCCAATTAGGGACACGTCAGACGAACATGGGGCATGGGCAAGCCAAAGTTGTAGACGCAGCGTATGTCCAGAACCATAAGGATGGCTCTAGAGCAGGCATCCCCAAACTGCGGCCCTCCAGCTGTTGTAAAACTACAACTCCCACCATGCCCTGCTGTAGGCTGAAAGCTGTAGGCCGTCCGGGCATGCTGGGAGTTGTAGTTTTGCAACATCTGGAGGGCCGCAGTTTGGGGATGCCTGCTCTAGAGTAACACCATTATGTCAACACGGATGTAGCACTATACATGCCATGTCCATATCGACAAGATTGCGTCATCCAACTGCAGGCCGCTTATCACACCCCAGTCGCCCCATACAGCCCCTCACGTGAACAGATGCTGGTATATTATTCATGATGTTATTCATATAAATAGATGCTGGTATACTATTAGTGATGTTGTTCATATTATGAGAAGCCATAAGATCAGGGTGTAATTCTGTATTCCACCACCAATATCCCATAGTAAAAAAAGATCCATGTTCACTAATGAAACGTAGATAATCATATTTAGAGAGCCACAATGGCATGCCGGACTGTAGGACAAAGGACATATCATCTAAAAACAAGAAAAGAAAAAAGGAAAAGCAAGTTAGTATAAATAGAAACCACTAATCAATCCTAATAGTCGGTCCTGAGGACACAAGTTCTTACTCTACATGCCTGTGTATCCACTGCCCTTATCTATCACAGAGCATCCATCTGAATTCAGTATTTAACCCATGTGGTTTAAGTGTACCCAACCGATAAATCCATAATAATTCACGCTGTTTAAGTAGTAACTCCCGATTTCCTCCCCTCTTAAGTGGAGGTATATGGTCAATGATTCGAAATTTGAGATCTTTCTCCTGATGTTTGGCCTCAGTAAAATGTTTTGGAACAGGAAGGTATTTTCTATTCTTTCTAATCGTATAGCGATGTTGATTCATTCTAGTTTTGACATCCAATGTACTTTCTCCTACATAAAGCAGGCCACACGGGCACAGCAATAAGTATATAGTATAAACACTGTCGCAGGTGAGAAAATGGCGAATATCAAATTGCTTGCCTGTATGCGGGTGACAAAATTTATCACCTTTCAACATATAAGAACAATTGATACAAGAAAGACATGGAAAGCATCCCATTCTGGTAGTTCCAATCGTGGACTGTCTCACATTTCTACCAGGAAGATCAGCCCGTACCAGTTTGTCACGCAAGTTAGAGGAACGTCTGAAGGACATGAGGGGAGGGATTTTAAACTCGTTGATGTTACCTAGATTACTAGTCAAGATTGACCAATGTTTATTAATGGCATGAGTCACCTTTTGACTATTCTCAGAAAAAGTGGAAATAAATGGCACCCTTACAGTCGTCCTATCCTTAGCAGGTGATTCAGAAATCATATCCAGTCTAGCATGATGTTTTTGTAAGAGTTTTTTAGGGTAACCTCTGGCAGCAAACTTACTGGTCATTTCATTCAGTCTAGTGATACGAATATTGTCATAATTGACTATTCTTTGAACCCGAAGGTACTGGCTAAGAGGTAGTGATCTAAGCATAGATCTAGGGTGGCAACTATCAAATCGCAGCAATTGGTTGGAATCTGTAGGTTTGGTGTAAAGGTCTGTAACCAATTTGTTATTTTCCTTATACACCAAAGTATCCAGAAATTGAACACTATCTAGGGATGAGGTTAAAGTAAATTGAATATCAGGATCCATCTGATTAAGAAAAACATGAAAGTCATTAAGTCCAGTTACCGTACCACCCAAATTACAAAGATATCATCTATGTATCTCCACCACCCCCGCACCTGGCGGAAGAGGTGGGACACATAGACGAATCTTGTCTCCAGGTCAGCCATAAACGCGTTAGCGTATGTAGGCGCCATGTTTGAACCCATTGCGGTACCACGCAATTGTAAGAAAAACTCATCCTTGAATGCAAAATAATTGTACCGCAGTACAATATTCAAAAGATCAATAATGAATTGTTTACATAAGTCAGAAAAATCAGATGTAGTCAAGCATCTTCGGATAGCCTCCACACCCCTATCATGATTGATAGAGGTGTAGAGGCTAATAACATCGAACGATGCTAATACTGTGGAACTTTGTACCTGTACAGCAGATATTTTTTGCAAAAAATCACTGGTGTCCCTAACATAAGATCTAGAGGATGTAGCATAATGTCGAAGTATTTTATCCAAAAAAATGGAAATATTAGAAAATAGGGAGCCTCTCCCCGAGACAATAGGTCTCCCTGGCGGATTCTCCAAAGATTTATGAATCTTGGGTAACAGGTATAGAAGAGGGTTTTTTGGCTAAACCACAAGCAAGTATGTATATAAGGCATCATCAATAATCCCTGTTAATCTAGCTGAATTCAGTAGATTAGTAATCACTTTTAGGAAATCAAATTTTGGGTCACTAGATAAACGTTTATACACATTGGTATCATTGAGTTGTCTATATGCTTCAGCTGTATACATAGACACAGCCATGACAACAACCGCTCCCCCCTTGTCAGCAGGTTTGACAATAAGGGAGCGGTTGCCGCACAGTTCCTCCAAACCAACTGCCTCTGAGGAAGTAAGATTAGGGTGATTATAATGTTCATCCGCAAGTGACCCCTTAAGCTTCTCAATATCAAGCCTGACCGCATTAATGTAGGTTTCCACAGCAGGGTGATTAACCTGAGGCATGAAATCGCTCTTGGCATGTAACTGAACCCTGTCAAGAGTGAGTTCACTGCCTCGTGACTCGTTAGTACCAATACTCTTACATAGCCTCGGTTCAGAAAACCAAACCTTCAACTTAATGTTGCGAAAAAATCGTTGCAAATCAATCTCTAGTTGAAACCAATCAATCTTACTAGAGGGACAAAATGATAAACCTTTAGATAACACTTTAGTTTGTGAATCAGTCAATGGAGTAGAAGAAATATTTACCACAGCTGTTGTTTTTTCCTCATAGGTCGATTCCTCTGAGTTTTCTGTTCCTTGGGTCTTTCTCCATTTACATCTCCTTTTTCCTCCACGTCTGGTCCTTTTGGATCCAGACCAGGGCCTAAAAAAAGTTCTGGTTGTGTATTATCCTGCATTAGACGATGATCTTGCTTGGGGTCACTAAAGCGTTGATCTGTGGAGGACTGTGTCCCACGAACTCCACTCTGGGACCTTTTACCAATGAATTGTTCTTGAACACGTGCCCGTCGTTGAGTCCTGGAATCTTGCCAGGTATACACCTGTCCCCTCTTATAGTCTTCCTCATCCCGGATCCATTTTTTCCTTTTGACCACCTCCTGTTCCAATATATCATAAAAAACTCTTACAAAAACATCATGCTAGACTGGATATGATTTCTGAATCACCTGCTAAGGATAGGACGACTGTAAGGGTGCCATTTATTTCCACTTTTTCTGAGAATAGTCAAAAGGTGACTCATGTCATTAATAAACATTGGTCAATCTTGACTAGTAATCTAGGTAACATCAACGAGTTTAAAATCCCTCCCCTCATGTCCTTCAGACGTTCCTCTAACTTGCGTGACAAACTGGTACGGGCTGATCTTCCTGGTAGAAATGTGAGACAGTCCACGATTGGAACTACCAGAATGGGATGCTTTCCATGTCTTTCTTGTATCAATTGTTCTTATATGTTGAAAGGTGATAAATTTTGTCACCCGCATACAGGCAAGCAATTTGATATTTGCCATTTTCTCACCTGCGACAGTGTTTATACTATATACTTATTGCAGTGCCCGTGTGGCCTGCTTTATGTAGGAGAAAGTACATTGGATGTCAAAACTAGAATGAATCAACATCGCTATACGATTAGAAAGAATAGAAAATACCTTCCTGTTCCAAAACATTTTACTGAGGCCAAACATCAAGAGAAAGATCTCAAATTTCGAATCATTGACCATATACCTCCACTTAAGAGGGGAGGAAATCGGGAGTTACTACTTAAACAGCGTGAATTATTATGGATTTATCGGTTGGGTACACTTAAACCACATGGGTTAAATACTGAATTCAGATGGATGCTCTGTGATAGATAAGGGCAGTGGATACACAGGCATGTAGAGTAAGAACTTGTGTCCTCAGGACCGACTATTAGGATTGATTAGTGGTTTCTATTTATACTAACTTGCTTTTCCTTTTTTCTTTTCTTGTTTTTAGATGATATGTCCTTTGTCCTACAGTCCGGCATGCCATTGTGGCTCTCTAAATATGATTATCTACGTTTCATTAGTGAACATGGATCTTTTTTTACTATGGGATATTGGTGGTGGAATACAGAATTACACCCTGATCTTATGGCTTCTCATAATATGAACAACATCACTAATAGTATACCAGCATCTATTTATATGAATAACATCATGAATAATATACCAGCATCTGTTCACGTGAGGGGCTGTATGGGGCGACTGGGGTGTGATAAGCGGCCTGCAGTTGGATGACGCAATCTTGTCGATATGGACATGGCATGTATAGTGCTACATCCGTGTTGACATAGTGGTGTTACTCTAGAGCCATCCTTATGGTTCTGGACATACGCTGCGTCTACAACTTTGGCTTGCCCATGCCCCGTGTTCGTCTGACGTGTCCCTAATTGGGCTATTGTAATTTTGGTTCCGCCAGACTATTGCAGATCAGGTGAACTATTATATAATGCATTGCCCTTGATACAGTACTCTCTAAAGTGAGAGTGACATATGTACTTAGGTTTTGGTGCTCTGGTATCATCCGCTTGTTTCAATATATATCTTTTATCTTTATTGACGATTTTTGCCACACTTCTTTAATGCGGTACATAAGTGTGGTCTTGTGTTCTCCACTATATGTCTTGTCAGATCTCCATGTTTCACTATTTACTCCGAGCAGTGTCATTCTGACGATGTTTTCTTTATTCTATTATGTCCCCGCCCCTGGGTGGCCCCGTTGTTGTGCTGAGATTGCCTGGGCGTGCCATACCCTCTGCCTTACTTCAGACGTCTGAGGTCATTGCGCTTCACGTTCTGTGATTGTGCTTGCTCTTTTGACGTTCTGGGGCTGTGGCATTGGGATGACGCACCGGCACTCTCGGCGCAGGCGCGGTGTGTTCCCAGGGACGCCGACATGCACATGTTTTACCGAGCCATGAATGGTAAGCTGGACTTTGGAACTTTCTTAATGAATTTTTGTATTTCATCAGCTAAAACAGCTGTTATGTAATTGATTGCACATGCATCTATAATGTGATTTTATTTCACACATGACACAAGGATCTGTATTTCTTTTTATTTTTATGAATATATAATATACACTGATGCACTTGTATATGTATTAAAAGGAGCACATTACGTTTTTATATTTTTGTATGCAGCTACACTGAAATATAACTATTATATTATGTATATCACGTCACGTCTTGTATGTGTTAAACTTGTAATTGCCAATTATGTCACTGATTACCCCATGATATGTTAGTTGGGGCTATATAACTTCTCTGTGAACACTGTGTATTTGCTTGACAAAGGCCTCATTGTGTTTAGGCTGAAACGTTGCTAAGGGTAATAAAAGGGTCCACACCTTTTCACCATACGTTGGAGTGCTGCCTTATTTTCTGTGGATTTATCTAAAGCGGATTCATTTACCAAGTATCCTGAGGACTTGCACCCACATTCCTGTTTTTTCAACTGTGCTGCTGGGCTTTCCGTTTTTTGTAGATAGATAGATAGATATATGATGATAGATAGATAGATAGATAGATAGATAGATAGATAGATAGATAGATATTAGATAGATATGAGATAGATAACAGATAGATATGAGATAGATAGATAGATAGTATT
Source organism: Rhinella marina (assembly GCA_900303285.1). NCBI lineage: Eukaryota > Metazoa > Chordata > Amphibia > Anura > Bufonidae > Rhinella > Rhinella marina. The sequence goes on along the minus strand of ONZH01006858.1, from coordinate 17,901 downwards.
CAATTGTTGTGGACAGCACAGCGTCTGTAGAATAAGCTGGTGTGCCAGTGGCTGTAGGATTGATTCGGAAATCCAAATTGCATAAAAAATAAAAATTCCATGGCACTCCCAATAATTTTTATTTTTTAGATAGATAGATAGATATGAGATAGATAGATAGATATTAGATAGATGATAGATAGATAGATACTAGATAATAGATAGATGTATAGATAGATAGATAGATAGTTAGATAGACAGGTAAGTACAAATGTTACATTATATTTAGACAATTGTATTTCAGGCAGCAAATAGTTAAAGAAAAAACAGCTACAGTGTGGGAAGAGGGGCCTGGAGAGGACAGGTCCTGTATATTCTCTGCAGGCTGCCTCCCTGAACTTACCAGACACTGTAATCCTCAGGATCAGGCTGAAGTAGGCCATTACATCCACAGTGCAGGGCCTCCGTGAGAGAGAGAGAGGAAGGGGGCGGGGCCAAGCTCTGCCTGTCCGCTATGGAGCCAGTGCTATGGATTCAGCACCCAGCTCCTCACCACAGCAAAAGGTACTCTTGTCAGGTGTGGCCACCAGCTCTCTTTTATGTCTGTCTGGGCAGCTCAGCAGGGGGCCCCATTTAGGGATGGGGGCCCTGGGCAATAGCCCTGTTTGCACCCCCTAACGCCGGCCCTGGGTCCCGGGTGTCGGACTCCCACCGATCAGATACTGATGACCTATCCTAAGGATAAGTCATCAGTAGTTAACACCCGGAAAACCCCTTTAAATAAGCTGGACACCCCAATAACAGTAGAACTAGACAATTTATTCACCCCATTTTGAGAATCAAGGCCTAATAGATTTGCCTATGTATTAAAGAAGGTGGACACCCAAATAACAGTAAAATTAGAAAGCTTATTCACACCAATTTGAGAATCAAGTCTTAATAGAATTGCGTATCTATTAACCACTTCCGAGGAAAGGAAAATACATACAATGCAACGGCACACTGCTAACCAGATAAAGCACAAAATGCCATAGAGATATGAAGTATTCTGGAGCTAATGCTATGCTTGTTTGGTAAATTAGAGATTCTTGGCAAGTATATTTTGTACAAAATTATCTGAGACCGTCCACCAAATCGTCAAGGTGATCTCTGTAGAACGGGAACCTAACACTATTTCCTACCTGTTATGTGCCAACCTTGGCTTCCATATAATCAGGGGGTGTTTGGTTCCACATGCATGCTGGGTCCCTTCTGCCTTTTGCCATTTCTAGTGTTTCAAAGGCCTCCACTAATACAGGGATGCAGGTACCAAGCATGCATGTCGAGTCCACTCGGCTTTATAGTTACACTAATTAAAATCAGCCTATGGGGCAGACGGGGCTAGTCAGGAGTGCATGACCAAATGGAGTAGCCACACCTCCAGTACAAACTTACAAAGAAAAAAAGAGGGGTTTTCAGTCAGCACATCCCAATACGCAGGTGCACGTTGCTATGGCTGATTGCACAAGGAAAGGAAAATACATACAATGCAACAGCATGCATGTGGAACCAAACACCCCCTGATTATACGGAAGCCAAGGTTGGCACATAACAGGTAGGAAATAGTGTTAGGTTCCCGTTCTACAGAGATCACCTTGACGATTTGGTGGACGGGCCCAGATAATTTTGTACAAAATATATTTGCCAAGAATCTCTAATTTACCAAACAAGCATAGCATTAGCTCCAGAATACTTCATATCTCTATGGCATTTTGTGCTTTATCTGGTTAGCAGTGTGCCGTTGCATTGTATGTATTTTCCTTTCCTTGTGCAATCAGCCATAGCAACATGCACCTGTACACTGGGATGTGCTGACTGAAATCCCCTTTTTATTAACCACTTCCAGTCCGGGCCATTTACCCCTTTCCTGACCAGGCCTAATTTAGCAAATCTGACGTGTCACTTCATCTCCAAAAAAGGAGAAAAAATACACACCCGAATGCCAGTTATGTGAGAATGTATATATACAGTACAGACCAAAAGTCTGGACACACCTTCTCATTCAAAGAGTTTTCTGTATTTTCATGACTATGAAAATTGTAGATTCACACTGAAGGCATCAAAACTATGAATTAACACATGTGGAATTATATTCTTAACAAAAAGTGTGAAACAACTGAAAATATGTCTTATATTCTAGGTTCTTCAAAGTAGCCACCTTTTGCTTTGATTACTGCTTTGCACACTCTTGGCATTCTCTTGATGGGGCACTTGATGGGTATTCCAACAGTCTTGAAGGAGTTCCCAGAGATGCTTAGCACTTGTTGGCCCTTTTGCCTTCACTCTGCGGTCCAGCTCACCTCAAACCATCTCGATTGGGTTCAGGTCTGGTGACTGTGGAGGCCAGGTCATCTGGCATAGCACCCCATCACTCTCCTTCTTGGTCAGATAGCCCTTACACAGCCTGGAGGTGTGTTTGGGGTCATTGTCCTGTTGATAAATAAATGATGGTCCAACTAAACGCAAACCGGATGGAATAGCATGTCGCTGCAAGATGCTGTAGTAGCCATGCTGGTTCAGTATGCCTTCAATTTTGAATAAATCCCCAACAGTGTCACCAGCAAAGCACCCCCACACCATCACACCTCCTCCTCCATGCTTCACGGTGGGAACCAGGCATGTAGAGTCCATCTGTTCACCTTTTCTGCGTTGCACAAAGACACGGTGGTTGGAACCAAAGATCTCAAATTTGGACTCATCAGACCAAAGCACAGATTTCCACTGGTCTAATGTCCATTCCTTGTGTTCTTTAGCCCAAACAAGTCTCTTCAGCTTCTTGCCTGTCCTTAGCAGTGGTTTCCTAGCAGCTATTTCACCATGAAGGTCTGCTGCACACAGTCTCCTCTTAACAGTTGTTGTAGAGATGTGTCTTCTGCTAGAACTCTGTGTGGCATTGACCTGGTCTCTAATCTGAGCTGCTGTTAACCTGCGATTTCTGAGGCTGGTGACTCGGATGAACTTATCCTCCGCAGCAGAGGTGACTCTTGGTCTTCCTTTCCTGGGGCGGTCCTCATGTGAGCCAGTTTCTTTGTAGCGCTTGATGGTTTTTGCGACTGCACTTGGGGACACTTTCAAAGTTTTCCCAATTTTTCGGACTGACTAACCTTCATTTCTTAAAGTAATGATGGCCACTCTTTTTTCTTTACTTAGCTGCTTTTTTCTTGCCATAATACAAATTCGAACAGTCTATTCAGTAGGACTATCAGCTGTGTATCCACCTGACTTCTGCCCAACACAACTCATGGTCCCAACCTCATTTATAAGGCAAGAAATCCCACTTATCAAACCTGACAGGGCACACCTGTGAAGTGAAAACCATTTCAGGTGACTACCTCTTGAAGTTCATCAAGAGAATGCCAAGAATGTGCAAAGCAGTAATCAAAGCAAAAGGTGGCTACTTTGAAGAACCTAAGATATAAGACATATTTTCAGTTGTTTTACACTTTTTTGTTAAGCATATAATGCCACATGTGTTAATTCATCGTTTTGATGCCTTCAGTGTGAATCTACAATTTTCATAGTCATGAAAATACAGAAAACTCTTTGAATGAGGAGGTGTGTCCAAACATTTGGTCTGTACTGTATATCTTTATTGAAAATCCATCAAATATACAATAAATCTAAATAGACAATAATAAAAAGCGGTAGTAATGTTTACAAAAGACCTGAGCATGCACATGTCAGGTAATCCCTATGCTAGATATAATAAAACTGTATCTGCTGAGCCCCACAGCCATATAAAAAATGAGAAAATGTGACAATGCACTACAGACTCATACATGCATTTTACAGTTAGTGTTTTTTATACACATTGGTCATTTGATGATATGATGCAGTTATTTTACACTATATTTATATAGTTGTCCCACAATTTTTTATTTATTTATTTTTTTTTATTCTTTGTTGCCGCTGATTGGCCGCATACATAGGATAAATATATCACTTCCTGGTTTAGCGCGTTCCAAGTTGGAACGCAGTGACGTCACGTGATCACGCTTTTACAAACACTTGTTCAGATTTCATTGTATAGTTGCTAATATAGCTACATTATGAGTGAGCTTGTATATATTTAGTGAGCACTGGTGTTTTTGTCTTAGTTTTTTATTTGCTTTGTTATAATATAAATTATTTTCGCTATTCTCCATATCAATCAACTGGTTTTAACCAGGAACCGTATATGACATCATGTGTTCCACAGTGGAACGCATAGGTACTTCCTCTTTCTGGTTTCAGGATATGATGAACTAATTAGGATTTATCAGCTGTATGGCATTATAGGGTATAAATAGGGTGCTTTTCTGTGAAGCATGTTATCCCCTGAGGAAGCCATCTTGGCGAAACGTGCGTTGGGGTGAGGCTGCACTGGTCGGTATCCATTCATTGTATATTTGCTTTTTTGTATGCTGTTTTTTTGTATGCTGCTTCTATTACACCTTGATCCCAATTTGAGAATCAAGGTGTAATAGAATTGCTTTTCTATTAAACAAGGTGGACACCCCAATAACAGTAGAACTAGACAACTTATTCACCCCAATTTGAGAAACAAGGCATAATAGATCCCTTCAGCTTTAGATTACAGTCCTTGCCATCTCCTTATGCTCCCTCTATGATTTTCCTACTGTTCCTGCTGTCTCCCTTTCCAATATTCCCCCAATTAAAGCTCGGGTAAAGGTGGGCTCCTCAATCAGGGCTCCTAGTCTGGAAAGGAATCAGGCCGCGTCAAGGCCTGTGGGAGCCAGGACCCTCTAACCCTGTGTGGGGGTAAGCACCCTGTTGTGTTTTGGGGAGCTGTGGTAGACCCAGATCCCGATAGAGAGGGAGAAATACTGTGTAGTCAGGGGCCAGATGGCCTAGGATTTGTGTTTATGACTTGTTTGGACTCCTGTAAAAGTGACAATAAAGCTGGTTGTGGGCAGTTTGCACCCAAATCTGCAGTGTTAGAGTGGCTTCTTGAGGTGTGGCAACCGTCTAAGCAGAGAAGACGGCGATCCTGGAGAGCTAAATGACCCCGAGTTGTCACGATAGATAGACCTATAGATATAAAATAAAAATAATTCCACGGCACTCCCAAAAATGTGCTTCAAAAAGTGGTGTTCTTTATTTCACCAGAGCGACATTTCAGTCCTCTTACTGGGACTTTTCTCAAGCAGTGATCTATGCTTGAGAAAAGTCCCAGTAAGAGGACTGAAACGTCGCTCTGGTGAAAAAAAGAACACCACTTTTTGAAGCACATTTTTGGGAGTGCCGTGGAATTTTTATTTTATATCTTTGGATTGGATCACACACTCAAGCCGCTGGCACACCATTGTACTTTTTCTATTCAGCTGTGCCGCTTTCATTTTGTTTTTGTTTAGACACATACTGTAGATGGAGAGAGATATGAAATGCACTCATGCAGGCAGTTGTGTTACACTTTACGTTAAATACGTCCTAACCTATTATACAGAATAATCTTTGTATTATAATTTCATCATTATATTAATTATAATTATAATAATTATAAAATACTACAATTATTAACATTTAAAGGGGAATTATTGTATTCAATGTTTGGGTGCTGCTTCGATTTGACATCTGTTTTTAGATAAATATTTAAAGCTGCATGCAATCAAGTTTTTACCCCCTGCCGATCAGCTTCTTGAGAAGGCAACGGCGCTCACGTGAGTGCAGCGACCTTTACTTAGCTTTTTCTAGACCAGTGACATCAAGTTCATCAGTCACGTGGCCTAGGATCAGCTCAACCCCATTCAAGTGAATGGGGCTGAGCACGATACCAAGCACAGCCGCTGTACAATGTACGGCGCTGTGCTTGGTAAGCTGCGAGAAGGCAGCGGCGCTCACAGGAGCGCCGGTACCTTCTCAAACAGCTGATCGGTGGGGGTCCCAGGTGTCGGTAAAATCCTGGAAAACCCCTTTAACTGAAATGTAATTAAATTGTCATTACACTGATTGTTTTTCCAAATAAAAAACTGTTCTGTATTTATAATATTGATACTGTGATATTTTATCTGTTCAGAATAATATCTGCAAATAATATAAAACAAAGTAAAAAAAAGATTTATTATGGTTATTATAAACAAGTACAAAATGTTAAGATATTGACATGCTTTAGAAGGGTCAGGATCTCTGGAAAGTTTTTACTTCGTAAGAAAGGTCTTTTAAGTGACAGTGCTGACACCTACTGGTATGACGTTAAGACTTCCTCTCTGAAACTTGTCAAGTACAATATATATATTTACTTTAATCGCTAACATATTGTATAGCATTTTCCATAAAAAAATCTATTGTTATGTAATAATTAAAGGGTGTATTAGACTGCCAGATTTTCTGGCAGATGATCACTAACGAGATTTCTAAGTTTTTAAGTTTTAATTTTTTAATTTCTAAGATTTCTAAGATTTCTTTAATGAGCAAACGCTCATTCATCGGGCAATTGTGATATGAGGCTGTATATACAGTGAAATCTCTTTTACACTACCATCCAGACAATCTCAATTTTATTTTTTTTTCTGTGGCAAAAACCACAGCATTACTATACTATAGTAGTTCTATTCCAAAAAAAGTTTAGAATATACAGTACATAATATGTCCATTGAAAATAGTATATTATAATATAGTACAGGGACCATTGATACTAAATTGTTCTATTGTACCAACAAGAATGGTATTTTTGTCTTTATTTTAGGCCAACAATTTTTTTTTAAAACTTCTTTATTGCACAACGAGAAATGGCAACATTATCATAACATTCCATTATTCAGTATTTGTATATGATTGATAAAGGCCACTAACATACAATAGATAAATCATAACAATAAGCGATGCCTTACACTGTTGCATTTGATCATACATGGATTGAATATTCAAAAAAAGAAAAGGTTAAAGCATATTTGAATAGATCCACATATTGAATAAGACCCCATTAGGTTGGTAAGTCAGCAAGAATTTGGGCTGAAGATAGAGAACGTCTCAATCCTGGAACCGTGTACATAGTATGAGGAGATCTATACCATAGGCCCCAGACTTTGTCAAATTTAGCAGGTTTGCTACGGTGTTTGTACACTATTGTGATATATGGTAGGATTTGGTTAATTTGCTGTTTCCACATACTAATGGTTGGTGTATTGCGATTATACCATCTCAGAGCAATACATTTACGAGCTATAAATAGTTATTCTTTCAGAAATATAGTTTGGTAATGATCCCAGTTATCTTCATCTAGGATACCCAGAAAACAAGCCTCTGGTGTGTGTTTAACGGGAACAGACAACAATGACGAGAGAAAGTCGGTTATACTTTTCCAGAACGAGGCAATGGGACTGCAGCTCCAAATCATATGCCAAAAATCAGCACCCAGCTCGCCGCAACGTGGACAAGCTGTTGTTGGCGCCCTGCCCATTTTATGAAGTCTAATTGGAGTTAGATATGTTTGATGAATAATGTATAGTTGAATCATTTTATTATTTATTGCTGGTGAAACATATAGATGTGATTCTAATAAATCTGAGATGGTATCTTCCGAGAGTGTTGGTATTTGTCTTTTGCATTTGTCTAAGACTATGGGAGGATTGGCCTTTACTTTGGTATGAATTAGATGAGAATATATTGCTGAAATTAGTCCCCTGGGACCTTGAGTTCTCACCACACCTATTAGAGGATAATTAGATACCGCAATACCAGTACTTGGGATCCTCTCTTGAATAACTGATCTGAGTTGTAAATAAGAAAAGAAATGGGTTCTAGGTACATCGTATTTTTGTGAAAGTGTGGAGAAAGTCATTAGGACACCTTGTTCATAAACATTCCCAAGAGTATGTACTCCAGCAGATTGCCAGCGATGAGCTCCCATGATTGTCTGCATATTTGGGAATGATTCATTACCCCAAATAGGAATATCCGTAGCAATATCTGTAAAATGAGTTATAGTTTTAGCCTCTCTCCATGTTATCTGTGCCAATTTATGTATAGACAATAATGGTTTCTGGAATTTAGGGGGCATTTCCAGGACTGACCACAGTGTATGACAATTGAAGTAGGATCGGAGAAAATATTCTGAGGTGGGCAAGGTCTCTGTAGTATACCAGGAAGAAATCAGTCTTAATTGGCCTACTAAATAATAAATGAAATAGTCAGGCAGAGCCATACCACCCTCCGTTTTGGGACGCCTTAATGTATCTAAGCTGAGTTTAGTACGAGAATTACTCCAGATAAAGTTTCTGGTTAACAAGTCCAATTCTTTAAATAATGACTTGGGAATTGATACTTTAGAGTGCAGGACCATATATAGTACCTTGGGGAGTATGATCATTTTAATAAGATTAATACGCCCCACTACTGATATCGGTAAGGATTTCCAATTTTGAAGTTTAGTCCTGACATGATCTAATAGGGGATATATATTAAGGTTTATAGCCTGTGAGTGTTTCTTGGTAATATATACTCCTAGATATTTGAAATTGTCCACTACCTTTAGTCTTGCTATGTGTGATGGTCCTGTACAGTCCGATCTACCCAGGGGCATATAGACAGATTTCTCCCAGTTGATGCGCAGTCCCGAAAATTCCCCGAACTCATCTATTAATTTGATAGCATTATTCAATGAGGAGTCTGGTTTGGATAGATATAATGTCATATAGTCCGCATATAGTCCTATACGAAGTTCCCTCTCCCCCAAGATAACTCCTGCAATGTCAGTACTATTTCATATTCTAATGGCTAGGGGCTCTACTGCTAAGGCGAATAAAAGCGGCGATAAGGGACAGCCTTGTCTGGTTCCTCTGTAAAGAGGAAAATAATCCGATAATTTCCCATTTATCATTAGTCTACTAACTGGACTGGAATAAATAATACTAATCCATTTGAGAAATTGTGGGCCAAATCCAAAGTGTCTCAGGCATTCAATTAGATATATCCATTCAATAGAATCGAATGCTTTAGCAGCATCCAGAGATGCCATTGCCCAGTCTAAATTCAGAAAATGTCCCACCTGTGTCACTACCTGGACTCTTCTAATATTCTCAGTAGTGGACTTCCCAGGCATGAAGCCCGTCTGGTCTGGGTGTATTAGGGATAAGATCACTCGGTTAATCTACTGTACATTAAGTAGTGCTATAGGTCTGTATGACCCACAATCTAGAGGATCCTTGTCTGGCTTCAATAGAAGAACAATAGTTGCCTCATTGAAGGAATCAGGTAATCTTCCTGTCTCAAGGGCTTTATGATATGTGGAGAGCAATTGTGGGGTCAATGTCTCTAGATATCTGGAATATACTTCTTTAGGAAGCCCTTTGGGTCCCGCTGATTTCCCATTGTTCAAGTCTGATACGGCTTGTATTATTTCATCTTTAATGACTGGCACTTCTAGTTGTGAGCATTGTTCTACTGTAAGTGTGGGAAAGGGGATGTCCCTCAGATACATTTCTATATCTGCTCTTGTGGCAGTGATGCTGGAAGTATACAAGTGCTGATAAAAGCAAGTAAATTCTCGTAATATGTCTGCTTGGGTGTGTAGTGTTTGTCCAGTACTATCCCTCACTGCTAATATGGCTGAGGAAGGTGAATTATGTTGTATAAGTGAGGCTAGTAGTTTGGCTGATTGGTTGCCAAGTTCAAACGCAGTTTGTTTCATAAAAAATAATTTCCTGTCTGCTTTATCCTTGTTAATCGTTAGGTAGTGTCTACCCGCCTAAAGCCATGCAGTTCTGTTGGATTGGCTATGTATTGTTGTTCTAGAATGCTGCATTGCTTTTCAGATTCAGTTTCAAGACGCTTGGTGTCTTTCTTAATATACCTGATGCTAGTATGTAAGGAGCCCCTGATAAACGCTTTAAGAGTATCCCATACCAAGGCCAAATTGGCTTTGTCCTTATGTGTCCGCAGAAATTCTGTAATTTGAAAACCTGTCCCGTCCCCTGAACCTAGTAGGTTTAGCCAAAAAGGATGAATGCTCATTCTATACCATACTGAGGGTGTATTACATATAAATATCCCCAATACTGGTGAGTGGTCAGAAATGCCTCTAGTCAAGTATGTAATAGAAAGCACATTTAGCATCACCGGTTCATTACCCAGGAGGTAATCAATCCTGGTTAAAGCATTATGACCACCACTATGACATGAATAGGTTTTTTCTTTGGGATGTTTGGTTCTCCATAAATCGAGCCATTTAAATTCAGTTAAGAACCTCCCCAATCTGGAAGGCTTAGTGACAGGTGAAGGGTTTTGGATATCTGAAAATCTATCAAGTGATGCATTTAGTGTCATATTTAGGTCTCCCATACATATTGTTTTACATGTTTATACATGTGGCTGCTAGGTGGAGAACTTGCATGGAGCCGGGAGGTGGATTGTAAATTCCTATTAAATTGTACTGTACATTGTCAATTTGAGCATGAATAAAGACATATCTGCCTTCCGTATCAGTGACTGCACCAAGATGGAGACACCTCTTGAGGCGGATGTGTGATATGAGTGTGCCGCCCATTGAACCCATTGCTTGTGTAACAGCCGAGTTGAACTGGCAGTCAAGTGTGTCTCTTGGAGGCAGACAATATGTGGATTCTGGGTTTTAATATAGGCTATCACCATAGATCTTTTACGTGGAGTACCTAGCCCTCTGACATTCCATGAGAGTATTTTGAGTTCAGCCATAATTTCGATGCAGAAATATGGTGTATAGGATGAAGTGCTTTACATGTAGTGCAACGCTGCTCGCCATATAAATGGTTAACATGTGATCCAACATATTCAAGAGAAAAAAAATCTGATAACTTAACAATAATATAACAGTAAGTCTGTCCTTGAAATATTAAGACAGAGTCTGATCTGGGCTTAACGTACTTTTTCTCCCAGATCCTGGGCCAGTGATACCGGGATGCCCCTGCCTGTGGTTTTGTACGGCAGAAGCATGCAGGCAGCAGCTGCACAAAAATATTATTCAGACAACTGATAACAATACAATCTCGCTATATGCGACCCATCCTTTTTAGAAGATATAGTCCAACATTTTGCAAATTATTGGTTTAGAAACAAACATAGATATATTGGTATAGCTACGACTCCGAAGTAGTCTCCTGATGTCTAGAAGGACGGTTTCAGGATATTCAGTTCATTCAACGTCTAGGTGATCTTCGTCGCAGAGCTAGCCATTCAGATGCCTCTCCTGGAAATGTAAAGAAGACTGCTCTGTCGCCGTCCACCATTCGAAGCCTGGCAGGGTATCCCATGGAGTAAGGAATGTTATATTCCCGGAGGCGTCTTTTTACATCCAAGAAAGTGGCACGTTGTTTTTGTAATTCCATGGAGAAGTCCGGAAAAATAGAGACTCTGGTGTTGTCGTATAGGATTTCTTGTTTTCTCCTGGCTAGTACTAGGATCCGGTCTCTATCTTTGCAGTTAAGAAACCTTGCAACCATAGGTCGAGGAGGCGCCCCTGGCGGAGGAGGTCTTGCTGGCACTCTGTGTGCTCTCTCAACAGCGAATGCAGTGGAGAAATTGGCATCTGGGAACAGGTGTTTGATCCACTTCTCAATAAATTCGTCTGGCGAGCGGCCCTCCACTCTTTCAGACAGACCAATGATTCTGATGTTGTTTCTGCGTAATCTGTTTTCCAGATCGTCTGCTTTTTGCTTCCAGGTATCAGCTTTAGCATTGAGGTCTGAAATAGATCTTGGGACCATTGCAGTGGTGTCTTCAATACGGGATAAACGCTCCTCTGCATGTTGAACCCTTTCATGTAAATTGTGCAGATCCTGGCATAACAGGCCCAGGTCTATTTTAACTTAATCTAACTTTCCCGTTAGGGATGTCTTGCATGCCATGATGGCCTCCAGAACCTGTGCTGTTACTTGTTTGAGTGTAGGTTCATTTTGTTCGTCATCAGATGCTGCTGCTTGGGCAGGGGGTTCAGACGTTGTAGGGGGTTCAGACGCTCTGGTATGCATATTTCTCTGCAGCAAAGGCGACCACAAACTCTCCTCTGGATTTCTAGGAAATTCCCTTAGCTTGTCTGCGGCATTTTGCGTATTTTTTTGCGGACCCATGGTAGCAGATCTTGTTAGTAGATATTGATGCAGCCAAGATACAGCTTTAGCTATAGTGCTAGGTTCCTTTTGGATACAGATGCAAGATTACTTTTAGAAATGTAATAGTTGGTCCTTAAGTTTTGTTTGACAGTCAATATAGACTACTATAAAATAGAGGCTATTTAGCTGCAGAGCAACAAAGCGCGACGAGCTTCAGGTCAGAGCTGGATTCAGCAGGATTAATAGCTCCTCCCTCCTTCCCTGTGGTGCCTTCCAGCTAATCTAGGAGCCTGCTTGTGCTGAGAAAACTGTAGCCAGACCTGAGTGTCGGGTGGGTATGGGTATGCAGCGCGCCTTATCATCCGTGGCGTCGCTCACCTCGGTAAGCGCAAGGTGCCTCCTCTTGTTCAGGATGCTCACTGGGTCTAAACAGGGGTCTTGGTCGGCGATTTCACGCACGTGGGGTGCAGGATTTGTCCAGTGTAGCAGCGCTGCCCGCGGAGCTCCTTTCACTTGCGTCCAGCCATGTCGGCTGCTGGTCACGTCCCCAGGCCAACGATTTTTAAGTAATACTCACTTTACTGATCCCATACTTGTTTTTTTTTGTCAGTTGGATAATCCCTTTAAGTTTTGCATAATGGCAGTAATAATGATAGTAAGAGTAAGAGTAATAAAGTTACTAATAGAATTATTCTGGAATGGAGTAGGGAATGAGTTACTGAGTCATGAGCATTACGTATACTACAGTAGTACTTATTGTATAGGTATAACAAACACCAACATTAAAGGGGTTCTCTGAGACCAGAAACACCTTTCAATCTTTGGTGCACTGATTAAAAAAAAGACTCACCTGTCACCGGTGCTCTGGTTCCAGAGAAGATCTCCCTTTTCCTCCTTTTCTGCTCCTCAATGGACCAGAAGTGCCATCTATAGGAATGTCACCACTGCTGGCCAATCAATGGTCTCTGTGGTGATGTGCACAGGCACAGCACTTGATGGCTGTCACCACTAAGGCCATTAATTGGCCAGCATAGGTGACATGCGTGTTGGCTCAATGTCACACTCCCGGTCCTCAGGGGCTGGAGCGGATGAAAAGGGAGCTTGTCCCTGTACCCTGTTTGAAAATATTAAAAAGGGTTCCCGTTTTCTGAGAACCCCTTTAAGGTAATGTCATCTACTTTATGACTCCCTCACTAAGATCAACATAAAGTAGTGATGGCGCTTTCGCTTATTTGGACTTTTTAACACCACAATAGTGGTAAACGCCCTTCTACAAGTATTTCTTATATATCCTGCTGTGACATTACAAGTAGGATCAGTCCTATAAAGGCTGACAGTTTTTGTGACATCACAAGTTTGTTCAATAAGGTACAACACTCTGACATTACAAGTGATTTTTCAACCAGGTAACATGTTGTGACCATCTGACATAACACACAAGGTCCTTATGGTAGGGTCAGGTCAGGGGCGGACAAAGACAGCAGAGGGCCCCTGTGAAAAGATTGTGCCTGGGCCCCCCTTACCCCCCATGCCAAATTCTCAACTTAACTTATTCCCTCCTAACATTACATACAGCAATACAAAACATGAGGGTGAGGGGTGAGGCTACTTTCACACCTGAAACACTATGATCCAGCTGGACCCAAGCCACAGCATGCAGCTGTTTGTGTCCCACTGATTCTCTGCATTTTTGCCTGATTGTGGCCCGATCTCCGCCGGACCCCATTATAGTTAATGGGACCAGCGGGTATTCTGTATCCAGCAGTGCCAGAGCCAGTGAATTCCAGCAGGCTGTTCTCTGCTAGAACAGCCTGCCAGAATCACTAACACAGATGTGAAGGTAGCCTAATACAGGTCCACATACCTCTGACATCCAGTGACGTCTTCTTAGAATGTAGATGTTCTATTTCCTTATCTTCTCCTTTCAGACCGACCGCCATGATGATTTCTTTCAGACATCTCTTCTCTCTGCGGAGTTTCACAGACAGACATCTTACTTTCCTACTTTTCCATCATCCTCTCACCTTCTGAACACCCCATCCTGCCACCCCCAATACTATGTCGCTGTTCTCCCCAAAACTATACTGCAGAAACGGTCCCGCTGAAAATACTAGTACCACACAGATAGCGCCCCTTCAATAATTATTGGCACAGAGTGCCCTAAAAAATAACTGCACCCAGGAAACTGTGTCCCCTACACTAATAGTGTAAACATAATGTACCCCCAAAATAATGATAAAACAAATGCCCTGGGCAGTGCAGTAAAAAAAATACCTCCTCTTAGTGCCCCCAGTGGAGCCAATGTCCCTATAGTGCCCTCATAAAGTGTGGCAATGCCCCTATTGTATGCCCAAAAAATCCTCTTAGTGCCCCCAGTTAAGGTCCCCATAGTACCCCCAGTAAATGCCCCCATAGTGCTCCTCCCCATTCCATGGTGCCTGACATGATGTGCCAGTATAAAATGCCCCTATAGAGTGCCCCAAGTAGATGCCCCGATAATGCTCCTCTCCCCCCTCCCCCATAGTGTATATAAAATGCCCCTATAGTACTCATCACCACCCCCACATTGCACATATAGTTTGTGCCAGTATAAAATGCCCCTATATAATGCCCTCCAGTAGACACCCCCATAGTGCTCCTCTCCCCTACTTCTCCATAGTGCCCCCCATGTGACAGTATATAATGCCAATATATAGGGCCCCCAGTAGATGCCCTCATAGTACTCCTCTCCCCCATGTGTGCCAGTATATAATGCCCCCTTGTAGATACCCTCATAGTGCTCCTTTCCCCTCATGTGTGCCAGTATAATGCCCCCATAGTGCTCCTTTCCCCCATGTGTGCCATTAAAATGCTCCCTAATAGATGCCACCATAGTGCGCCTTTCCCCCCATGTGTGCCAGTATAACGCCCCCTAGTAGATGCCTCCATACTGAGCAACAGCGTAGTGTTAATAAAAAAAAATAAACACTTATACTTACCTCCATGAGCCTGACAGCGATGCGATGCAGGCCTCTTCCGGCCTGTGTCCCGTGCTGTTCGTCTCAGGCGGCGCGATGACGTCATCTCACCGACTGAGCCAGCCTCTGATACGCCTGCAGCCTATCAGAGAAACAGGTAAGGGAAGCGCCTCTCCCCTACCCCGCCACAGCAATTATCTGTATCGCTGTCCTCATTCAACCGCCCAACAATCACATTAAAATTGGAAAAAAAAACCTCCTGAAAACATCACTTTTCTATTGATTGATTTGAATTTACTGTATGTCTGAAGTAAATACAGTTGGTGCACAACTCAGGTGACTGAAGTCCCTACGTAACCCCCTAGGGAAATGGATGATTTTAGCCTTTGTTGAAATTCTGCACTATTTTCTATATTTTATCAGGTATAATCCCTTGTTTACAAAGTCTTTTGCGCTGTCCACACAGAGGTCCTGTCCATAAGATGACTGCTGATGGAGGGTCATGTGAACAGGCAAATCACTTCCATGGGGTGTTTCTGTTGGAACACAGCAACAGCTTAAAGCAGGAGGAACTATGTTAACCAGTGTATGTACTGTCTGGTGATGATGTAAATGTTATCTCTTGTAGTCGCCATCTTCATGATGTTGTTACAGTTAATGGTTGCTGTTTTGTCCCAAGTAAAGTAAACGTTTTGTGTTCTCCCACGATGTCTGATCGCTATTCATAAAAGCTGCAAACACTGCAACAGTCTCCACCACTGAAATACACTGCATCTGCACTAAACTTTCAACAGTGCAAGTATATTTCAATGGAGGAAGCATGACATGGAGGTGATTTCCCTGGTCACATGACCCTCCATCTGTGGCCATCAGGATTTCTGTGTGGACAGCTCAAAAGACTCGGTAAACAAGGGATTATACCTGATATAATATAGAAAATGGTGCAGAATTTCAACAAAGACTATATTAGTAAGTATCATATAATCATCTCACAAATACATTGGTCAACAGTACCCAGAAAGTGGCCAACCCCTTTAAAGGGAATCTGTCATGAGATACATACAGTGCCTTGCGAAAGTATTCGGCCCCCTGGAACTTTTCAACCTTTTGCCACATTTCAGGCTGCAAACAAAAAGATATAACATTTTAAACTTTTGGTGAAGAATCAACAACAGGTGGGTCACAATTGTGAAGTGGAACGAAATTTATTGGATCATTTAAACTTTTTTTGTAATAATAAAACTGAAAAGTTGGGCGTGCAAAATTATTCGGTCCATTTACTTTCAGTTCAGAAAACTCACTCCAGAAGTTCATTGCGGATCTCTGAATGATCCAATGTTGTCCTAAATGACTGATGAAGATAAATAGAATCCACCTGTGTGTAATCAAGTCTCCGTATAAATGCACCTGCTCTGTGACTGTCTCAGGGTTCTGCATCATGAAGACCAAGGAACACACCAGGCAGGTCCGTGATACTGTTGTGGAGAAGTTTAAAGCTGGATTTGGATACCAAAAGATTTCCCAAGCTTTAGACATCCCAAGGAGCACTGTGCAAGCGATCATATTGAAATGGAAGGAGTATCAGACCACTGGAAATCTACCAAGACCTGGCTGTCCCTCTAAACTTTCATCTCAAACAAGGAGAAGACTGATCAGAGATGCAGCCAAGAGGCCCATGATCACTCTGGATGAACTGCAGAGATCTACAGCTGAGGTGAGAGTCTGTCCATAGGACAACAATCAGTCGAACACTTCACAAATTCTTCTTTATGGAAGAGTGGCAAGAAGAAAGTCATTTCTCAAAGATATCCATAAAAAGTCTCATTTACAGTTTTCCACAAGCCACCTGGGAGACACACCAAACATGTGGAAGAAGGTGCTCTGGTCAGATGAAACCAAAATTGAACTTTTTGGAAACAATGCAAAACTATATGTTTGGCATAAAAGCAACACAGCTCATCACCCTGAACACACCATCCCCACTGTCAAACGTGGTGGCAGCATCATGGTTTGGGCCTGCTTTTCATCAGCAGGGACAGGGGAGATGGTTAAAATTGATGGGGAGATGGATGGAGCCAAATACAGGACCATTCTGGATGAAAACCTGTTAGAGTCTGCAAAAGACCTGAAACTAGGACGGAGATTTATCTTCCAACAAGACAATGATCCCAAACATAAAGCAAAATCTACAATGGAATGGTTCAAAAACAAACTTATCCAGGTCTTAGAATGGCCAAGTCAAAGTCCAGACCTGAATCCAATTGAGAATATGTGGAAAGAGCTGAAAACTGCTGTTCACAAACGCTCTCCATCCAACCTCAAAGAGCTCGAGCTGTTTTGCAAGCAAGAATGAGCAAGAATTTCAGTCTCTAGATGTGCAAAACTGATAGAGACATACCCCAAGCGACTTGCAGCTGTAATCGCAGCAAAAGGTGGCGCAACAAAGTATTAATGCAAGGGGGCCGAATAATTTTGCACGCCCCACTTTTCAGTTTTATTACAAAAAACGTTTAAATGATCCAATAAATTTTGTTCCACTTCACAATTGTGACCCACTTGTTGTTGATTCTTCACCAAAAATTTAAAATGTTATATCTTTTTGTTTGAAGCCTGAAATGTGGCAAAAGGTTGAAAAGTTCCAGGGGGCCGAATACTTTCCAAGGCACTGTAGTTATGAATCCATCTTACATGAGAGATGCACACTTGTCAGTACACTGTAATGGTCTTGATTAGAGATGAGCGAGCATACTTGTCCGAGCTTGGTGCTCGTTCGAGTATTACGGTACTCGTAAGTGCTCGCTGCTCGGACGAGTATCTCGCCATGCTGGAGGAAATAGCAACTTCCGCATTGTGCATTTTTGGCGCCTATAAACTCAGTCAATCACAAGCCAGGAGACTCTGCG
>ONZH01006857.1:600000-905443 GCA_900303285.1 Rhinella marina | reverse complement strand
GAGAGAAGGAGTGGGGATAGTGGGGGGAGAGGGATAGAAAAAAGGAGAAGGGATGATAGGGAGGAGGGAGTATGACAGAAAGGAGGTGAGGGGATGACAGAGAGAAGGGGAGAGGGAGGATGGAAGTAATAGAGAGGAAGGTGGTATAAAAGAGGGGTGATAGGAGGGAGAGGATGATAGAGAAGAGGGAGATAGAAGGGAGTAATAGGAGGGATAGAGGAAGGATAGAGAAAGAGGGCAGTGAGTGATAGAGAGAGGAGAGGAGGGGGTCGTAGTGGTTGCTGTCTTAGTTGTACTCCCTATCCCCGTACTATATTTAATGTGGGGTGAGTCAAGGTCTTTATCAGATTGGGGTCACCCCTACTACACCCTACATCCCCTGCTGCACATTAGATTGTGAGCTCCACAGGGGAGAGATGAAAGCGACCACCATCCGTGTTCACCGCCGTGGAATATGTCAGTGCTATACATGGGAAATAAATCCTTCTGGGATGTATATTGTCCAAACACGCCAGCCGACCATCTAATATACATGGGGGTCTCCCGACTCCTCTAATGGCAGGATTTCTATTTGTCCAGTCCTCTTGTTCAGCTGCGCCGCTGTCAGAGTCTGATAGCAACTTATTCCCTTCTTCCTAATGAGAACACATGCATTCTCGGCGAAACCCAGTATGTACGGTATGCGGAAGGAATAAGGGTCGGCCAAATGGGCTTCCAGCCTAAAACCAGGGTGTGTGTCCGGCGATAATTACAACGGGAGACAGTTATTTCCATAGGATTTTATCCTATTGACTAGTGCGCCACCTGCTGGACCGTGCCGTCATTACAGTGCAAATGTAATCCCTTATTTCATTTAATTTTTTTAATACTTCATCTTTTTCTTTTCCTCTTAATCGTACAGCGAGGAGGAGGAATGTGGGACTCAAAAGCATTTAATACCTATACTGGGAGTGCTCCTTTAAGGGTACGGCTACAAATCCGAAGCATATTTGCATGTTTCGCTGAGTCGTGCGGATTAGGCGGCAGATTTTCCACAGATTTCACCCTCTTTTAGGCAAAGGATAGATATCTGCTGCAATTTTAAAATTTGCACCGTATGTCAACTTATTCGCTGTTTCTGGTGCACACACGCTCTCCACAGCGCGTGCACGCTATTTTTTAAAAGAATCTCATCTACGAGTGGCCGTACCTTAGAGGGGTTTTCCATTTTGGACAGTTGTTTTTTACTTATATAATGATATGCTGATCCGAGGGATCTCCAGCGATCAGCTGCGATCTATGGGGGGGGGGGGGGGGGGGGGGAATCTGCAGGGAGTGTTCGAATCCCCTGCAGAGCCCCCGCAGGAAATAAGAGGTATTACACAGTTCCTATTTAAAAGGTTATTCCCATCTTGGACAATGGGGGCATATCTCTAGGATATGTCTCCATTGTCTGATAGGTGCGGGTCCCACTGCTGGGACCCGCACCTATATCAGGAAGGAGCCCCAAAGTGGAGGAGGGTGCACTGCGCATGCACAGCCCGCCACCATTCATTTCTATGGGGCCGTCGAAAATAGCCAAGCGCTGGCTCGGTCATTTCCGTTGGCTACATAGAAATGAATGGGAGCGGTGGCCGCGCATGCGCTGTACTCTCCTATTCATTTCTATGGGAGCTTGTGCCTGGTGGAGGCTGGACCCTGGGAAACCCGGGGTCCTCCAGGCGCAGCGCGCTCCCCCTCCAATCTCGATATAGGTGCGGGACCTGCACCTATCAGACAATGGGGGCATATGCAAGCTATGTCTATGATGGGAATACCCCTTTAAATCTGTGTCAAGCAACTGTAACTACATGCTGGGAGTTGTAGTTTCCCCGCAGCTTGACACCACTGGTGTAACGCTCTTTGTAAGGGTTGACGTTCGTGAACAGATTTGCATCGAAGACCAGGTTGGATGCTACGCAGAAATTTATTCTCAGTCAAAAAAAGCAATTAAAAGCTGAAAAGACACCACGCTCCCAAACCCACAGGCTCAATTAATGGCAGGAAAGTGCAGAGAAGTGATTGTCGCGTCACACGAAGCAGACGTAAGTCCGGTAGAATCACCGCCGGCGCCTGGTGCCGGATCTCTTTGCTTTACGTCTTCCTGGAAGGATAAAAAAGGAGTTAACGCTTTTTTTGGCTCAGTCGTCCCATAATGAATAACTGCAACTGAATCAATTCATTCTTCGCCATCGTCATGATCTGTGCTTGTTGTCAGCGAATAGACGCATTTTTATCTATATCCATAGGCTGAAAACCTGCCCTGATTATGTGATAATAGAGAGATCTTTGATATATTCTTAAAGGGGTTTTCCGGGGTGTTTAATATCTGAACGGTGCGGTCCCATCACCCGGAGGCCTGAGGATAGGTCATCAATACTGAAAGACCGGAGAACCCCTTTAAGAAGCCATTTCCATAACTTCCTCCCTGCACGGTCTGACACTGGCAGTACTGATTGGATAGTGTCAGGGACACACCCCCAACTGGTAACACCATATCTTGACCCTCACTGCAGACTGCTAGCAATTCAGTCATAATTTCTAGTAGAAATAATAGAGGAACGGCACAACATAGAGGCATAAGAAAGATTCCCTGGAATCGG
This sequence comes from Rhinella marina, assembly GCA_900303285.1. Lineage (NCBI taxonomy): Eukaryota > Metazoa > Chordata > Amphibia > Anura > Bufonidae > Rhinella > Rhinella marina. The sequence continues at coordinate 902,822 of ONZH01006857.1, read as the reverse complement.
TATTACATGGGGAATGCAAGTCGTTACTAAAATGGACGTCAGGAGAGGGGACGGCTCCTCTTTAAGGCAAAAGGTGGAAAAACATGTTTGACTCCCAATTTGTGGTACATTTTAAGCCCTATCTTGATCCACCCACAAAGCCTCCCAGCAATGCCCATTTTGGGGCGGGCACGTATGCACAAGTCACGCCCCTCTGGGGTCCATTGGTGGAACAATCCCACATTAAAGCCTCATTCACACATCAGTGATTTCCAGCATTGGAGCCTCCACAGACATAAGCAGCTGTTCTGTGTTATAGAGCCGCACCTGGTTTTGGCTCAAAATCACTGAAGGAAATCACTGACCGAACACGAGTGAATGAGGCCTAAATGGTACAGTTTTTTAATCACACCCGTCATTAGGTGCTTCTATTGATATGTCCTGTTAGGCAGGGTGATCGGGTGCAGATGCCAAGCAAGCTTCTAGTCTTGTGGGCCAGTGCTAATGAGGGCACCGGGCGTATGTGTACACAGTGGGGCGAACAATCTCCATTTCTGCAGACAGGAGACCGCCTGCGCCAGAAGCCAAATGAGCTCAGAATGAGAACACGTCACCACCCCCTATGCCAGCCTCTGGGTTACCATTCCTGATACCAGCCTCTAGGTCAACCACCCCCCAATTGCCAGCTTCTGGGTTACACCCTTGTTGCCAGCCTTTGGGTTACCACTCCCAATTCCAGTCTCTGGGCTACCACCCCCAATGCCATCCTCAAGGTTTCCACCCCTGATGCCAGGCTCTGGGTTAACACCCCTGATGCCAGCTTCTAGGTTTCCACCCTTGATGCCAGCCTCTAGGTTACCACCCCCGATGCCAGCCTCTGGGATACCACCCCTGATGCCAGCCTCTGAGATACCACCCCTGATGCCAGCCTCTGGGTTACCACCCCCAATGCCAGCCTCTGGGTCACAACTCCCGATGCCAGCCTCTAGCGTTTACCACCCCCCGATGCCAGTCTCTGGGATACCACCCCTGATGCCAGCCTCTGGGTTACCACCCCCAATCCAGCCTCTGGGTCACAACTCCCGATGCCAGCCTCTAGGTTACCACCCCGATGCCAGCCTCTGGGATACCACCCCTGATGCCAAGCCTCTGGGTTACCACCCCCAATGCCAGCCTCTAGGTCATCACCTCCGATGCCAGTCTCTGGGTTACCACTCCAATGCCAGCCTCTGGGTCACAACGTCCGATGATAGCCTCTAGTTACCATGCCCAATACCCAGCCTCTAGTTCACTACCCCTCAATGCCAGCCTCTAGGATACCACCCCTAAAGCCAACCTCTAGGTCATCACCCCCGATGCCAGCCTCTGGGTTACCACCCCCAATGCCAACCTCTAGGTCATCACCCCCGATGCCAGCCTCTGGGTTACCACCCAATGCAGCCTCTAGGTCATCACCCCCGATGCCAGCCTCTGGGTTCCATCCCAATGCACCTTAGGTCTCACCCCCGATGCCAGCCTCTGGGTTACCACCCCCCAAGCCAGCCTCTAGCTCACTACCCCCCAATGCCAGCCTCTAGGATACCACCCCTGATGCCAGCCTCTAGGTCATCACCCCCGATGCCAGTCTCTGGGTCACCCTTTATACACGGCAGTAATATCATGCACTGCAAATATCCCTGAGGTTGATATCACTGTCCTTTGTCTGATGTGGAATTTGATTGCGTGATCAGAAGGGAGCAGAGTCCTCTGTGTTTGTCGGGTGAAAATCTTAATTCTGCCAAGTTGGCGCCCTGCGCCATCTGGTTAATATGTTTCTTAATCCGTTTTATTTGAGCAGTGGGATTGCGCAGCACAATCTGAATTATTCATTAACCACTATCTGTTTTGTAGGTCGGCCGTTTGGACACTGACGAGGTGAACTGTAGACTGGAAAAATCCAAAGGGTTTTGCAGGTTCTTTTATATAACTTTAATATCTGATTAGCGGGGGACACCCCGCACCCCCACTGTAGTCACTGCAGCTCTGTCCACTGTGTAGCGGCCGTAGCCAGTTACCATTCACATCAAGGTACGCTGCGCTGCAGTAACCAGCTCCGACCACCACACAGTAGACGGAGCTGTAGAGTTCCGGCAATGGACCTGCTGCAAAACAGCTGATCGTTGGGGGTCTCGCCGAACCCCCACTGATCAGACATTAACGGCCTATGCCGAGGACACATGTCATTGCTGAGGTCAGTCATTGGCTGCGGCGGCACCTGTTGACTCCCATCCTTGTGGAAGTTGGGAGACGGGGGCCCGGAAGTCCATTGAAAGGAGTCCAGGAGCCACGATGGCGGAACGGAGCAGCAGGGAGCAGGTAAATATGGATGTCTCTCCACAGGTAGCGATGGCTGGGGGGGCAGATTTAAAGGGATTGTCCCACAAATTATATTGTACAGTTTTCAAAACCAGATAATGGATCTGAATAGTTTTGTAATTGCATATAATTAAAAATTTAGTATAGACACTGAGCTATTCACTGATATCTATCTGTATGGCGCCACCTGCTGTTTGCTCTTTTTCTAATTTCTCAGTCCTGCTCTCTGAGATGGAAGGACACGCTCAGTTCCGTTCTTGAACTGCCACCAGCTGCAGCAGAAAGGACACACCCTCTGAGAAGGGACGCGCCCTCTAATCTGCCAATTTGAAATAAATCTAGCAGAACAATTGGATCAATGAATGGGGAGATCTCTGGATCCATGTGAGGTACAGGGCTGGTTCTAGCTTTGTAAGAAAGAGATTGTCATGTACTAGATGATGTCCGATTTTAACTTTTTACATTAGAAATGGGATAAACCTAGACCACCCCTTTAAAGTGTGCCTTTAGTGGTCATGTTCATGTTTCTTATCACATTGTGTTGCAGTTTTGGGTTGAAAACAAGAGCCAGATGAGCAGATTAAAGGAGTTTCACTCGCACGGTATTCCAGATGGTTGAGTTAATGTTAGCATTGATTAAACACAATTTTTCTATGTTACCTATGTGATGACAGACTATGGAATCAGCAGAGTGATCGCTGCAGCCACTCTGGCCGCGAGGCCGGAATCTATTTTATCAAGGTATGTCAACTAAAAAAGAGAAAAATTAATATTTAAACGTATCAACCACAAGTTATCAACATTATAAAATACGGCTGGTCCCCCCACCCCCTTCCACCAGCACTTCAAGGGTGTAACAAAATAATCAAACCATTTTATAAATAATAAATAATAAAACCATATATATATATATCTCTATATAAACTTTAAGGGGTTGGCCCATGTCCCACTTTGGTGCCGTATCTTTAGGACATTCCACCAATGGCCGCACCCATCTCTAGAATGGGGACTCCAAAGCGAAGAAGAGATCACCGCGCAAGCGTAGCTACCCTCCATTCACCTCTGTGGGAGTGCCAAAAAATTTCCTCCTATAGAGGTGAATGGAGAGGGGGGTGGTGCATGCAGGGGCGGTCTTGGGCACCACGCATCCTATGCATTTGCGTAGGGCCCCCGACGTCCAAGGGGGCCCCCACGCTCCGCTCTTGGGCCGGTGCCCAAGACCGCCCCCACCCCCCCAGCTGTCACTTACTGCATTTGTCCGCCGCGGACCGGCCTCACTGCGGCTGCGCACACCGCACCCGCTCACTCTCAAGTCCAGAAGTGTAGCAGGAAGCTCGCGCAGCCGGTCCGCACAGCAGAACACAAACTCTGCGGCTGCGCGACAGTGTCCCATCCCAGCTAGAGATGAGCGAACTAATGCGTACTAATTTATAAAATGCGTACACATTAGTGTACATACTAAAATATGCGTATGAATTAGCGTGCAGATTTGAAAAAGCGCACGCAAATTCCACCCGAGCATGCTCGCTCATCTCTAGTCCCAGCACGTGTCCCAGCTCAGCCAATAGAGAGCTGGGAGTCTGGGACACGCCATAGGCTGTGGGCAACCTTCACCCCCTCCAGTGAGTGATGGTCAGTAGCACGTGCCCCAGCTCAGCCAATGAAGAGCTGAGACGTGCTACTGACGTAATTTTAGTAAAAAAGCGCGAGGAGGGCATCCTTCATGTTAGTCTAGTGCAGACCAGGTAGTTAGGAGCTAGGGAGCTGTGCTGCTGCTGTGTGTGAACCTGATTTTAATATTATATAGCACAGCACTGTAGTAGTGGAGCCAGGAGGACTGGGAGTAGTAGTGCTGCTGCAGCTGCTGGATCATCAGTGACAAAGACCAGCTCAGGGTAGTTGACTTGACTGTAATATATAGTGAATAGTGAGAGAAGGGACAGAGAGAAATAAAACAGGAGACACAGAGGCAAACAGGAGAATCATATATGACAAGTGTGTGAAAAACAGGAGAGTCAGATACCACAAGTGTGTGAAAACAGATAGGAGAATCATATACGACATGTGTGTGTGAAAAACAGATAGGAGAATCATATATGACAAGTGTGTGAAAAACACTAATATAAAACACTGATATAAGATAAGACAAGTGTGTGAAAAACACTAAAATAAGACTAGTGTGTGAAAAACACTGATCCAAAACACTGATATGAGACAAGTGTGTGAAAAACACTGATATAAGACAAGTGTGTGAAAAACACTGATATAAGACTAGTGTGTGAAAAACACTGATCCAAAACACTGATATGAGACAAGTGTGTGAAAAACACTGATATAAGACTAGTGTGTGAAAAACACTGATATAAGACTAGTGTGTGAAAAACACTGATATAAGACTAGTGTGTGAAAAACACTGATCCAAAACACTGATATGAGACAAGTGTGTGAAAAACACTAATATAAAACACTGATATAAGACCAGTGTGTGAAAAACACTGATATAAGACAAGTGTGTGAAAAACACTGATATAAGACAAGTGTGTGAAAAACACTGATATAAAACACTGATATAAGACCTGTGTGTGAAAAACACTGATATAAGACCAGTGTGTGAAAAACACTGATATAAAACACTGATATAAGACCATTGTGTGAAAAACACTGATATAAAACACTGATATAAGACCAGTGTGTGAAAAACACTGATATAAAACACTGATATAAGACCATTGTGTGAAAAACACTGATATAAGACCAGTGTGTGAAAAACACTGATATAAGACAAGTGTGTGAAAAACACTGATATAAGACAAGTGTGTGAAAAACAGATAGGAGAGTGATATACGATAAGTGTGGAAAAAACACATTCTTTCATTGTTTGACAGTGAGTTAATTGTTAATTGTTTGACAGTATTTTATTGTTAAAAAAGTCCTTGATGTGTGGGGGGGGGCGTGTCATCAGAGGGCGTGTCATCAGGGGCGTGATGCGTCATTGGGGGGGGAGGCCCCGGACATAACTTCGCTTAGGGCCCCAGAAATGCCAAGACCGCCCCTGGGTGCATGCGTGGTGCTCTCTCCTTCACTTCTATGGGAGTTCCATTCTAGATATAGGTGCGGGTCCCACCTCTGGCAATATGCCACCAAAGTGCCAGATGGGTCAACCCCTTTCATTGTCTGATTGGTGGAGTCCGACTGCCGGGACTCTCACCAATCACGAGAATTAATTTACTTAAACGGAGTGGTGGAGCACGCCCACTACTGCTGCATTCAAACTGTACAATCGAAGATTTCCGAGCAGTATTTTCGTAAGACCCAGAGATTTTGAACAGAGTGGCAGTGAGCATGCTCGACCATCTCTCCGTTCGAATGGGGACATTGGGTCGCTCATCCTCCTAATCATGATATTCATAGGTTCAAAGGTTGTAAGACAATCCCTTTAAGGCTATTTTAAAAGCCCATTAGTAGCATGGCGATCGTGAAGGATCTGGTCATCAAAAAAACAATGGAAATCAGATGGCCCTGACCTAGCGCCAATGTGAACAGAGCCTAACCGATCGCATTATAAGTCAAGTGGAGGACAGTACCCAGATTTTAGGGGCTCATGCACACAACCGTATGTATTTTGAGGTCCACAAAAAATATGGATGAAATCCTTGTGCATTCCGAATTTTGCGGAACGGAACAGCTGGCCCCTAATAGAACAGTCCTGTCCTTGTCCGTAATGCAGTCACTAATAGGCGGAACGGAAACTGAATGCACACGGAGTACCTTCCGTTTTTTTTTAGGCGGAACCATTTAAATGAATGGTTCCACATACGGTCTGCACAAAAACGTAACGGACACAGAAAGAAAATAAATTTGTGTGCATGAGCCCTAAGTCAAGAGAAAGTGGGCGGGTCCGTGACAACGTAGCATGAAAGAGAGGACAGTAATTGTTGTCAATAAAGGACTAGACAGAACAAGTAATGGACGAGCAATGTGATCCCGCATACAATATGGAGGGTCTGGTACTCACCGCCTGAATGCGTATTTCAGGCCTGGTTCCAGAAATACTTGTTGCCAAATTGTCTACGAATCTTCCCTTGTGATCTTCTTCCATTTCCTGGTAGAATGCCCGAGGCTGTGGAGAAAGCAGCAAGTGGAAGGAGGAAGATGCTGTACGTTCCCCATGCACTGACTACCTGGTGAGCTCATCCTTATACCCAGGAGCCGATATGAGCGAGCAGAGCCGCAGTACAAATCACTGGGAGAGAAGAGCGCATCAGTCCGAGTTCTTAAATAGTGCTGGGCGAAATTGCGATTTGCAGGTTCGGATTATCTAAGAATCCCGTTATGGTTTCCGCTACCAAGGACCATAACGGAGTTCTATGACGGCGTGCACCACGGAAGTCTATAAGACCTATGCTGGCAGTAGACTTCTATGCCTCTTCTAGGCTTCCATGGTGCATGCCGTCATAGAATTCCGTTACGGTCCGTGGTAATGGAATCCATTACGGAATTCTGTAGATAACGCGAACGCCGATCTTGCAAATCGCAAGTAAAGGCTATGTACACCTTTGGGGGGGGGGGGGGGGCAATTTTTATTTATTTATTTTTTTATGATTGCATTTTACTAATTTCGGGCTCAAAAATCATAACGCCGTATCAGCATGGAGGGATCGGTCTTGTCAAACTAATGTAATCAGTTTCTGACCTCATGTACCTCTTTTAAATCTTTCCTATGTCCGTATTTTTTTTTTTTTTTTATCAATTTGGACCCTCCTGACCCATTTTCACCATGTAAACCGATCCCTGTACATAGCACTTCCTGTTGCTGTATCCAACCAAACCCATGATGCACTGCTCCTTTCTTTGCCACAGCTCCAGCACCGCCCCTAGTTCATAGCTCCCCCCCCCAGCTAGTTCCATAGACACTCCCCTATCGCTGCCCCACCCAGGGACATGACATCGAAGGAAATAAGCATGTAATACCTGGCTGAAATAATCTGTAGAAAGGTTGCCGTATCTGTCCACATCACCGCAGGCGTTGTACACAGTCTCCTTATATGTTGGGTCAGGTTGGGGACCTCCAGTTGTATTGGGATAGTAATTGATTGGGCCCACTGCATGGAAGTAAAACAGTTTAGTTAAAGAAGTTGTCCCACAAAATAATATTCTACAGTTGTCAAACCAGCACCTGGATCTGAACACTTTTGTAATTTCATGTAATTAAAAATTTTGTATAGCCACTGAGTTATTCAATAAAATGTATGTGTATAGCGCCACCTGCTGTTTGTTTTTTTTCTTATTTCTTTGTGCTGCTCACTGAGATGGCCACACATGCTCAGATTCATTCTTCAACTGCCTCCTGAGCTGTGATAGGGAGAGCTGAGACACGCCTCCTGAGCTGTGATAGGGGGAGCTGAGACACGCCTCCTGATCTGTGATAGGGGGAGCTGAGACACGCCTCCTGAGCTGTGATAGGGGAGCTGAGAAATGTCTCCTGAGCTGTGATAGGGAGAGCTGAGACACGCCCCCTGAGCTGTGATAGGGAGAGCTGAGACACGCCTCCTGAGCTGTGATAGGGGAGCTGAGACACGCCCCCTGAGCTGTGATAGTGAGAGCTGAGACACGCCCCCTGAGCTGTGATAGGGGAAGCTGAGACACGCCCCCTGAGCTGTGATAGGGGAAGCTGAGACACGCCTGATGTCTGATTTTAATTTTTTACATTAGAAATGGGATAAACCTAGATCACCCCTTTAAAGTGTGCCTTTAGTGGTCATGTTCATGTTTCTTTCCGCATTGTGTTCCTCGTTGATTGTCATTTGTTACATTAGTCATGGGAGAACCCCTTTAAATATGCCCTACACTGTGTGTAGCAATGGAAAATTATTCTGATCAGATCACGCACCTGTATAGCTCCTTAGAGGAGAGAGCACTGATACACTGTAACGAGCACTGCACCTGCGTATGGCTCACATTACACTATAAGCAGCGAGAAGGTAGCAGCCCTCACAGGAGCGCCGGTACCTTTTCAAACAGATGATTGGCGGGGGTCCCGGGTGTCGGACCCCCACTGATCAGATACTGATGACCTATCTTGAGGATAAGTCATCAGTAGTTAAATCCTGGAAAACCCCTTTAACAAGTTGCAGAACTTTCTGTTATAAAGAGGGGTTGGGTATGATCGTTGGGGGTCTCCTACAAATCACTAGAATGGGCACCACTGATTCGCCTGTGTGAATGTAGTGTAGCGGTACTGGATATGCGTGACCGCTTCTATAGGACTGCCGGGACTGTCAAACGTAGTCCAATAGAAGTGAATGGAGCAGTGGTTACACAGGTGACTTGGGGACCCCCGCTACTGTAATTAGCGGAGAACCAAGCGGTGAAACCCACCTCCAGCAATCAGACATTTATCACCAACCCCTTTAATAACATAAATACGAAGAAGCCCTTTATATTTATTACATTACCACACAAACGTATATTAAATGGAAGAGCTGTCTTTCTGTACAAAACCCAGCACCGCCTCCGATCAGCTGTTTGAAGAGGCCGCGATGATCCCCCAGAGCCTCTAACTAGGCCAGTGACGGCACATTCATCGGTCACATGGCCTAGGCGCAGCTCAGCCCCATAGAAGTGTATCGGCCTGGGGTGCAGTACCAATTGCAGCCACTATACAATGGACGGCGCTGTGCTTGGTGAGCTTCGAGGAGTGCCTCAGTCTCTTCAAACAGCTGAACGGGGGGGGGGTGGGGGGGTGCCGGGCATCGGACCCTGACCAATCACACGCCGATGACTTATCCTGAGGATGGGCAATCCGTATTAAACACTCGGAATACCCCTTTAAGGCAGTGTTGGAAGCTAGAAAAGTCAGGCAAGATGGCTGAGAGTGACATACCTTGGTAATGACAACACATCATCCCATTCTGGTCATAATTGGCCACTTTAACTTTGGGACGATTCACTTCCAGGTCTGTAAAGTTCACTCCCACTCGATACCTCTGCGTATCATTGTAGGCAAACGAACGAGCCTGAAAAGATATAAAAAATCTGCTAGCTGCAGGGACTCTACGCTGCACGGTTTTGTCTTTAACCAGACCGTTTACATTGCATTTCATGGTTTGTTCAACTTGCCTAATAGTCGGGTCAAATTAATTAAAAAAAAAAAAAAAAATTTTTCTATACTTCACTCATGAACATGAACATGAGCGTATTTTCTTTCCGTGTCCGTTCCTTTTTTTTCGGACTGTATGCGGAACCATTCATTTCAATGGGTCCGCAAAAACAAAACAAAACGGAAGGTACTCTGTGTGCATTCCGTTTCCATATTTCCGTATTTCTGTTCCGCATAAAAAAACAGAACATGTTCTATTATTGTCCGCATTACGGACAAGGATAGGACTGTTCTATTCAGCTGTTCCTTTCCGCAAAATACGGAATGCACGCGGATTACGCGGATCCGTTTTTGCAGACTTAATGACTTAATGAGGCTTAATGATCGTACAACAAATTAAAAAAAAAAAAAAAATGCATAAAAGAAACTGAATATAAAAATTCTGCTAGCTGCACGGTTTTGTCTTTAACCAGACCTTTTACATCGCATTTGATGGTTTGTTCAACTTGCCTAATAGGCCGGTCAAATTTAAAAAATTTTTTTTAAAAAAAAAGTCGCAATTTTTTTTTCTATAGTTCGTTCTCGTTTATGATCGTACAATTACTTTTTTAAAAAAAAAATATGCTGAATTAAAAAACTGAATAAAAACAGCAAATGGGAGCTCACGTTTACAGCTAGATGGCATGGCTGACAGCAGGTGGAGCTAAAATGTTGACTGTTTCCAATGGCAACCAGAAGAATTTTTAAAGATGCTCTGGATACGCACTGAGAGTCTTCCATAAGTTAAAAGGGTTTTCCAGGATTTTACTACTGATGTTCTAACCTCAGGATAGGTCATCAGTATCTGATCGGTGGGGGTCCGACACCTGGGATCCCCGCCGATCAGCTGTTTGAGAAGGCACCGGCGCTCCCGTGAGCGCCGCTACCTTCTCGCAGCGCCGTACATTGTACAGCGGCTGTGCTTGGTATCGTGCTCACTTAAATGAGCCGCTCCTAGGTCACGTGATCGATGGACGTGACATCACTGGCTAACAGAAGGCTATGGCACTCACGGGAGCACCGGTACCTTCTCATACAGCGGATCGGCGGAGGTCCCAGGTGTCGGACCCCCACCGATCAGATACTGATGACCAGTCAGTAGTAAAATCCTGGAAAACCCCTTTGACATGAAGTTGTTACAAGCAGAATTCAGTTTTTTTCCTTTTACTTACATGAAATAGTCTATCCGGGGGTGCCTCTATTCCCGGTACTAAGTTATTCGGGGCGAAGCACACCTGTTCCACTTCTTTGAAATAGTTATCAGGGTTTCTGTTTAAAGTAATTGTCCCTATTCTTCGCAAGGGGAACTTGTCCTTAGGCCATTCCTGAAATGAACAAAGTACAGAAATACTTTATGACCTACAGTACATGTGGACAGGCATATGTCATTTTAAGGGGATGTCCATAGAACCCATTAGAGCAGCTCATTCCCTCTATGGGAGGTGCTGGAAAGGACATGGGCAGTTGGGCGGGACCATACATTATGTACTGCTTCCAACTGCTGATATTCACTTCCTTACCAGACAGACGTCAGAGACGTAAAAGTCCAGCTGGTTTGCTTCTTCCTGGGTCATCATCTGCATATCCACGTCCCAGCTTGGGAAATCTCCACTTTCTATTGCATTATACAAATCCTCGATAGCATAATCCGGATTAGTTCCAGCTAATTCAGTGGCTCTTTCTGTAGTCAGGAATCTCTCATCAAGGTTAGGCTGTAGCAATTCAGGAAAAAAAAAAAGTCTTTATACGTACACATAGTGCTTACATGCTAAATGTACAGTAATATCCATCGGCCTAACCTCTATAAAGGCAAGCACCCGCTTGCTGTGGGTTGCCACTGAATCACTTCTTATGCTACCATGATATTGTCATAGCGGCTTCGTGCAAATGCCACTAGGGGGAGCTGTAGTTCCCATGCAGGCCTGCAGGTGGCATAGGAACATCGTGAATCTCCCATACACTACAATGGTAATTTATTGCAATGTAAGGCTACATTCACATGTATATGTTTTGCAGTCCACAAATGTCATGGTCCTGGCAGGGGGCTGAGCCAGCAGTCTGCTCTGCTCCTCCTCCTCCTAAACAGACCTGCAGCTCCTGTATCCTGCTGCTGCGGAACTGGGTGAGTATGTAGAGTTTTTTTAACCTCTTGTGAAGGGGGCACAATCCTTTGCATATTACCATATTACTGCGAGGGGGCACACCTGGGCTTATTACTGCCAGGGGGCACAACTGGGCCTATTACTGTGAGGGGGCACAATCCTGGGCATATTACTGTGAGGGGGCACAACTGAGCATTTTACTGTGAGGGGGCACAACTGAGCATTTTACTGTGAGGAGGCACAACTGGGCATATTACTGTGAGGCGCACCCCCTTGCCACTTGCAGGGCGGCACTGGGAGGCATTTCTTACTGGCACATGGGGGCACTGGGGGCATTTCTTACTGGCACATGAGGGCACTGGGGGCTTTTCTTACTGACACATGGGGGCACTGGCGGTATTTCTTACTGGCACATGGGGGCACTGGGGGCTTTTCTTACTGACACATGGGGGCACTGGGGGCTTTTCTTACTGACACATGGGGGCACTGGCGGTATTTCTTACTGGCACATGGGGGCACTGGGGGTATTTCTGTACTGACACATGGGGGCACTGCCGGCATTTCTTACTGGCACATGAGGGCACTGGGGGCATTTCTTACTGGCACATGGGGGCACTGGGGGCATTTCTGTACTGACACTTGGGAGCACTGGCGGCATTTCTTACTGGCACTGGGGGCATTTCTTACTGGCACATGGGGGCACTGGGGGCATTTATTACTGGCACCTAGAGGCACTGGGGGCATTTCTTACTGGCACATTATTGGGGGGAAATTTTGGGGGCACTTCTTACTGGCACATTATTGGGGGGCACTATGGGGCACTTCTTACTGGCACATTATTGGGGGGCACTATGGGGGCACTTACTGGCACATTATTGGGGCATTTCTTACTGGCACATTATTGGGGGGTACTATGGGGACACTTCTTACTGGCACATTATTGGGGCACTTCTTACTGGCACATTATTGGGGCACTTCTTACTGGCACATTATTGGGCGGCACTATGGGGGCACTTCTTACTGGCACATTATTGGGCGGCACTATGGGGGCACTTCTTACTGGCACATTATTGGGGGGCACTATGGGGGCACTTCTTCCTGGCACATTATTGGGGGGCACTATGGGGGCACTTACTGGCACATTATTGGGGCACTTCTTACTGGCACATTATTGGGGGGAAATTTTGGGGGCACTTCGTACTGGCACATTATTGGGGGGCACTATGGGGGCACTTCTTACTGGCACATTATTGGGGGGCACTATGGGGGCACTTACTGGCACATTATTGGGGCACTTCTTACTGGCACATTATTGGGGCACTTCTTACTGGCACATTATTAGGGCACTTCTTACTGGCACATTATTGGGGCACTTCTTACTGGCACATTATTAGGGCACTTCTTACTGGCACATTATTGGGGCACTTCTTACTGGCACATTATTGGGGCAGTTCTTACTGGCACATTATTGGGGTGCACTTTGGGGGCACTTCTTACTGGCACATTGTAAGCATTATTACTTCTGGGGCACAGTGGGGACATTAGTACTGTTGAGGGCACTATTACTATCAAGTGCACTCTGGCAGAGAATTATTAGTTGGGACTTTGGGGAGCACTATTACTGTGGGGAGCACTATTACTGTGGGGGCACTATTACTGTGGGGGGCACTATTACTATGGGGGACACTATTACTATGGGGGGCACTATTACTGTGGGGGGCACTATTACTATGGGGGACACTATTACTATGGGGGGCACTATTACTGTGGGGAGCACTATTACTATGGGGGACACTATTACTATGGGGGACACTATTACTGTGGGGGGCACCTGGCACAGTATCAGCGCAGTTATTTCTGTGGGACGTTATATTTACACTATTATGGGACACTATTTGCTGGGGGCAGTTATTTTAGGACACTGTGTGCCAATAATTATTGAAGGGCACTATCTGTGTGGTACTAGTGGCACAGTACTGGGGGTGGTAGGATGATTTGTCCAGAAGACGGGGAGGATGATGGAAAAGTAATAAACTAAGATTTTTTTCTGTCAAACTGTAGAGATGAGAAATGGCTGAAAAATGGCGTCTGGTCTGAAAGGAGAAGATGAGGAAAGAGAAGATCTACATCAGAGACGTCACTGGACGTACGAGGTATGAGGCGCTGTATTATACTAGATGTACGCGGTATGGGGTGCTGTATTATACTGGATGTACGAGGTATGGGGCGCTGTATTATACTGGATGTAAGAGGTATGAGGCGCTGTATTATACTGGATGTAAGAGGTATGGGGCGCTGTATTATACTGGATGTAAGAGGTATGGGGCGCTGTATTATACTGGATGTAAGAGGTATGGGGCGCTGTATTATACTAGATGTACGCGGTATGGGGTGCTGTATTATACTGGATGTACGAGGTATGGGGCGCTGTATTATACTGGATGTAAGAGGTATGGGGTGCTGTATTATACTGGATGTAAGAAGTATGGGGCACTGTATTATACTGGATGTAAGAGGTATGGGGCGCTGTATTATACTGGATGTAAGAGGTATGGGGCGCTGTATTATACTGGATGTAAGAGGTATGGGGCGCTGTATTATACTGGATGTAAGAGGTATGGGGCGCTGTATTATACTGGATGTAAGAGGTATGGGGCGCTGTATTATACTGGATGTACGAGGTATGGGGCCCTGTATTATACTGGATGTAAGAGGTATGGGGCACTGTATTATACTGGATGTAAGAGATATGGGGCGCTGTATTATACTGGATGTAAGAGATATGGGGCGCTGTATTATACTGGATATAAGAGGTATGGGGCGCTGTATTATACTGGATGTAAGAGGTATGAGGCGCTGTATTATACTGGATGTAAGAGGTATGGGGCGCTGTATTATACTGGATGTAAGAGGTATGGGGCGCTGTATTATACTGGATGTACGAGGTATGGGGCGCTGTATTATACTGGATGTAAGAGGTATGGGGCGCTGTATTATACTGGATGTAAGAGGTATGAGGCGCTGTATTATACTAGATGTAAGAGGTATGGGGCGCTGTATTATACTGGATGTAAGAAGTATGGGGCACTGTATTATACTGGATGTAAGAGGTATGGGGCGCTGTATTATACTGGATGTAAGAGGTATGGGGCGCTGTATTATACTGGATGTACGAGGTATGGGGCGCTGTATTATACTGGATGTAAGAGGTATGAGGCGCTGTATTATACTGGATGTAAGAGGTATGGGGCGCTGTATTATACTGGATGTACGAGGTATGGGGCGCTGTATTATACTGGATGTAAGAGGTATGAGGCGCTGTATTATACTGGATGTAAGAGGTATGGGGCGCTGTATTATACTAGATGTACGCGGTATGGGGCGCTGTATTAGGCTACATTCACACAAACATTGTGTTTTGTAGTCTGCAAATTGCGGATCTGCAAAAAAAACGGATGATGTTCTGTATGGCATCCGTTGTTTTTTTTTTGCGGATCCACTGTAACAATGCCTATCCTTGTCCGCAAAACGGACAAAAATAGGAATGGACATACAGATGCGGACAGCACACAGTGTGCTGTCCGCATTTTTTGCTGACCCATTGAAGTGAATGGGTCCGCATCTGAGCCGCAAAATAGGTGGATCGGAGGCCGCAAAAACAACTGTCGTGTGAATGTAGCCTTACCCTGTATGTTCTGTAGTGATATACGTAATGTTAGGAGGGAAAAGGTTAGGCTGAGAATTTGGCATGGGAGGGGTTCAATTTTTGACTTGGCCGGCAGAAAAGCTAGGTGCACCAGCGCTGAGGGAAGGGCCCAAGCTGAACTCTTGCACCAGGGCCCATGAGCCTTTAGCTACGCCCCTGCACATAACTGGGAATATTACTGTGAGGGGGCACAACTGGGCATATTATTGTGAGGGGGCACAACTGGGCATATTATTGTGGAATGGAAAAGCTATGGCTCCGGGAAGGAAGGGAGTAAACAACGAAAATGCAAAAAAAAAAAAAAAAAAATAGAAAATTGCATGTGCTAACATCACATACTTTTGGACTTAAAACTGAACGATGTACAATTTCCTGTCGTTTTCACTCTGACATGTACGACCCCTGGCTAACATAAGGAAAGAGTGTATGAGATACTCACCGTAATCTGGAATTTGCCATACATAAGCTTTCCAGCAGCATTGACAAATTTAAAAGCATGACAAGGATAAGTTTCCATGTATCTGAATCCATCTGGAGTCCCGTTGTCAGCGAACAAATGTACTACCTGGAGGAGAAGGCAAGAGCAGATAGCCAATGACTTGTAGCCTCTTTGACCACCAAGAAGCCAATGTGGTGGCCCAAAGATTCTAGTTTACATAAGCCTAGTGCCCCCCCCCTCCACCAATGGAGCATTTGGGTTCACATAACCCAAAGATTGGCAAGACATCTTCCCAAACTAATTTAGCCTAGTTAAAGGGCATCTGTCAGTAGTTTTGTACCTATGACCCTGGATGACCTGTTACATGTGCGCTTGGCAGCTGAAGGCATCTGTGTTGGTCCCATGTTCATATGTGTCCGCCTCTAGGAGCAACGGGGGCGTTGCGATTACACCTAGAGGCTCTGCTCTTTCTACAACTGCTGGGCCCTCTGCACTTTGACTGGCAGAGTCAAGTAGTGAAAATGTCATCACACCTGGAACTGTCAATCAAAATGCAGTTGCAGAGAGAGCTGAGCCTCCAGGTGTAATGGCAACGCCCCCATTGCTCCTAGAGGCTCATTTGCATATATTAAAACATCATTTTTCTCAGCAATGCGGATACATATGAACATGGGACCAACACAGATGTCTTCAGCTGCCAAGTGCACATGTAACAGGTCGGCCAGTGTCATAGGTACAAAACTGCTGACAGATGCCCTTTAAAATGGTTGTCTGGGGGAAATAAAATGTTTGTAAATAGGGGGTTGTCCAGGTTTAAATAAAAAGGTTTTGTTAATTTTTTCCCCAGAACCACGCTTGTCTACGGGTTGTGTTACATTGGTTTTCCGAGATTTTTATACTGATGACCTATCCTCTGGTGAGGGTCCGACACCCAGGACGCATGCCAATCAGCTGTTTGAGAAGGCACCAGTGCTCACGGTAGTGCCGCAGCCTTCGCTCTGCTTTTCTTAGGCAAAGTGATGACACATTCATCGGTCACATGGCCTAGTCCAGTGATGGCTAACCTCTGGCACTCCAGCTGTGGTGAAACTACGACTCCCAGCATGCTCCATTCATTTCTATGGAGTTCTGAGTACAGCCAAGCAAGTGTACATCTTGGGAGTTGTAGTTTTACCACAGCTGGAGTGCTGGAGGTTAGCCATCAAAGGCCTAGGCGCTGCTCGGCCCCATTGAAGAGAATGGGATTGGGCTGTGATACCAGCTACAGCCGCTGTACAATGTACGGCGCTGTGCTTGGTGAGAAAACCATGATGCTCACAGGAGTGCCGCTGCCGTCTCAAAAAGCTGATCGATGGAGGTCCCAGGTGTTGGGCCCCCGCCAATCAGATACTGATGACCTATGTTAAAAAATCTCAGAAAATCCTTTTAAGCACTGCAGCTCAAGCCAATCGAAGGGAATAGGTCAAAGCTGCAATAACAGAAACAGCCACGTCAGGAAGAGTGGTGCTGTTTCTGAGGGGAAAAAAGTCAGATCCATTTTTCGAACCTTAGGCAACCCCTTTACATTTTTTTTCTTTCAATATATTGATATTAGGTATATAAATGATGTACCGCTAATGCAGACTCAGGACACAGGGAAAAAAAATCCCAAACCGCGTTCACATCCACAACATGTGTCTTCGGATGGCGTCTCGTGGCTTGGTTGAGAGCCGCGAACTATGGAGAGACGGAGAAGAGGAAGCATCTAGTGAACGCTTATATATGTGAAAGTGGAGGCGCTGCCACATGACAGCCGCTCCGTCCTCTCTATGATTGGCAGATTGTATTGTACCCTCCTGTTTGTGGAATGTTGAACTGGTTATTGCCCTGGCATTTCCAGTTGCTGTGACGAGCCAGTTCAGGGCTTCAGCTGAAAGACGTCCTTGTGAAAAGTATATGCAGGTACTGACCTTCATACCATCATTGACGAAGAATGCTGGAAAGTTGACGCACAGCATATCAAAGTTCCCTTGCTCTGTATAGAACCTCACAGCCATTCCATGAATATCTCTAAGCGTATCTGCAGATCCCATTTCCCCAGCTGCAAATGAAATACGTATATAATACATGAAATGCAACTATATTGTCAATGCATAAAGCATTCAGTGGGTTCCTAGGCCAGCAGTTTCAATGTTCATTAAGAAAACAGGTTCATTTACAGTAATATCGAATAACATATGGCTGGACCTAGAATGCTTCTTTCATGTTTCAACTTGCATGTAGAATGCTCTCTGTATGGCACATAAGACATTAGAATGCTCTCTGTATTGCACAGATGTCATTAGAATGCTCTCTGTATGGCACAAATGGCATTAGTGTGCTCTCTGTATTGCACAGAAGTCATTAGAATGCTCTCTGTATGGCACATAAGTCATTAGAATGCTCTCTGTACGGCACATAAGTCATTAGAATGCTCTCTGTATGGCACAAATGGCATTAGAATGCTCTCTGTATGGCACATAAGTCATTAGAATGCTCTTTGTATGGCACAAATGGCATTAGAATGCTCTCTGTATTGCACATGTTATTAGAATGCTCTCTGTATGGCACAGATGCCATTGGTATGTTCTGTGTATGGCACAAATGCTATTAGAATGTTTTCTGCATTGCACAAAAGTCGTTAGAATGCTCTCTGTATTGAACATTTCATTAGAATGCTCTCTGTGTTGCACATGTTATTAGAATGCTCTCTGTATGGCACAGAAGTCATTAGAATGCTCTCTGTATTGCACATGTTATTAGAATGCTCTGTAATGAACATTTCATTAGAATGCTCTGTTTATGGCACAGATGTCATTAGACTGCTCTATGTATGGCGCAGATGTCATTAGACTGCTCTCTGTATGGCACAGATGTCATTAGACTGCTCTCTGTATGGTACAGATGTCATTAGACTGCTCTCTGTATGGTACAGATGTCATTAGACTGCTCTATATATGGCACAGATGTCATTAGACTGCTCTCTGTATGGTACAGATGTCATTAGACTGCTCTCTGTATGGCACAGATGTCATTAGACTGCTCTATGTATGGCACAGATGTCATTAGACTGCTCTATGTATGGCACAGATGTCATTAGACTGCTCTCTGTATGGCACAGATGTCATTAGACTGCTCTATGTATGGCGCAGATATCATTAGACTGCTCTATGTATGGCACAGATGTCATTAGACTGCTCTATGTATGGCACAGATGTCATTAGACTGCTCTCTGTATGGCACAGATGTCATTAGACTGCTCTATGTATGGCACAGATGTCATTAGACTGCTCTATGTATGGCACAGATGTCATTAGACTGCTCTATGTATGGCGCAGATGTCATTAGACTGCTCTCTGTATGGCACAGATGTCATTAGACTGCTCTCTGTATGGCACAGATGTCATTAGACTGCTCTATGTATGGCGCAGATATCATTAGACTGCTCTATGTATGGCACAGATGTCATTAGACTGCTCTATGTATGGCACAGATGTCATTAGACTGCTCTCTGTATGGCACAGATGTCATTAGACTGCTCTATGTATGGCGCAGATATCATTAGACTGCTCTATGTATGGCGCAGATGTCATTAGACTGCACTCTGTATGGCGCAGATGTCATTAGACTGCTCTCTGTATGGCACAGATGTCATTAGACTGCTCTATGTATGGCACAGATGTCATTAGACTGCTCTCTGTATGGCACAGATGTCATTAGACTGCTCTCTGTATGGCACAGATGTCATTAGACTGCTCTACGTATCGCGCAGATGTCATTAGACTGCTCTCTGTATGGCACAGATGTCATTAGACTGCTCTATGTATGGCACAGATGTCATTAGACTGCTCTCTGTATGGCACAGATGTCATTAGAGTGCTCTACGTATGGCGCAGATGTCATTAGAGTGCTCTATGTACTGCAGAGGTGTCATTAGACTGCTCTATGTATGGCACAGATGTCATTAGACTGCTCTACGTATGGCGCAGATGTCATTAGAGTGCTCTATGTACTGCAGAGGTGTCATTAGAATGCTCTCAGGTCATTTTTGCCAGAAGGCTATCTATGAAGTACAGAATAAATTAGAATGTTCTTTGAATTTTCTATAAAATAATATTTTAGGAGAATGTTTTCTGTGCATGAGCCTCTCGAGTGTGTTTAGTATTTAGAATGCTTACTTTAGGCAGACTAGGACCCTATAGTTACTGTTGATGCCATTGGCACATTTCAGATGATGAAGTACAAGTATCTCACTCCTGTTTCAGTACATAACTTACCTGTAGTAGAGAATCGAATAGTCACTTCAGTTTGCTTTCCAACATTACTGAGAAAAGCAGCTTTGGTAAAAGTAGAGCAATCATCAGTCACTGTAAATATTCCGTGTGCTCCTATAAAGACCAAAAGCGCATAGATATTTAGTCACATTGATGATTTTTTTCAATCGTATACACAGAAAATCCTCATAAATGAAATTCTACTAGAATACATATGTATTCACACAATAAGGCTCTGTTCATACTAATGAGCTAATTTCTTTCCTTGTGGAGAGTGCCAGAGCTGGCAGGCAGACAGTCGGAGTCTTGTAGGTCAGGGAGTGCTCCCTGGGAATAGGGATATTTAGATAAGATTGCTTAGCCACCAGCCACCACTAGGGGGAGCTCAGTGCATAGGAATTTATGCAGTTGCAATTAAAGGAGTCTTTTAAGAATTAAAGGGGTTGTCCCATCATAGACAATGGGATCATATCCGAGAACGGAGCGGGGAAATGAATGGAGGCCACACTGCGCATGCGCAGCCGCCCTCCATTCATTTCATTGGCACTGTCTCGACTATTTCCATCTGTCCTATAGAAACTAATGGGAGCAGGGGCCGCACGTGCGCGGTGCACTCCCATTCTATGGGAGCAGAGGGGAGCCACAGCTGTCCCCACTCCATCCTCCTTGTAGGTGCAGGTCCAACCTACCAAGTGATGACATGGTCACATCAGTCACATGACCTAGAAGCAGCTCAGCCCCATAGAAGTGTATGGGACTGAGCTGCAATACCAAGCACAGCCACTATACAATGTATGGCGCTGTGCTTGATAAGCATGGAGAAGACCACAGTGCTCACAAGAGCCCCAGTGCCTTCTCAAACAGCTGATAGGTGGGGGTCCTGAGTGTCGGACCACCACCGATCAGGTACTGATGTCCTATCCAGAGAATAGGTCATCAGTATTTAAATTTCGGAAAACCCTTTTAATTGGGAGCTCAAATAGTCTCTTTGCATTGCAGTTTTTAGTTGTACTATCTTGGGGTACATGTAATTTAATGATTACATTTTTTTTCCATTTTTTGGAAGGATTAAAAAACAACCCACCAGGGCTGTTATTTTTTCCCGCTGTTTACTGTGTGGTAGAAATATCATCTTTATTCTACAGGTTGTTAGGATTGTAGCAATAGCAAATATGTATATGTACTTTAAGGTGAACTGTTATACACTTTTTATTTTGGGGGATATTTTTTTCAACGTTAACTTTTTTTATGTCCCACCCCAGAGGATCTGAAGGGGTTAAAAAATACATAAAATCAGGGCAGAAATCCTAATGGACACCATTAACGTCTTTAAAGGGGTTTTCCAGGATTTTACTACTGATGACCTATCCTCAGGATACACGTCGCGATGCGAAGCATAGCCGATGTACAATGTACGCTGTGCTTGGTGAGCCGCGAGAAGGCCTCAAACAGCTGATCGGCGGGGGTCTCGGGTGTCGGACCCCCACCGATCAGATACTGATGACCTATCCTGAGGATAGGTCATCAGTAGTTAACTTCAGGAAAACCCCTTTAAGGGATGAAATCTGAACTCCTGCTGGTTGCTATGGGCAACAAACCCAGTTTTTCTGTTAGATCGGTAGTGTCCAACCTCTGTGCTAGGATATGCCAAAAATGTCAGATAGGTGCAGGCCCCACTACTGGAACCCAAAGAATGGGGCCCCCCAAAGTAAAGGGAAAGAAGCCACGCCCGCCCACAGGGGGCCAGTGAAAGGAAGGGATACCGCACATGAGCAGTCCGCTCTCCTTCACTTCAGGGGCCCATCCTGGAGACAGGAGGTAGGACCCGCAACTATCTGACCTATGCAGCATATCCGACCTAGCTTTTTGCCATGAATGTTAAGATGGGGCAAGCCCTTTAAGCTTTTAGAAAACTACAACTCCCAAGATGCAACAAAAGTTGGAGAGCGCCGTGCTCAATTTTAGACCTTAGTAACGAGGGAAGGATCGGGGAACTTGCTGCTCTGGGGTCTCCTGTTGTCTGGTAGGGTCACTTACCACTTCCCTTAGCATGTACAATTCTCTCTGGAGGCTTCTGTCGGTTAAAATCAGCCAATGTCCCAACAAGCAGATGATCATCCAACATCACAGGTCCACGAGGGCCGACAGTCAGAGACCCCTTCATGTCTCCAACGGGGGCCCCATTAGGGTAGGTCAGCGTACAGGGCTGCAGAAAAGAAAAATGGAGGAGATGTAGTCAACATGGCAAAAAAGGAAACCTTTTTTAGTCAACCAATTTAATGGCAGCTCTCATTTATCCGGTCTGATTGGTTGCTATGGACAGCTTCTCAAGTCTTCTTCGGTTAGGACAACTTACATATTTTTTTTTTTTATCTTCATGGATTCCATGTGCCTGGACCTTAAAGGGGTTGTCTACTCCTGTTATATTGATGGCCTATCCTCAGGGTAGGCCTTCAATATCTGATCGGCGGGGATCCGACACCCCGCGCCTCCACCAATCAGCTGTTTTGCAGTAGCTTCAGCACCAGAACTAGAGCGCCATCCTTTATGTAGTGGACAGAGCTGGTAACTGCAGTGCTCCTCCCAGTGAATACCGCTACACAATGGATGGAGTGTAGTTCCTGGGCTGAAGCTACTGCAGAACAGCTGATTGGTGGGGGTGCGGTGTGTCAGTCCCCTCCCCCCTTCCCCATTCAGATATTAAAGGGGTAGTCTCATCTTGGACATTTGGAGCATATCGCTAGGATATGACCCCAATGTTTGATAGGTGCAGGTCTCACCTCTAGCACCCGCACCTATCCTTAGAATAAAGGGAGCACCTCCATTGATTTCTATGGGAGTGCCAAAAATAGCTGAGCGCTGGCTCGGCTATTTCTGTAAGCCTCATAAAAGTGAACGGAGGGCGTCAGCGCTTGCGCAGTGGGATTCCCATTCATTTCAGTGAGACTTACTATGGGCGCGCTTGGCTATTTCCGTAAGCCTCATAGAAGTGAATGGAGGGCGTCAGCGCTTGCGCAGTGGGATTCCCATTCATTGGCTATAGGCTTGGCTATTTTCAGCAGTCCCATAGAAATGAATGGAGGGCGGCTGTGCATGCCCCCATTGTCCAAGAAGGGAATACCTCTTTACATACAAAAAATATATCAATACAAAAATACTGAAAAAACATCTTTAAAGGGGTTGTTCATCACCTCGCAGTGGTAATCATAATTACCTGATCCCGGTCACTAAAAGTCAAAAACCCCTTTAAATACAATTAGTTAAGGATGAAGTCCCCTCCTTGGCCAACAAGTTCAAAAATTTTTTTTTACAACATTAGCTTTTTAAAATGTACATAAAATTAAGATTTATCTAAATTCTTTGCTTTCTGTATCTGTGAATGTTATGATGTATTTCCTCCATTCACATCTAAAGCTAAATTCAGAATCCTGCTGGTTTTCCTGTTACCAGAGAACATTGTGGGAGCTCAGCGGATACTTACATGTACTGGTGTTCCCACTGTAATAAAAAGTAATATTAAAGATAACTCTGCATTATGTTATTCCTCTATTATTCCTCCTGGAAATGCATGAATAAATTGACAGGGTAAGTCCCAACACGCTGATAGGAGAGCGTAACAAAGTACAGAGACTCGTCCCCTAGATGGGGGAGGGAATGGTAATTCCCAGCGGCCAATAAGCTCATACATTTCCAGGAGGAAAAACAGAGGGAAGGCACAATTCACTGATCCTAAGAAAAGATGCAGAATTGTTATTTCGTGGAGAATGAAAATAGTTACTAATACAGACAGGAGAGGTCATTTAAATGAAATCGAAGCATAAGATACATGAATCATGCAGGCGGTGTAATATTACCTGGGTCGTCATGGTGCTGGGATGAGTGATTTCACAGAACTGTCTCTCTGTGGGACCATACAGCGGAGAACAGTCTCTCTGTATTTATAGGACCATACAGCGGCGGTGTCCCGGCCCCATCGCTTGGGCACGCTTCTTCAGGGCATGTTTGTGTGTTTATCCTGTGACCACGCTGGCACATGCATGCATAACTAAACAGTGGACTTGCACCACTCAACCCCCCGGCAGTATGCAAAGATCATACAACGCTCTACATGGCTCTGTCAGTCTAAAATATTTCTGTCCCCTTTCGTCTCTGCACTCACCATGAAAATTAAAAGCATCGGAATAAGTGACCTTCGGACAGGGGCGTACATAAAAATTGGGCCCCATAGCAAGAATCTAAATTGGGCCCCCTGTGCCCCATTCATAGCCCTCCCACCAGCCACATATGATATTGCATAAGAATAATGGTACACACTGCGGAGGTGAATTTTGCTTTACTTGGTCATGCCTCTCTGTAAACCAGCAATTCAAAAAAAGAAATAAAACACAAAATAAAACACTAAAATGCCTAATCACGTGGTCAGGGACATACATTACCTCCCCAACAGCAACACATACCATAATGAAGCTCAAAGTACATCTGAGCAGCATCTGACACCAGCGTGCATCGCCAAATTACCTCCCCAGCTTCACCATATGAATACATTGCAGCCCAAAATATCCCCCCAACAGCGCCAAATAAATACCATCATGAAGTACAATATAGCCAGCATTATAGTCCCCTGACAACCCCCTCCTCCACTGGCAGTAGCACTGTCCCTATTTAAATGTCTCAGCCTCTGTTTGGGACTTGCAGGTCAGGAGCAGTGAGGCTGGAGTTGGAGGGAGAGAGCCTTCTGGTAGAAGGTAGAATGGAGTGGGTAAAAGGGGGTGTGACGTCACAGGTCACATGTTGCTGGCGGTTATGTAGTAAGACGTATAATAGATGAAGTGTGTACAGATATATAGTATTTAAAGCAGTGTACTGATATGTGAGGTACAAGGTATAATAGAAGTAGGGTGTACAGATATATAGTATATAAAGCAGTGTACTGATATGTGAGGTATAATACATGCAGTGTGTACAGATGTATAGTACATACAGCAGTGTACTGATATGTGAGGTATAATAGATGCAGTGTGTACAGATATATGGTATATACAGCAGTGTACTGATATGTGAGGTATAATAGAAGTAGGGTGTACAGATATATAGTACATACAGCAGTGTACTGATATGTGAGGTATAATACATGCAGTGTGTACAGATATATAGTACATACAGCAGTGTACTGATATGTGAGGTATAATACATGCAGTGTGTACAAATATATGGTATATACAGCAGTGTACTGATATGTGAGGTATAATACATGCAGTTTGTACAGGTATATAGTATATACAGCAGTGTACTGATATGTGAGATATGATAGATGTAGTGTGTACAGGTATATAGTATATACAGCAGTGTACTGATATGTGAGGTATAATACATGCAGTTTGTACAGGTATATAGTATATACAGCAGTGTACTGATATGTGAGATATGATAGATGTAGTGTGTACAGGTATATAGTATATACAGCAGTGTACTGATATGTGAGGTATAATACATGCAGTTTGTACAGGTATATAGTATATACAGCAGTGTACTGATATGTGAGGTATAATACATGCAGTGTGTACAGATATATAGTATATACAGCAGTGTACTGAAATGTGAGGTATGAGGTATGATAGATGCTTTGTGTACAGGTATATAGTATATACAGCAGTGTACTGATATGTGAGGTATACTTTTATATACCATTAAAGTACATGGAGGGCTGCTTTCCGTCACAGTGCTGTATGGAAGTGTCAGCTCAGGTGTCTCCATAACAGTGCCTACCATAGGACTGCCATAACAGTACCTGACACAGTACCACACAAAAGTGTGCTAGCCACAGTACCTGTATAACAGCACCAACCATAGTACCCTCATAACAGTACCTAATAAAAGTGTACTTGCCACAGCACCTGTATAACAGTCTCTGCCATTGTACCCCATAAAAGTGTGCTAGCCACAGTACCAGTATAGCTGCACACCATAGTACCCCCATAACAGTACCTGACACAGTACCCCATAAACATGTACTAGCCACAGCACCTGTATAACAGTGTCTGCCACTGTACCTCATAAAAGTGTGCTAGCCACATTACCAGTATAACTGCCAACCATAGTACCCCCATAAAAGTGAGGTAGCCACATCACCTGTATAACAGCACCAACCATAGTACCCTTTTAACAGTACCTGCCACAGTACCCCATAAAAGTGTGCTAGCCTCTGCCATTGTACCCCATAAAAGTGTGCTAGCCACAGTACCATTATAACTGCAAGCCATAGTACCTCCATAACAGTACCTGAGAGTACCCCATAAAAGTGTGCTAGCCACAGCACCGTCCAGAGTACCCTCATAACAGTACTTGCCACAGTACCCCATAAACATGTACTAGCCACATCACCTGTATAATAGTGTCTGCCACTGTACCTCATAAAAGTGTGCTAGCCACATTACCAGTATAACTGCCAACCATAGTACCCCCATAAAAGTGAGCTAGCCACATCACCTGCATAACAGTACCAACCATAGTACCCTTTTAATAGTACCTGCCACAGTACCACATAAAAGTGTGCTAACCATAGCCCTAATATAACTGCCAACCATATTACCCCCATTACAGTACGTGCCACAGTACCCCATAAAAGTGTGCTAGCCACAGCACCTGTATAACAGCATTAACCATAGTACCCTCATAACAGTACCTGACACAGTACCCCATAAAAGTGTGCTAGCCACATTACCAGTATAACTGCCAACCATAGTACCCCCATAACAGTACCTGACACAGTACCCCATAAAAGTGTGCTAGCCACATTACCAGTATAACTGCCAACCATAGTACCCCCATAACAGTACCTGACACAGTACCCCATAAAAGTGTGCTAGCCACATTACCAGTATAACTGCCAACCATAGTACCCCCATAACAGTACCTGACACAGTACCCCATAAAAGTGGGTTAGCCACAGCACCAATATAAATGCCAATCAGAGTACCTCCATAATAGTACCTGCCAAAGTACCCCATAAATGTGTGCTAGCCACAGCAACTGTATAAGTATTTGCCACTGTACCCCACAAAAGTGTGCTAGCCACAGTACCAGCATAATGGCCAACTATAGTACCCTCATAACAGTACGTGCCACAGTACCCCATAAAAGTGTGCCAGCCCCACGGAACCTGTACAACTGCCAACCATAGTACCTTCTTAACGGTACCATCCAAGGCCGTAGCTAAAGGCTCATGGTCCCTGGTGCAAGAGTTCAGCCTGGGCCCAACTTCCCTCAGTACTTCTTATGTGGCACAAGGGTCTTTGGGCCCCGTCAGGCTCCTGGGCCCGGTAGCGACTGCTACCTCTGCACCCCCTATAGCTACGCCCCTGGTACCATCCACAGTACCCCATAAAAGTGTGGTAGCCACAGCACCTGTATAATTGTGATGACCATAGTACCCCCGTAACTTCACAATACCCCTATAAGCAGTATGTCTTCCTTCAGAACAGGTGTAGTCTGGTTTGGGCATGAAGTCAAATTTTGTGTTTTGTACCTGAGTCACCCCTAAGGCTCCGATGCAAGTAATAGATAAATGTAGCTAACCACAGCTTGTAAACGCTCGTCATACGGCATTTCATGTTTAATTATCCTACGTTACAGGATATCAGCATCAGAGTCTGCGGCCACAAACATCTTCAAGTCTTAGGTAATTCACTTTCTTGTGCAGAGTTGGTTTATGCCCCCCTCCCAAAATATAACCCCCCTATGTATTATCCTAAACGCTATTGGGTTTCTACTAGTGCACGACCATGAGTAAAAATAAGTATCATACATTGGGGGAAAATCTTTGTATTTACTGGTGCCCCATATGGTACGGCACCCCATCCTCTCCCCCAGTGCGGCATACACTGTATTCTTCCGCAGGGCAAACCTGACCACAGTTACACAAGTTAGAAAAATATGGAGAATTTTTAAAACTTTTATAGCCATAAAATGCAATAGTAATAATATACATGTATATATAAATAATGGCACCACCATGGGTATGGTCTGCCAGCTGTTTGGGAGAGTGATGGACTATAGTAATCTAACAGCCCCTCATGGTTCCCTCTTATATTGAGGTCCAGTAGATTCTCTATAGACAGGACTAATTATTCTGACCACTTACTGCTTTCGACGTTGACAGCTCATGAAGGTTTCCTGTGTGCTGAGCTGGCTCGGTGGGTATATAAGGTTTGATGAGCTGGCTCGGTGGGTATATAAGGTGTGCTGAGCTGGTTGTGTGGGTATATATGGTGCGCTGAGCGGGCTCGGTGGGTATATAAGGTGTGCCGAGCGGACTCAGTGGGTATATAAGGTGTGTTGAGCAGGCTCGGTGGGTATATAAGGTGTGATGAGCTGGCTCGGTGGGTATATAAGGTGTGCTGAGCTGGCTCAGTCGGTATATAAGGTGTGCTGAGCTGGCTCGGTCGGTATATAAGGTGTGCCGAGCGGACTCGGTGGGTATATAAGGTGTGCTGAGCTGGCTCGGTGGGTATATAAGGTGTGCTGAGCTGGCTAAGTGGATAAATAAGGTGTGATGAGCGGGTTTGGTGGGTATATAAGGTGTGCTGAGCTGGCTAAGTGGATATATAAGATGTGCTGAGCGTGCTCGGTGGGTATATAAGGTGTGATGAGCTGGCTCGGTGGGTACATAAGGTGTGATGAGCTGGCTCGGTGGGTATATACGGTGTGATGAGCTGGCTCGGTGGGTATATATGGTGTGCTGAGCGGGCTCGGTGGGTATATAAGGTGTGCTGAGCTGGCTCGGTGGGTATATACGGTGTGATGAGCTGGCTCGGTGGGTACATAAGGTGTGATGAGTTGGCTCGGTGGGTATATACGGTGTGATGAGCTGGCTCAGTGGGTATATATGGTGTGCTGAGCGGGCTCGGTGGGTATATAAGGTGTGGTGAGCTGGCTCAGTAGGTATATAAGAATGTGCTGAGCGTGCTCGGTGGGTATATAAGGTGTGATGAGCTGGCTCGGTGGGTACAAAAGGTGTGATGAGCTGGCTCGGTGGGTATATACGGTGTGATGAGCTGGCTCGGTGGGTATATACGGTGTGATGAGCTGGCTCGGTGGGTATATATGGTGTGCTGAGCGGGCTCAGTGGGTATATAAAGTGTGTGATAGACTGTCTGCTCACATATCCCTCGCTGCTGTCAGGGGTAAAAGGGGCGATTTATCAGAGTTGTAAAAAGGGATGATTATTGGCTTTCAGGCCAAGGGTGGCAGCATTTCTGAAACTGGTGCACAAGGGCAGAACAACACTCTACAGTGGAGCAGCTTGCTGTCAAAATAACCCAGGGAGCTACCAGACGTGTCTAACACAACAGTTCAGAGACCCTACTGTGTATGGGGCTCCGGAGCAGACGGACGGTCACTGGTCCTCTGCTAACTAAGTTGTATTGGCAGAAAAGGCTCCAATTTTCGTGGCAGTATTGGAACTGGACGTCCGCTGATTGGTAATCCATCCTTGCAGGTCACGTACAACCCATACATGCTGATTGTCTTCCCTGGGGCAGATGTCAAATGGCTAGAAATGCTCGACAATGTCCGACATTGGTTGGTAGTTGATGACCAGGACCTCCAAGTACCACCCTGAACAGAATTCCTAGCGCCGGTGAGAACCCGCCCTAAGCGGAGCCTGCAGATCCTGCACACTCATAGGTTGTTGAAGCTGGCGTCCCAGCTGGTCCAAATAAATGGAATTAACAATAAATCTCGTGACCGGGCAGCCAAGGAGAAATTCCTGAGAAAATCTTGCTGTGGATGAGCATTATCCTGCTGAAAACGCCAGTTGGAAGCCCTGCCATGAGAGGAAGACATGTGGCAGAAGGATGTCCTGCAGATATATCCGAGCTGTGAGTGTCCCTGGTATCACCACTAGGGGCGATCCTTCTACAGCTCTGTCCAGCTCTCCACGTGTCCTGGTATTGTCTCCGTGCTCCTGAGACTATGCTGGGAGACACAGCAAACCTTCCTGTGATGGCACGTATGGAGCAGGACTACCTGTGCAACCTGATTGGGCTGCAGGGACCACCACTTGCCACCACTAGTGACAAGGACACCAGAAAAATGCAAAACCAGAGAAGAATGTGCATTGTATATAAAGAAAAACTCTCCAGGAGCAGTAGTTTGTGCTGCAGAGCTGC
Source organism: Rhinella marina (assembly GCA_900303285.1). Lineage (NCBI taxonomy): Eukaryota > Metazoa > Chordata > Amphibia > Anura > Bufonidae > Rhinella > Rhinella marina. The sequence continues at coordinate 872,642 of ONZH01006857.1, read as the reverse complement.
TCTTCTTACTATAACTGAGTACATGATATCATGAAGTTATGGCATTGAATCAGCTAGCCTCAGTGCACATGGACATGTCCGCCCGACAGTAAGCAAGGGGAAGACATGACATGGATGTCTACATGTAGATAACCGGTAAGTAATAAAAAAAAATAATAATAATAAAAAACTTTTTTTTTTTTTAATTATTTTTTTTTGCAATGGATGTCCACGTGACTGCTGCAGGATCCAGGACTGTAAACGCCTCCATTTCTGAAGGGGTTAATATCACGCTCTAAACAATTAGAGTAAACCACGTCATTTGTAATGATAGCACTTTATTAGTACACCAGGGTCACAGCTCTGCAAAATATTTCAAAAAGCTTTAAATATCCAAATTACATTTCCTAGGGGGAGGGGCGCAGAAATAATGAAAACGACCTCTACTTTTTTTATTGGAGAATTACCAGTAATATAAAAAAGGAAAATGCGGCGTACATTAAAGATAGAATCTTGGCCATTCGCCATTAAAGGGGTTCTCCAGGAATTAAGAAAATGAAAATGCGTAAATATTACTTAATTATAAATATATTACCAAATACCTTTCATTAGTTATAATGGCTTGTTTGTCTGGGAGGCAATCATTAGGAGAAACAAAATGGCCGCCGTCCTGTACACACAAAACCTGTCCTAATCACACAGGAGGACAAGTTACTTCACAACACTGAGGTAAAGAGCTGCCTCATCCTTCTCTCTGCTCTACCTGTCAGGGATTATCGTCCTGAATACAGTGTAATATGATATTTAGCTGAATCTTTGTGGGAATGGAGTTCATCAGGAGACATGAAGTACAGAGAGGATGGACAGTGGAGACTGCACACTGTGTGCTGATTATTAGCCACATTTGCTCATGAACTCCATTCCTACAGAGATTCAGCTAAAGATCTTATCAGTATTCAGGATCATAATCCCTGACAAGCAGAAAGGAGGATGAGGCAGCTCTTTACCTCAGTGTTGTGAAGTAACTTGTCCTCCTGTGTGATTAGGACAGGTTTTGTATGTACTAATAGGACGGCGGCCATTTTATTTCTCCTAATGATTGCTCCCTAGACTAAATGAGCCATTATAACTAATGAAAGGTATTTGGAAATATATTTATAATGAAGTAATATTTAAGAATTTTCATTTTCTTAATTCTCGGAGAACCCCTTTAAGGGCTCATGCACACGACTGTATGTATTTTGCGGTCAGCAAAAAAACGAATACGCAAAAAATACGGATGACGTCTGTGTGCATGCCGTATTTTGCAGAACGGAACAGCTGCCCCTAATAGAACAGTCCTATCCTTGTCCATAATGCGGACAATAAGAGGATATGTTCTATTTTTTTGCGGAATGGACATACTCAAACTGAATACTCAAGGAGTAACTTCCGTTTTTTTTTTTTGGCAGATTCATTGAAATGAATGGTTCCACACACGGTCCACAAAAAAAAAAAAAAACACGGAATGGAAAGAAAATACGTTTGTGTGCATGAGCCCAGTTCACATCACCGTTTAGCGTTCCGTTCTTCTGATCCATCAAAAGAAGAAAAAAACAAAAACAGGATGCTGTAAAAAAAAAAACGCATCCTGTTGCATCAGTTGTCATCCGTTTGAGCCAATTCCCCCGCCGTTTTTTTTTTTTTACAGGGAAAAAAAGTCTTGCATGCAGTACTTCTTTCCGTCTAAAAAAAAACGGATCTCAGACTGAAATGGATCAAACAGATGACAACTGATGCAACAGGATTCTTTTTTTTTTTCTCTTCTTCTGACGGATCAGAAGAACGGAAAGCTAAACGGTGATATGAATTTAGCCTAAGGACTCATTCAGACGGCCGTAGTATTCTGCGATCCGCAAAACACAGATACCAGCCGCGTATGTTTTGCGTTTTACGTACCGCACATGGCCGGCGCTATGATAGAAATTACTATTCTTGATTATGATTGCGGACAAGAATAGGACATGCTCTATCTTTCTTGCAGGGGCTGCAAATTAACATACGGATGTGGACACGCACGGTGTGCTGTCCGCATCTTTTGCGGCCCCATTGAAATGAATGGGTCCGCACCCGTTCCACAAAATTGCTGAATGGATGTGCTGACCCATTCATACGGTCAGCCGAAATATGTCTCACTCCAGATCCTTCAATGGAATCAATCATGAAATAATCATTTTAAAAACAACCCCTTTATAAAATCAGCTGTTATGTTGCCACCTAGTGGCTGATCACGTTATAGCAGTCTTTGGGACTTCAATTCCATGGATGGTCGGCGCAGGTCTAAACTGGGCGTCCCAGTAGCAGGACCTGTCTTCACTTGCTAAAAAATTCACTTTTGGTCCAAATCTTACAACTTCAGGAAATACAGGAGGCATCATCACCAGAAATATTTCAGTTTGGAGGGGGGTGCACCATAATGCATCAGGTCAAATATGCAATATTTCTTAAAGGCCTTTTTTGTGAGAGTATCTGTGGGTATAACCCTACGGGAGGACAGCAGAGATGATACGGCTCAGTGTGGGCTAATCTTCTGTAACACAGGGCTCTGATGGGTTTGCTCTTCTTGTGCCTAAAAACAAAAGAACAGAAGTTATACGTCCTGCCATAAATAAGTGATAATACGTGTACTACAGCACTGGACATGGGGGGCTGACATGGAAAGTAAAGCCTTCAATGTTCTTACACCCGAGTCACTCAGAGGGGTGGGAAGATGGAGGCGGCTGAGGACCCATCGACCTCTAAGGGAACATGGTCCCTGTGCTAATGTCAGTAACTTTCCTGCCCCCTCTGTGTGCCCCCAGGTAACTTGCCTGTCCCCTCCTTCTGCCTCCAAGTAACTCTCCTGCCCCCCTGTATGCCTCCAAGTACCTTTCCTGCCCCCTCTGTATGCCCCCAGGTAACTTTCCTGCCCCCTCTGTATGCCTCCAAGTAACTTTCCTGCCCCCTCTGTATGCATTGAAGTAACTTTCCTGCCCCCTCTGTATGCCTCCAAGTAACTTTCCTGCCCCCTCTGTATGCCTCCAAGTAACTTTCCTGCCCCCCTGTATGCATTGAAGTAACTTTCCTGCCCCCTCTGTATGCCCCCAAGTAACTTCCCTGCCCCCTCTGTATGCCTCCAAGTAACTCTCCTGCCCCCTCTGTATGCCTCCAAGTAACTCTCCTGCCCCCTCTGTATGCCTCCAAGTAACTCTCCTGCCCCCTCTTTATGCCTCCAAGTAACTTTCCTGCCCCCCTGTATGCATTGAAGTAACTTTCCTGCCCCCTCTGTATGCCCCCAAGTAACTCTCCTGCCCCCTGTGTATGCCTCCAAGTAACTCTCCTGCCCCCTCTTTATGCCTCCAAGTAACTTTCCTGCCCCCTGTGTATGCCTCCAAGTAACTTTCCTGCCCCCTCTGTATGCCCCAAGTAACTTCCCTGCCCCCTCTGTATGCCTCCAAGTAACTCTCATGCCCCCTCTGTATGCCTCCAAGTAACTTTCCTGCCCCCTCTGTATGCCTCCAAGTAACTTCCCTGCCCCTTCTGTATGCCCCCAAGTAACTTCCCTGCCCCCTCTGTATGCCTCCAAGTAACTCTCCTGCCCCCTCTGTATGTCTCCAAGTAACTTCCCTGCCCCTTTTGTATGCCCCCAAGTAACTTTCCTGCCCCCTCTGTATGCCTCCAAGTAACTTTCCTGCCCCCTCTGTATGCCTCCACGTAACTTTCCTTCCCCCCGTATGCCCCCAGGTAACTCTTCTGCCCCCCCCAATTTATGCCCCCAGGTAACTTGCTTTCCCTTCTCTATGCAACCATCTAATGTCTTATTGTTCTTGGCTCCCTGTCTATTGCATAGATCTCCTATGTATGATCCTCCATGGACCATGGGACCTGATCACTGTAAATGTCAAGTTATCTACTTTCTAGGCCCCTGACCTGTGGTATGTGTACACCAGGGGTTCAGGCTATGGGGGTCATTTACTAAGATCACCGTTTTAGACGCTAGTCTTAATAAGGCCCTGGGCTGGCCTCTACATAACTTCGGAGGATCCACCACCGCTTCTAAATCTATGCCAGCTCTCTCCCAATCTGTACCAGAAATATGCCTAATATAGATATATTTCTGTTAGTAAACCACCTCCTATGTCTCTAGGGGGGCTCACATTGTCTTCATTCATTGACAGAGGGTCAGTTTTACCTTCTTTGCTGCTGCCAGTTTGTCCAGTTCAGCCATCACCCGTTGCCCATAATCAGGATGCACGTCTGTAAAGTTCTTCACCTGGAAGTACAGATCTCACGTTAGCTTCACCACCAGCACAGCGGCCAGCTAGATTCTCCATGTAGGTAAGCTGCCGCCTATTGGTTGCCCACCTATTTATTTTCAGCACAGTCGTGATCAGCTTAGCTGCTTTGTCTTCAGAGAATCGGTGAGTAGTCTGAAACCCACCTCCAGTCTCATCAGAGGCTCAGGCTGCTTTTTCTATCCCTCCCCTATGCTTTACACTGCATCTCAGCCTGCCTAGATTTCCATTGAGTGTTGTGCAAGAATGATAGCTTACCGCTCTCTTCTGAATGAACAGTTGGGCTCCAGATAAACTTTCTGCAATGTTCTCACAAAGCTCTTGACGCTCGTCTTCTGACAAAACCTCGAGATAGAATTTTCTCACCTGGCAAAGAAACCAGAACAATTCTAGAAGTTGGACTTCAATGAGACAAACTAGAAGCCAATGGTCACCACATGATGGAAACAACAAGTGCCTTGTAGGAGTAGGCCTTCAAGGAGACAATTCTCACCACACAATATAAACAACAAGTGACTTGTAGGAGTAGGCCTTCAAGGAGACAAACTAGAAGCTAATGCTCACCACACGATGGAAACAAGTGACTTGTAGGCGTAGGCCTTCATAGAGACAAACTAGAAGCCATTGGTCACCACATGATGGAGACAACAAGTCATTGTAGGAGTAGGCCTTCAAGGAGACAAACTAGAAGAACGGTCACCAGATGATGGAGACAACCCTTACTAACATTAGCCCCAGGTCATCCCAGCATTGAACAGGCCCTGTCCTCTTAGGCCCACTTCCCAAATACTATGGGGGCTACAACATTTTGTGACCAGATTTAGAAGAAAAGCAGAGATGCTCAACCACCGACCAGATACACAACATTATGGGTAATACCTACCTGAGACACATTATCTTCTGAATCGCCATGCCTGGTGACATCTCCAGATACACAGAAGGAGCTCTCTAGGAACTCAGGACTGTCCTGGGGACCCCCAAAACTGTTTGGATAATAGTTTGGAGCATTTCCTTGGAGGAAAATGAAATGCATTTTAGGTTCCACTAGAATAAATGACATATAATATTATATAACATCCTATGGGCCAATGCATAGAACAAGAGCCCTTCATAGGAGCAGGTTCTTGGAGTCATGGAGGTGGAACAGTCACTACGGTCATTCCCTCATAACGCCCATACCGGCTTGATTGACGTCATTGGCACAGGGAATTATCATCTTAAGCCCTTCAAAAATCTTGCACGTGCTGTCCTCTACTTTACGCACATGCGCAGCTAAGCTGGGTGCGCATGTGTTTCCTTGGGAACCAAGAGTAGCCGGCAATACACCAGATTTGGAACAGCTCAAGCCGTCAATTAAGCCAGTATGACCAGTCTGGAGCCAGTATGACTCCACCTCTATTACCCCAACAGTGGTATTTACCTACAGCACTGGCGACATTTAAAGTGGATCTTTTCGAAAATGTAGGTACTGATAATACATGTCTGATCGGTGGTGGTCCTTTAGGCTTCTGCTGGGTACTCCGACTTATACTATATAATCTGGCAGGACAATTACTATACATCACCTGCAAATATTAACATACCTTGATTGTTCCCCATCGCCATGAACCCATCTCTCTGGTGGTTTGCTACTTTAGAGTTAATGGCGGAGTTTACTGGAATCTGTGCATAATTGACTCCTAACCGGTAGCGCTGGGCATCCGGATAGGAAAGCATGCGGCTCTAAAATGGATAAAACACTGTCAGCATGCGAAAATACTAAGATCTGTAGCTATCAATAGCAATTACTGTCATTAAAGGGGTTATCCACCCCCTATAATGCCCCCCAAAATGCCCAGGCACCTCATACAAGTTATACTTACCCCGCTCTCTGGAACCTACGTCGCTCCTGATGCCTGCATGGCCACCGGGGGACGAGTCTCCCTAGCATCGCAACGTCACGGCCTGCTATTGGCTAATCCCCCAGCATCCCCCCCCCACCCCCGTACTGGATCTTTTGATCCACACGACGGGGAGATGCAGCGGCGGCCGTGGGGACATCAGGAGCAACAAGGGTGCCGGGGAGTGGCATAAGTATAACCTGCATGAGGTGCCCAGTAATTTTTGGGGACATTATAGGTGTTGGATAACCTCTTTAAGGGCTCATTCAGACGACTATAGTGTTTTGTGGTCCGCAAAATTACAGAACGGTCATCTGAATGAGCCCTTAGTCGGTAATTAATCAGAATCAGACATCCTATAGGACATGACAATCTCTTCCCAACAAATCTAGAACCAACCCTGTACCTCATATGGATCCACAGATCTCCACATTCATTGTTCTGCTAGATTTATATCAAGCTGACAGCTCAAGGGGAGTGTCTTTTCTGCTGCAGCTCAGGGGGCATGTCCATGCTCTCCCTATCACAGCTCAGGAAGCGTGTCTCAGCTCTCCCTATCACAGCTCGGGGGCGTGTCTCAGTTCTCCATATCAAAGCTCAGGGGGCGTGTCTCACCTCTCCCTATCACAGCTCAGGAAGCGTGTCCATGCTCTCCCTATCACAGCTCAGGAGGTGTGTCTCAGCTCTCCCTATCACAGCTCAGGGGGCGTGTCCATGCTCTCCCTATCACAGCTCAGGAGGCAGTTGAAAGATGAAACCGAGCATGTGCGGCCATCTCAGTGAGCAGGACAAAGAAAAAAACAAACAGCAGGTGGCACTATACAGATACATTTTATTGAATAACTCAGTAGCTATGCTAAATGTTTAATTACATGCAATTACAAAAGTATTCAGATCCAGGTCCTGGTTTCAAAACTGTAGAAAGGAGTATTTCCAATGATAAACTGATTAATTTTACCATGAATGGGACTAGGCAGCCTGCAATGTATCAAAATACCGACAGGCTGCAGTATTTAAAAGCAGTGACAAATTTTAATAAAAATCTATTGAAAAATCTAGTTTTTTTGCCAATGCAATAAAAAAAGTCCCCATAGGTGTCCATAGCTGTCCACATATACACAGGCTGAACTAATAACACAGGCCCTCCTATTACTCAGCATCTGATTGTGAACAAGTTGCCAACTTATGGGCAACCATATGTCTATAAATTTCATCGATATGACCAGTAACCATGGAACTTCATGTATAAACCTGGAATAGGCCCTCCCTCCACCCGGACCATCAAGCGCTGAGTGGGTTTGCCTATGCCTATAGCATATAACACTGTAATATGTACATAAGAAGCAATTTCTTACATGCAGTATCTTGTCAGGACTGGGCTCTATTCCCGGCACCATGTTAAGCGGTGAGAAGACGATCTGCTCCACTTCAGCAAAGTAATTGACTGGATTTCTGTTCAATGTAAACGTACCCACTGGTATTAAAGGGAATTCGTTGTGGTACCAAACCTGTAAAGGGTTAAGTGTAAAAAGTCAAACACAGACATTAGATATCATCCTCAACTAAAGAAAAGTTCACTGGGGCAAACCAATTGTTTTTTTTTTATTGTTCCAGTGCATCTATAATGAAAAGCTACTTTATAACTTCTCTGTAGATCTGTGTCTCCATGGTAACAGACTACAAACAAACTCAGTGTAGTCTGATCCTGCAGTCACCTTATTCTTCAGAAGGTACATCTGGTAGGTTAGTAAATAGAGTAATAAAGCTCTTAAAGTCAACGCTCATTAATCCAATTCATGGTTTATTGTCAACTATTTCCTATGAGTCCATTCACAAAATGTAAAAATACGTGCAAAATATACCGAATGACTTAGAATTTTTTATTTTTATTTTTTTTTACTTTAAGCCGTCTTCTTACCTTTGTGATATCAAAAGGATCAAATGGCATCTTCTTGGCTTGGTCTAAGGTCATGACCTGGATGCACAATGTCCAGGATGGGAAGTCTCCCCTAGTTATTGCTTCCTCAAGATCTTTAATTGCATAATCGGGATTTTTTCCAGCCAAAGTCCTGGCAGCCTCCTTGGACAGGTTTTTTATCCCCTGGTTCGTCTGAAGGGAACAGGGAAAAATATTTTTGCAAAAAAAAAAGGAAAAGTCAAAATCAAAGAAAAATATTAAGGAATATATTACAGAACTGCTGCTTATGCATTCCAGAAATAAAATTCAATCAGTGGTGAAGGCATCTGAACACTGCAGTTTCTTTTAGAAGGTTCCACCAAAGTGTTGATCAGAAGGTGCTCTCCTGTTGGGACCTCCAGTGATCAGCTTTGATCTTCAGGTGGACCTTGCAGAGAGTGTTTAGTTTCCCTGCAGTGCCACCACAGGAGAAATGAGGCACTGCGCTTTGCCCATTCAATGCTATTATCAGGTCAGGTCCTCCAGGGAACGCAGACCAGAGCAAAGAATGGAACTGATATTCCTGTGCCTTGAAGTCAAATATTATGCACAGTATACATATTACAGAACTATTGCTCTGACCAGGGGCGGACTGGGAACCTAAAGTGGCCCTGGAAACAAAAAAACTAAAAGTGGCCCCAGATACCACAGTGCAGCACAAAATACTGCCAAAATGAATTAATGCTGAGAGTATCAGATCTCTATGTACCTAGTTCTTGGTCAAGAGGAGGGCTTAGGTGGCCCTCTGGGCATCGGCCCACTGGGAGATTTCCCTGTAGGGTCTACGGCCAGTCCGCTCCTGGCTCTGACAATCAGTGGCAAAGGTATCTGAGCACTACATCAAATTTTCAAATTAGGATGCTTTTGCACAAAATATACCAACCCAATGGAGACCGAAAGGGAACACAGGTAATGAGGGACATACTAATGCATGCGGCAAACACAGTGTGGAAGTAGCTTTGTGGTGTGGCAGACATGATGATATGAGCCTTGAATACATACTTTGAGGTGGAATTTGGCATACACGGCCTCCCCTTTGGCATTCACCAGTTTAAATGCATGGTTTGAAAATCCATCCATGTGTCGGTATCCATCGGGAATCCCTCTGTCGGTAAATAATTGGGTGACCTACATGTGGACAGGATGAGGGATTATTAACCATTTTCTAGGAACAGAGGTATACAGTATAAAACCAAAATATGGTGATGAATTATTACATGTGGTTATTTTATATGAGCAGAGTGTAGTATGAAAATATTACCCTAGGAATAATTTATAAAGCAAAAGCAAAAACATTGCACCAAATGAGCTTTATAGCTATTGGATGTATGGAGATGGTAAATATTACATAAAGCAGGAGATATGCCCCCATAAGAGTGACAACTTGTTGCTTGTGCACCTTTTTTACCACACTTTCTCCTTCCACTCAACTTTCCATTAATATACTTGGAAACAGCACTTTCTGAACAGCCAGTTTATTTAGCTATGACCCTTTGTGGCTTCTCCTCCTTGAGGAGGGTGTAAACGACTGTCTTCTGGACAACTTTCAAATCAGCAGTCTTCCCCATGATTGTGTATCCTGCTGAACTAGACCATTTAAAGGCTTAGGAAACCTTTTCAGATGTTTTGTGTTGATTAGCTGATTGGTATGTGACAACATGAGTCTACAATGTTGAACTTTTTCACAAAATTCTAATTTTCCGAGATACTGACTTTTGGGTTTTCATTAGCTGTAAGCCATAATCATCAACATTAAAGGAAATATACGCTTGAAATTCATCACTCTGTGTGTAATGAATCGTATGATATGAGTTTCACTTTTTGAATTACATTTTGGATGATATTCTGATTTAATGCGATGCACCTGTAATGCTAGGGCTGTCTTAATATTAGCCATAGTCCCCACATAACGCAATCCGTAGTGCCCATATAATACTAGCCATAATGCACACATGATACTAGTCATAGTGCCCCATGTTATCAATGATAATGCCTACAGGTATAGTGCACAAAGTAAAGTAGCCATAGTGTGCTCATAGTACTAGTCACAGTACCTATATTATACCAGCCATAGTGCTCCATGATACCTTTGATAATGTCCACAGCTGTAGTACACAAAGCTAACCTGCCATAGTGTCCTGTAATTCCAGTGATAATGCCCAATATACTGCTATGGGGCCCAGGACAAGAGGGGGCCCAGATGGAATCATCTCCTCTTCTACTTGGGGTGAAAACTTGGTCAGGACTCTTCCCTCTAAAGGAACAACTTTTAGAGAATGAGGCAGTGGAAGAATGTCCCAAGGGCCATTGAAAGGGGTTTAGGTGGAAACCCTTCTGTCCTGTGTGGGGGGCCTGGTTGGATCCTTGCTATGGGGCCCTTATTTCTCTATGTATGTCACTGGCAGCACCCCTTCTCTCTGAGCCAAACCTTCTTTTCAGAAGTCATCTCAGTTCTGTCTAACAGTACGAGTCTTTAATGATCTACAGAGATGACCTCCTAATAGGGCTCCAAATAAAAAGTCAGCAGGCGCCATTAGAATGGGCCATGGGAGGTGATTCCATCTTTGTCTTCAGTCACCTGGACCTACCACCAGATTAGGTTAGTGGGCAGCTGAGGACGCCTACAATGATTGATTATATGATATCCCATACCTCATGTAGGGTTTCAGGACGCAGGCTCATAAAATCCCATAGCATGTTTGGGTCTTTACGGTGTGTCTTGGGGTTTCTTTTCTGAGCATGTGAAAGAGACGGAAACTACAAAAGACAAGATTATGAACGTGATTTATAGTAGAACCTTCATGAGACCAGTGAGATAAAATGACAAAATATGGAGTCTCTGTATTACTTCAGATAAATGTGTAGGTCACACCAGCATCCAGCCATTGTTCTGAGATGTTCCTTCCAAGTAAATACATCAATGGTAGCACTCTACTGCCATGGCCTACAACCAGCTATGGGTCATGATCTCCAGGTTATTATCAATGACAATCCCATAGACCACTATTTACAGGAGTATATAGACAACAGTGATAGCCTTTAGACCAGTGGTGGCCAACCAGACATATTTTGGGGGCCTCAAATCTGGTCCTGATCAGGGTTGCTTTAACAAATTGGTGGGTCTGGATCAAAAATTTCATGAGTAGGCTTCATCCCCCTCTCACTATTACAGACATCTTACTTGGTGGGTGGCCTCATAAGCTTCTCTATTTGTAGGACATCAGTGGTCACCGAGGCATCCTTCCACGGAAGTGTCCTCTCTCCAGGTTGATGTCCTACCCAACCCGGCCTCAGTCATATAACTTAGGTTGGGGATACAGATACGGTTGACAGTGGTGCCACTGTCAGAACAGGTGCACCATTAGCCCATAAGGTTCCATCGGCCCTGGCCCTAGCTTTATTATAAGGACTGCACACCGCATTCAGCTAGAGCTGGGTCAAGGACTAGGCATATACAAAAAACCCATACATGAATGAATATCATAAATGCAGATACATCGTATGAATGTGCCCTCCCTTGGGATCCAGACACAAGGATCACATTTGGTCCCCGAGTTGGGTATCAATACTGAGATTAATCCAAAAAAGTGTATGGCATGCTGCCAGAGAAGAGGCAGGTCATATAGTCATCCAAAGTCCTCCAATATACAGGTGAGATGAAGGGGTAGAATTAGGATGGGGTACATACTAACCAGTATGGGGTCTCTTATGAAGAATATTGGGGTGTTGTTTCCAACAATATCCCAGTTTCCTTGTTCTGTATAGAATTTAACAGCAAATCCACGAGGATCTCTGACAAGATCGGAAGTCCCCGATTCTCCAGCTGCAGAAATAATCATGTAAAAGAGGTCATACATACAAGACAGAAGTCTAAATGATGTTTTTATGTATTTCTATCTCCAGGGACCCATAGGGGTTATAACGTGGAAGTGCCTACTGTTGTGTAGGGGGGCTTTCCAATTGTTTACTAATCCAGGTAGACATTGCCCATAGGTGTGAGCCTTAGGAGGCGTTGTTTTATAATATATAGTACATGGGACGATGAGAAGCTGCAGTTATTCACCCTTCCAATTATGCATAGGTTTAATCCAGGCCAAATCCGCTGCACAGTCTACATCAAAAGGTCTTCTAAGTGTGGACTTCCCCTTAAAGGGGGTTGGCATATTGCTAGGATATGCCACCAATGTCAGATAGTAGCAGATGGCTGTCTTGCTGTCCTGGTACAGGGAAGGTATGTTCCGCTTTCTGGCAGCTGTCCCTACTTCCACAGGAAGCAGAGACATTTGCCTGTAATGATGAAGCAGAGAAGTGGCATCGGCTCCCTGCTTTATCATTCCTCCCCCTTGCCGGCTCTCCACACCTTTGGTCTGTGCAGGGGGTGGGGCCGGCCATCAGTCAGCTTCGGCTCCACCTCCTCCACAGACCAGAGCAGCCGATGTCCTGCTGTTTTTGCTAGGAACAAGGTAAATATGTGATGTTTATTTATTTTTCTGTGAGAGGCACATAACAGGGCATATTACTGGGGGCACAGCTGGGCATATTACTAGGGGGCATATAGGGCATATTACTGGGGGCACAGCTGGGCATAATTTTGTGAGGGGCACAATGTGGGCATAAATACTGTGCGGTAGCATGAAGGGGTAATAACTTCTATGTGGGGGCATTAAGAGGACTGGTTGGGATTAGGGGCATAGTTATGTTTTGGGCGGAGTTAAAGGCGTGACCTAGTGTGTCCCTCTTTGTTCGTTTAGAAAGTTGGGAGGTATGCACTAGGGACAGTGTTGCAAAATGCAAACTGTTAACAGAGAGTGCAGGGAGGCTGTAGGCGGAGTTCAGAAAGACTACAGGGAGAGTGCAGGGAGAATTCAGGGACAGTGTATCTCCATGTGCATCACTGTGCAGTATACCTGCGTCTATAGCTACGTAATCCATTCTGTTAGTGATACAATTGTTATACACTATGGCCAAAAGACAGTTGCCTGGACCCTCCAAAGGAATGGGCAGTGGCAAAAATGATTCTATGGCCGGCACAAGTAGCAGCAGAAGAGGGGGGGGAAGTGGTAGCAGCTGTAGTAACAGGCCAGAGCTCCCACTGTCATCCAGCGTCATGTTTTGACCAATGATCCAGCTGTACTGGAATGGTTGACTCAGACTCCACAATCATCTCAAGTTACACAGACAGGAATCAGTGGGTTTCTCTGCCATGGCCCAGGAACTGCCTCTGTGCCCTCACCTGTCCTGAACCTGCCTCTTGCTTTTGCTACTCCTTCTGCTAGCCAAGTAATAATAGCTGCCGTCTCTGCTCCGTTTTTCAGGGACGATGATGTTTGTGGGGACAGTTAGCAGTTACAGGCCACTTGGAGGTGAGTAGACTCCTTTAGGCGTGCCACTACCAATGATGACAGTTGAGTGGGAGGACATGTTGCGAGAGGTCAGGGACTTGCACAAGAGACAGGTGGGAGCCGGGTGAAGAGGAGGCATCGTCATCATCAGGGTCGGACTGGAGTACCTAGGGCCCACCAGAGGAAATAATTCTTGGGGCCCACCATAAAGAAATATCTGTGTTTGTTATCGCTGTACAGTGATATCACTGTGTTTATTATCCCTGTACAGTGACATCACTGTGTGTATTATCCCAGTACTGTGACATCACTGTGTTTATTATCTCTGTACTGTGAAATCACTGTGTTTATTATCCTTGTACGGTGACATTGCTGTGTTTATTATCTCTGTACTGTGACATCACTGTGTTTATTATCCCTGTACAGTGACATCACTGTGCTTATTATGTCTGTACGGTGACATCACTGTGTTTATTATCTCTGTACGGTGACATCGCTGTGTTTATTATCCCTGTACAGTGACATCGCTGTGCTTATTATGTCTGTACAGTGACATCGCTGTGTTTATTATCTCTGTACAGTGACATCGCTGTGTGTATTATCCCTGTACAGTGACATCGCTGTGCTTATTATGTCTGTACAGTGACATCGCTGTGTTTATTATCCCTGTACAGTGACATCTCTGTGTTTATTATCTCTGTACAGTGACATCGCTGTGTGTATTATCCAAGTGCAGGAAGAGGTAAGTGGTCTGTGTTTGTGTGTTTGTTTTCTATTTTTCAGGGTCGTGAATGCAGAGGACTACGTCGGATTCGGTGGACTACGTCGGACCAGCTTTTTTTTTTTTTTAATAAAATGGTCAAACGGGTCTGGGGGAGTGTTTATTTCAATAAAATGTTTTATACTTGTGTGTGTGTATTTTTTTTTTACAATACTACAGTTTTAGTAATTAGGGCTATCTACAGACGGCCCTGATTACTAATACTGGGCTTAGCGCTTGCCGGTATGGCAGGCCAGCACTAACCCCAACATCTATTACCTCGGCACCCACCGCCACCAGGGGTGCCGGGAAGAGCCGGGTACCCGCAGGACCGGATCTTCTAAATTGAGGGTCTGGCTCTGGGGCGGCTGCAGGCTGGTACCATTAGGCCGGGAAGGGCCAATAACCGTGTCCCTTCCCATCCTGGTAGTGCCAGGCTGCCGCTGCTGGTTGTATCTGGCTGGCAAAGGAAAAAAGGGGGGGACCCCAAGCCATTTTTTTACATAAATAATTAAAAAAAATGGCTTGGGGTCCCCCCCTTTTTTCCTTCGCCAGCCAGATACAACCAGCAGCGGCAGCCTGGCACTACCAGGGTGGGAAGGGACACAGTTATTGGCCCTTCCCAGCCTAATGGTACCAGCCACACACACAAGTATAAAACATTTTATTGAAATAAACACTCCCCCAGACCCCTGTTTGACCATTTTATTAAAAAAAAAAAAAAAAAAGCTGGTCCTACGTAGTCCACCGAATCCGACGTAGTCCTCTGCATTCACGACCCTGAAAAATAGAAAACAAACACACACAAACCACTTACCTCTTCCTGCACTGGGATAATACACACAGTGATGTCACTGTACAGGGATAATAAACACAGCGATGTCACTGTACAGAGATAATACACACAGTGATGTCACAGTACAGGGATAATAAACACAGTGATGTCACAGTACAGGGATAATATACACAGTGATGTCACCGTACAGGGATAATAAACACAGTGATGTCACAGTACAGGGATCGGCGTCTCGTGCCCCCTTCAGACCTCAGGTCGGCGTCTCGTGGCCCCATCAGACCTCAGGTCGGCGTCTCGTGCCCCCATCAGACCTCAGGTCGGCGTCTCGTGCCCCCATCAGACCTCAGGTCGGCGTCTCGTGCCCCCATCAGACCTCAGGTCGGCGTCTCGTGCCCCCATCAGACCTCAGGTCGGCGTCTCGTGCCCCCATCAGACCTCAGGTCGGCGTCTCGTGCCCCCATCAGACCTCAGGTCGGCGTCTCGTGCCCCCATCAGACCTCAGGTTGGTGTCTCGTGCCCTCATCAGACCTCAAGTCGGCGTCTCGTGCCCCATCAGACCTCAGGTCGGCGTCTTGTGCCCCCATCAGACCTCAGGTCGACGTCTTGTGCCCCCATCAGACCTCAGGTCGGCGTCTTGTGCCCCCATCAGACCTCAGATCAGGGTCTCCCCCCCCCTCAGACCTCAGATCAGCCCACCCAGCCACTTAAAAAAAGCATACTTACCTGCTCTGCCGCGCTGCCATCAGGTTCCGCGCTCCACTGTCTTCCCTGCCGACGCGCACTATGACCTGACGCTGCGTCAGGTCATAGTGCGTGCCGGAAGGGAAGACAGTGGAGCGTGGGAGCCGAGGACAGCGGCAGTGCGGCAGGACAGGTAAGTATGCTTTTTTTAAGTGGCTGGGTGGCTTGGGGCCTACCGGAGGATCCTCCGGTCCTCTGGTGGGCCAGTCCGACACTGGTCATCATCAGGGGGCAAGGGTGGCAGGGTGAAGCAGTGGGAGCCAAACATGGCAGAGGTACACCGCCTTCATCCATCTGGTACTACAGTCCCTCCCTTTCAATGTACTTGACTCTGCACATTTTAGAGAACTGATGGCTTGTGCCCACCCAAGGTGGACAGTCCCAAGCCGCCATTTAAGAGAACTCGCCTGTCCTCCCAAAATGTTGAGAAACTAGCCTTCACGAAGATGAATTAGACGTGGATCAACCAGAATTTCCAGACACCGGTGCCTGAGGTAACAGAATGGATCAATCTTCCACTAATGATCATACTGAAGTACGTTGCGACACCAGAATATTCTGCCTTTCATCTGGCCGTGGGCTGCTGCCACCATTCTGATGCTGCCACACCGCCTCCTGCCTCTACTGCCATTCCTATAATGGGGCTTCTTGACCTACTGATATGTACATGTTACATTTTGCAAGGATATGCATGTCACTGGGCCTTGCTATCACACTGCTTTTTTGGGGTTCTGCTACTACTGTGATCTGCCACCACCCCCTCTCTGTCATGGGGCCACTACTTGAATATTGGTGCACTGCACAATTATGTACACAGCAATAAATTGTAGCAGTGTCTCTAGTTCGGCAGTCTCCTATGCTCTCCATGCAGTTTAACCTTCCAATCCTTCACACTAAGATTGGCCCACCAAGTGGGAATAATATGATTGGGCAGATTGGGCTGGGTATACCTGATTTATCACAATTCGTGACAAATTAATTCGGAACGAATCAAATTTCTTGTTGAATTTCAGAATTTTTAAAAACTTCACTCTTCTCTAGCTGATAGTAGTTACAACTTTCTGTTACCAGTTATATAATAAAGAGTACAGCTCTGGAGCATAAACTGCTGCTCTAACAGAGCTTACGGCTTACTTGTAGTAGAGAACCTGACAGCTACCGGCGTCTTCTTCCCAACATACTTAAACACTTTGGCTTTGCAATACTTGGTGATATCATGAGTGACTTCAAAAACACCGAAAGCACCTGGAATATAAATGAAGACGAAGAATCTAATAATCCAATTTACAAAGTAAAAGATTAATTTAGTAGAATGACGATGTTAAAGGGCATCTGTCAGCAGTTTTGTACCTATGACATTGGCTGACATGGTTACATGTGCACTTGGCAGCTGAAGACATCTGTGTTGGTCCCATGTTCATATGTGTCCACGTTGCTGAGAAAAATGATGTTTTAATATATGCAAATGAGCCTCTAGGAGCAACGGGGGCGTTACCATTACACCTAGAGGCTCTGCTCTCTCTGTAACTGCCGTGTAAAGGCAGTGTAAACATCATCACACCTGTCCCTGTCAATCAAAGTGGAGAGGGTGTGTCAGTTGCAGAGAGAGCAGATTCTCTAGGTGTAATGGCAACGCCCCCGTTGCTCCTAGAGGCTCATTTGCATATGATAAAACATCATTTTTCTCAGCAATGCAGGCACATATGAACATGGGACCAACACAGATGTCTTCAGCTGCCAAGTGCACATGTAACAGGTCAGCCGGTGTCATAGGTACAAAACTGCCAGATGCCCTTAAAAGGATTTCTGTCACCAGTTTTGGGGTTATGAATTAGGCTGACATTAGAGATATGCTAATGTCACCTGATTCCAACGATATATCTCTTGTATTTCCTGGTGCCCCCATTTTTATATAAAATCAACTTTTATTTTATACTAATAAGCCTCTAGGAGCAGGGAGGGGGGCGTTACCCCTGCTCCTAGAGGCTCCGTTTGCCCACCTTCAAAAAAACGCCCCTTTTCTCTTGATTGACAGGGCCAGGCAGCTCTCTCCATCTCCTGCTGGCCCTGTCCGCAATCCAAATCCCGCGCCTGCGCCATGCGTCCTTCATTCGGCGCAGTGAGGAAGCCGGGAGACTGGCAGCCTGCTGTACTCACTTGGATCGCGGACAGGGCCGGCAGGAGATGGAGAGGGCTGTCTGGTCCTGTCAATCAAGAGAAAAGGGGCGTTTTTTAAAGGTGGGCAAACGGAGCCTCTAGGAGAAGGGGTAACGCCCCCCCTGCTCCTAGAGGCTTATTAGCATAAAATAAAAGTTGATTTTATATGAAAACGGGGGCACCAGGAAATACAAGAGATATATAGTTGGAATCAGGTGACATTAGCATATCTCTAATGTCAGCCTGATTCATACCCCCAAAACTGGTGACAGAAACCCTTTAAAGGAAAATTTCCGCATTTTGGGGCCTCACACCATAAATGACGTTGTAGGATGAATGAATGTCTTCTCCATTCACACCCAAATCTTAATTCCAAATGGTGCTTGTTTCCAAAGAGCAGTACATGGTGGGGGCTTAGATAAGATACATTACAGAGTTAGGTCACATGTCTGACAGCAGGGTGGAGCTAAATGGATGTCAGTTTCCATGGGCAACCAGCAGAATTTTGAAAGCAGCTCTATAGCAGAAAGGACATTAAATTACTCAAATCTGGTGCAAAAATTATGATTTTTAATCTTATGTAACCCATGGCATCCTGTCAGAGTCTCTTACCAGCACCGCGAGCATGCACCACCCGCTCTGGAATACGCTCCCGGACAAAGTGAGCCATTTCTTCAATTAATATTGAATCCTGGAGGAGCAGTGGCCCTCGAGGGCCCACTGTCAGCGAACTGGTTTTATCTCCAATGGGAATCCCCGACGCTGTTGTCAGAAGCTCGGGCTATGGAGAGAGAACGGAAAGCTGGAATGTTGTTGTAATGGGAAAAAAACTAATATTAATGATATTTATGGAAGGAAATGATGGGGGAGGGGGCAAATAAAGTAATAGTAGTAGTAGTAGTAGTATAACCTGCAACTGCAGGCAGGTCACAGTGACACCAATCTGGAGGGCCATGATTGGGTGCTGCTACTACGATCAGTGGGGGTCCACCAAGTCCCCTTTCACTGTAGGACTTCAAACAGCGCTGAGCTCATCCATTCACCCAATTCAGGTACTGCAGTACAGCCACAGTGAAGGGGGTGTTGTTTTTGGTGGTCCCCCCCACCACCACCACCACTGATTATACCTTGATGCCACATCTTAAGGTAATTTAAGTCTGGATAAGCCAATTAAAGACAATATCTCACATATACTTTTATTTTATTAATTAGGTTAATGAAAAATATTTTTTTTCTAATAGTTTTTTTTCGGATTGTATTTTTTTTTTTTTAATTCTATGTTCTCTATACCATTATGGGGGCGGCCATCATGCCTGAGTTGCTGTTAACAGCATTCAGAGCCACATGGACCATAGGAACCTAAAGTCTGAGGATGACTCATTGATTTTTATAGGAGAGTGTTGTGGGCATGCTCTGTGACCTGTGCAGAGGTTATTGTGCACGGAGGGGGAGAGGCTATTGTGAATGAGGATCCTGTGGAATACAGTATATATATATCTATATTGCATTTCATCGTAATCCTACCTGTGATGATATTGAGATGACTGCTGAGAAGTGACCTCTGCAGAACAGGAACTATCAGCCTATTATGAGGCTCACTGATCAGAGTGAAAAAAAAATATGGATTGGGACACGGACAATTAAAAGAAAAATCTAAATTTTGTAAAAACTATGGGGGTAATTTATTAACAGAAATATGCCTATATTAGGCATATTTCTGGTGCTGATTGCGGGGAAAAGGTCCTTTGCGCCACAATCTGTGACTTTTCCCTGCTCACTCCAGGTCTAAAAAGTGGGCAGACCGCCAGGCCCGTCTCATTTATCATTAACTACGTCTGTTTTAGATCAAGGAAATCAAGGAAGAGTCTTACATTTAGAAGCGGCGGTGGACCTCTACATAACTCTGGTGGATCCACCGCAAGTACAGGGCTTTATTAAGACTTAAAGGGGTCGTCTCACTTCAGTAAGTAGCGTGTATCATGTAGAGAAAGTTAATACAAGTATACAGCATACAGTTAGATCAAGTTTTTATGGTAAACATAGGGGCACTTTTATTAGGGGTCGTCTCACTTCAGTAAGTGGCATTTATCATGTAGAGAAAGTTAATGCAAGGCACTTACTAATGTATTGTGATTGTCCATATTGCTTCCTTTGCTGGCTGGATTCATTATTCCATCACATTATACACTGCTCGTTTCCATGGTTACGACCACCCTGCAATCCATCAGTGATGGTCGTGCTTGCTCACTATAGGTGCCTTTTCCTATAGTGTGCAAGTACGGTCACCGCTGATGGATTGCAGGGTGGTCGTAACCATGGATATAATGTGATGGAAAAATGAATCCAGCCAGCAAAGGAAGCAATATGGACAATCACAATACATTAGTAAGTGCCTTGCATTAACGTTCTGTACATGATAAATGCCACTTGCTGAAGCGAGACAACCCCTTTAAGTTTTAATAAATGTGTGCCTATGTTTACCATAAAAACCTGATCTAACTGTATGCTGTATACTTGATTTACCTTATATATATATACAGTACAGACCAAAAGTTTGGACACACCTTCTCATTCAAAGAGTTTTCTGTATTTTCATGACTTTGAAAATTGTAGATTCACACTAAAGGCATCAAAACTATTGACTTGAATTAACACATGTGGAATTATATACTTAACAAAAAAGTGTGAAACAACTGAAAATATGTCTTATATTCTAGGTTCTTCAAAGTAGCCACCTTTTGCTTTGATTACTGCTTTGCACACTCTTGGCATTCTCTTGATGAGCTTCAAGAGGTAGTCACCTGAAATGGTATTCCAACAGTCTTGAAGGAGTTCCCAGAGATGCTTAGCACTTGTTGGACCTTTTGCCTTCACTCTGCGGTCCAGCTCACCCCAAACCATCCAGATTGTGTTCAGGTCTGGTGACTGTGGAGGCCAGGTCATCTGGTGTAGCACCCCATCACTCTCCTTCTTGGTCAAATAGCCCTTACACAGCCTGGAGGTGTGTTTGGGGTCATTGTCCTGTTGATAAATAAATGATGGTCCAACTAAAGGCAAACTGGATGGAATAGCATGCCGCTGCAAGATGCTGTGGTAGCCATGCTGGTTCAGTATGCCTTCAATTTTGAATAAATCCCCAACAGTGTCACCAACAAAACACCCCCACACCATTGCACCTCCTCCTCCATGCTTCACGGTGGGAACCAGGCATGTAGAGTCCATCCGTTCACCTTTTCTGCGTCGCTCAAAGACACGGTGGTTGGAACCAAAGATTTCAAATTTGGACTCATCAGACCAAAGCACAGATTTCCACTGGTCTAATGTCCATTCCTTGTGTTCTCTTCTGCTTGTTGCCTGTCCTTAGCAGTGGTTTCCTAGCAGCTATTTTACCATGAAGGCCTGCTGCACACAGTCTCCTCTTAACAGTTGTTGTAGAGATGTGTCTGCTGCTAGAACTCTGTGTGGCATTGACCTGGTCTCTAATCTGAGCTGCTGTTAACCTGCGATTTCTGAGGCTGGTGACTCGGATGAACTTATCCTCCGCAGCAGAGGTGACTCTTGGTCTCCCTTTCCTGGGGCGGTCCTCATGTCAGCCAGTTTCTTTGTAGAGCTTGATGGTTTTTGCGACTGCACTTGGGGACACTTTCAAAGTTTTCCCAATTTTTCGGACTGACTGACCTTCATTTCTTAAAGTAATGATGGCCACTCGTTTTTCTGTACTTAGCTGCTTTTTTTCTGTACTTAGGAGGACTATCAGCTGTGTATCCACCTGACTTCTGCCCAACACAACTCATGGTCCCAACCCCATTTATAAGGCAAGAAATCCCACTTATTAAACCTGACAGGGCACACCTGTGAAGTAAAAACCATTTCAGGTGACTACCTCTTGAAGCTCATCAAGAGAATGCCAAGAGTGTGCAAAGCAGTAATCAAAGCAAAAGGTGGCTACTTTGAAGAACCTAGAATATAAGACATATTTTCAGTCGTTTCACACTTTTTTGTTAAGTATATAATTCCACATGTGTTAATTCATAGTTTTGATGACTTCAGTGTGAATCTACAATTTCCATAGTCATGAAAATACAGAAAACTCTTTGAATGAGAAGGTGTGTCCAAACTTTTGGTCTGTACTGTATATATATATATATATATATATATATATATACATATATATCCTTTAGAGGAGTACTCCAGGAAAAACAATGCTTAGTGCCAGGTGCAAGGGGGCGGAGCATGACACAGCTGCCACAGGAATATAATGATCCATATAAAACACTAGTGAATATGCTTGGCAGATGGGCTCAGCAATATATAATATGAACCTAATTTAACACTAAATGTTTCTTAGCTGCATCATAGCACTTCCCCGGCTCGTTAACATTTCTAGGGATCGTGGGTGAGACCATTGATGGATCTGAATATTACAAACTAGTATAAATCATTCCAATTAATTGCAGGGCTGGTTGACAACTCCCATGTAATCTGCCTGAAGTTTAACACTTCACTAGATGCAAATGAATTTGTCCTCAGAATCCTACAAATACAAGAATGGCTTCAAAAATAGCAAATCAAAAATGTGCTTCCCAGTGGGCCGATGCCCAGAGGGGAGTGTCGGACTGGGGTGCCTAGAGCCCACCAGTAAAATTTATTTTGGGGGCCCACCGTACCATACATTCAAATATTACCTGCCCACACAGAAACAAGATGCTACCAGACGTCTGAATATGGGGGTCCCTGCAGCAGATTTACTGTGTTATGTGCCACTTGTGCAGGGGGTGGGAGACAAGGGGCCACCATGCTCAGGGTCCCACCGGGGGATTCACCTGTACCTCTATGGGCCAGTCCGAGCCTGCCATGCGGCCACCCAAGGCCTCCTCATGGCAGCCAGCCAGGTCCATAAAGATCTGATGCTCTCAGCATTAATTAATGTAGGCATTTAGGCACCTTGCCAGCAAACGCAGGGGCATTCCTGAATTCAACTTTATTGCCACCCTCAGGATGATGATACAGCCTCATACTGTGGCACGGTCAGCAGTATTTTGTGCTGCACTGTGATATTTGGTTCTGCTGGGGCGGTATTTTGGTCCCCACTACAATATTGCTGGCCCCCGACTACTTCTGTTGTCCCTGCCTACATGCATTGTCCCAGCCTACTTGTGTTGAGTTTGGACCCTCCTACAATATGGGGCCACTTTTAGTTTTTTTCCAGGGCCACTTTAAGTTCCCAAACTGACCCTGTCTTCTACATCCAGCTTTAGTGTCCTCTTACATGAGCTCTTACCGGGCAA
Organism: Rhinella marina; assembly: GCA_900303285.1. Classification (NCBI taxonomy): domain Eukaryota; kingdom Metazoa; phylum Chordata; class Amphibia; order Anura; family Bufonidae; genus Rhinella; species Rhinella marina. Next base: position 849,429 of record ONZH01006857.1, on the reverse strand, counting down.
TAATAGAGCAGATTATTGCCTTTCACACAGTCCAGTGGAAAGGAAAAGGGAGTGAATGATCCCTATTACAATCGTTCATCCCCCATTCACTTTACTTATTGTCAGCAGCACACCCCCCGTCTACACACGAAGATTTCTTGTCACACAGTCCAGTGGAAAGTAAAAGGCGTGTGAATGATCACTATTGCGATCGTTCATCCCCCATTCACTTCGCTTATTGTCAGCAGCACACCCCACGTCTACACACGAAGATTTCTTGTCACACAGTCCAGTGTAAAGTAAAAGGCGTGTGACTAATCACTATTGCGATCGTTCATCCCCCATTCACTTTGCTTATTGTCAGCAGCACACCCCCCACGTCTACACGCGAAGATTTCTTGTCACACAGTCCAGTGGAAAGTAAAAGGCGTGTGAATAATCACTATTGCGATCGTTCATCTCCCATTCACTTTGCTTATTGTCAGCAGCACACCCCCCACGTCTACACACGAAGATTTCTTGTCACACAGTCCAGTGTAAAGTAAAAGGCGTGTGACTAATCACTATTGCGATCGTTCATCCCCCATTCACTTCGCTTATTGTCAGCAGCACAACCCCCACGTCTACACACAAAGATTTCTTGTCACACAGTCCAGTGGAAAGTAAAAGGCGTGTGAATGATCACTATTGCGATCGTTCATCCCCCATTCACTTCGCTTATTGTCAGCAGCACACCCCCCGTCTACACACAGAGATTTCTTGCCAACAAATTACTATTTTGGATTCCTTGGGTGCTTTACTTATTGGTTGGGTGAACGACGGTACCATTACCATTAAAGTTCTTTCCCAATAATTCGCCAGATACTTATTGGGTGTTAAAGGGCCCTTAGTCCTATCACATTATACATTCTGCATTATTATTCTGGTTTTGGGACACCATCATGAGGTCACATGCAGCAGGTCACTGTGTCAGCTACGAGGCATGTGGTACAGGAGATTATAGCCTTCACATAAGTGACATCAGTAGTAATTAACAAATCATTAAAAGCTTCCAATAACACAGACTCAAAAGAAAACTATAGTTAAAGCCTAATACAGTAGGGACATATATTATAAGACTGTGGATGATGAGTGACGTTCTGGTCCTCTAATTATACTGTAGACAGTATACAGCATGTCACATATGTATATACAAGAATCTGTTCAGTTCCCTGTCAAGGTGGAAAATTTAGGGCTGTGCCGGTCACTTACTGTTCCTGCGCCACCCATAAACACAACATGGATGCAATAATAGAATATGTACGGTAGCTGCCAGACACAGGGAAGAATTAGCCATGTTAAATTTTTCCAATCTGGTTCCCATGTCTTTATTTGAAGATAAGAGGCATCATAGATGCCTGGCATCCCTATCCACTGCCTCATCTCAAGAAATTCAGAACTGAAAGCCAGATTGTAGAGGTTAAATTGACAAACTAGGGGCCCTCCACCACCCACCCTTCTTGATAGCAGTTCAGAATCCAGGTGGACAAATGGCCACGCATGTGGGTGGCTCTCTTTTTTGACTAAAAAGGAGTCTCAGCTCAGCTGTCTCCATAACTCTCAAGACTTTAGTAGAGAGGGCCATTCACATGCGCAACAACCTCCTCTGAATGTGGCTGGGATAGATGGGTCTGATAAAATTTGTGTCATCTCAAGAGCGTCATCTCAATTTTTTGCCCAGGTTCCTCCACCAATCTTGATCCAGTCTTGTGTATGTGGCTGGCCTAAAGGAGGAAAATCAGGCAATTGCAAACATTCCTCTCAATGTGGCCATCACCAAACTTTTCTAAAGGGTGAGACCAGGGACGTAGCTATAGGGGAAGCAGGGGAAGCAGCTGCTTTGGGGCCCAGACCACCCAAAGGGGCCCCCTCAGGAGGAAGACTAAAAGATTTTATTGTCAGGGCCCCCTCAACTGTCGTGCCTTGTCTGAGAACTCAATCTTGACTAACCACAGGAGTGGGGGTTGCAAACAAGTTGCTGGAAGGGGGGCCCCGTTCAAAAATTTGCTGTGGGGCCCAGTCAGTTGTAGTTACGCCACTGGGTAAGACCATCATGTGTTACATGATCTAAATCACACATGTATCATACATCTGGACAACTGTGACTACTAACAGCCTTTTCTTGGGTTGCAGTGGTGGACATCCACCAGTCATTTACCATAACACTCATATGTAGGTCTCATAATGATCGGATCTAATGGACCAATCCATTTGGACCATGTACACATAATTTTTACGCTTGAATCTAAAATTACTAGAGTAGTTTACATAGCTACATGTAAAGTCGACCTAAGATCCTTAGAACCTTAACTAAATATTGCACTGCAATATAATGTCACCAAGTCCATAAACAAGAAGACCCAGTCTGAAGTGAGTGAGGTTTATCAGCCAATAGAGGCGGTAATTAGGTGGTTATGTAAGAAAAACCACCTCTCCAAGGAACATCTTTAAGAGGACCACCCCTGATTAAGACCAATGTCTGTGATTCCCTTATATCTTATGTATATTAACCCTCTTCTTTAAGAGAACCACCCCTCTAAAAGACCATTTTTTACTTCAATTTTAGAGGTTCATCTCACTGTACATACAGTAGTTTGAAACCTTTTTAAGATGTTTACTCAAAAAAAAAAAAAAAAACAAGATCTGGTCTAGGTCAGGGATGGCCATCTCAAAGAAGAGCTCCAATATGTACAGTAATTAGTATGACTGAAAGATCTGATCTGGATAAGGAGTGGTCATACCAAAGAAGAGGTCCAACATGGCTAGAGAATACAAAATGTATCACTGAAAGATCTGATGGCCATCTCAAAGAACAGGTCCGATATGTCCAGTAATTAGTAAATGTATGACTGAAAGATCTGATCTGGATCAGAGGTGATCATATCAAAGATGAGATCCAATATGGCAAGTGATTAAAAAATGTATGAGTATTGGTCTAGATCCAGGGTGGCCATCTCAACGAAGAGGTCCAACATGGCTAGTAAATAGAAAATTTATCACCGAAAGAACTGGCCTAGGTCAGGGATGGCCATCTGAAAGAACAGGTCCAATATGTCCAGTAATTAGTAAATGTATGATTGAAAGATCTGATATGGATCAGTAGTGATCATCTCAAAGATGAGGTCCAATATGGCAAGTGATTAAAAAATGTATGAGCGAATGATTTGGTCTAGATCAGGGGTGGCTATCTCAACGAAGAGGTCCAACAAGGCTAGTGAATAGAAAAGGTATCACCGAAAGATTTGGTCTAAGTCAAACATGGCCATCTCAAAGAACAGGTCCAATATGACACGTGATTAAAAAATGTATAAGCAGATGATTTGGTCTAGACCAGGGGTGGCCATTTCAAAGAAGAGGTCCAACAAGACTAGTCATTAGAGAATGTATCAACAAAAGAGCTGGTCTAGATAAGGATGGTCATCTCAAAGAAGAGGGCCAATATGTCAAGGGATTTTGAAAGCTATCACAGAAAGATCAAGCAATCATGGGTGGTCATCAATAAGGAGGTTTTGCTAAATGTAGTTTCACATAGGCTAGGGCTACACAGCACCATTGAAAATGGAGCATTGTATCCAATCATTGCCAATGGGGTGTCATTGTGACCCTTGTCATAGCCCGACCGTGACACAACAGAACTTGGAGTGGACTCCGACTTTCTGCAGTTTCACAGCCCAATTGCATAGTCCTGAGGACAAACCTGTCACCGTGTAGCCCCAGCCTCCTAATATTCTGTCTTAAATGAGTGTAGAAGATGAAGATCATTACCTGACCATCTCCGGCTTTTTGCCCAGTCTTCTGGTAGTGAGGACTATACAAACATCTGCCCGCCATGATGACAAGTGTGTTCTTTGAAGCTATTAAGCATGACATTTATATAGCACTGGTGTCACTTGCACCTCCCTTCAGCTCAGGTATGCAAAATGCTGCAGATAATAAACATCCTAATTATATAGTATGACACCATAAAGGAAGGATGATGTTTGTTCTACGGATAGACAGAGTGCTGCAGCGAGACTGCCTCTGGTTTTGCTATGCATTCTAATGGCCAAGACAATTTGCAAATGATCAAAAATTTAAACAGAAGGAGTGTGGGTGGCCGTTTGAGAAGGCATCGGCTCTCCCGTGAGTGCCGCTACCTTCTCACAGCTTACCAAGCACAACGCCGTACATTGTATAGTGGCTGTGCTTGGTATTGTGCTCAGCCTCATTCACTTGAATGGGGCTGAGCCGCTCCTAGGCCACATGACCGATGAACGTGACATCACTGGCCTAGGAAAAGCTGAGAGAAGGCCACAGCGCTCACGGGAGCGCCGGTGCCTTCTCAAACAGCTGATCTGCCGGGGGTCCCGGGTGTCGGACCCCCACCGATCAGATACTGATGATCTATCCTGAGGATGTATAACTACCATCACAGTTGAATACTGCAGCTGAGGCGGTAGTATTTTGTGCTGCCCCATGGTTTTTGGTTCTGAAGGGCAGTATATTCTGCTGCACTGAGATATCGCTAGCCCCGCCTTTTGTGTTGCCCGGCTTCTGTGTATTTGGGTCCCCCTACAACATGAGGCCACTTTTAGATTTTTTTTTCCCAAGGCCACTTTAAGTTCTCAGTCCGTCCCTGGCCCCTAGTGTGTTAGCTGAGGGAGTGAGAGAAGCTGTAAGTGCTCACTCCTCAAAAAACTAGGTCTTCATCCAAGAGAATCACTACCTCTGAGAGATCCACAGAGAGAAACCTATCTCTACGTCACAGTACTCTGGGAAAAGGAAAGAACTAAAATGTTTAGAATCTGCATGGCCGATTACTGGAGACAGTCAGTAAGGTATTTACTGGTTAAGGCTGATAGAGACTTTACTGCAGTGAAAGGGACACATGATAAGACACCCTTCGCACTTGGACACGGTCTGGCCAGCCGTATCTTACTCCTGTACCCCTCAGCTGGGAATTAGACACCATTACAGGAATAATATTGCCAGCCTTAGGTTCTCCAGAGAGAGACTTTGGTGAGATAGAGGGAAGGAGTACTACAATCCCCATCCTGGCCTATATTCATACATTGCTATCTGGGAAGATCTGTACTGTCAATTGTTTGGAACTGTTTTGATATCATTGTATGTAGTACAACTCCCATTCTTCACTTCAGTAAAGAGAGATTTATCTGGTCTGGTTACTGACTCCAGCACCATTTGCCGGTCACAGCTCCTACATCTCCTGCACCCGTACAACACCAAACATCTAAGAGAAACCAACTACCATCAAGCAGGAGCCCCAACATCAGGGTGTACTCCGAGGGAAGAATGGGTGCGCCCTCCTGTCACTGCCCTGGCCCTAGGGGGTATTAGTGTGAGGACTGCCACTGTGATTAACCAATACCACTCCCATCTTCCGCTCCTCCGGGGCTTGTGTTAGATATCATTTTGTTTGGCTGTCTAATAATCTAGAATATCTGATAATCCTATTGGATCCACTTAATGCAAAATTAAAAGGTTCCCCTGGGATGTACAAAAATTTGGCAAATAGCAGGGAATGTTGCTTCTATCAGATTTTCCGTATGCAAAATATTAGTAAATTCTGGACAACCCCATTTAATAAATAATAGTGTAACAATGTGCTATCTTCTGAGGCGCAAGTAACAGGGATTTGTATAATTATCAATCTTACGCTCTATATAAAGAGAACAATAGAAAAACAGGGGTGTCATGCAATCAAATGAAACACAAAGTGGTAACAATGGAGATTATGTAACTATAAAAGTGTCAATGTGGAATTCGGGTGGCACAATGCTAATATTTTCAGTACTTTCTTCTTCAAGGGGTTTTCCAGATGAGGAAGTCACAATGTAAATGCTCAGATGGGCAACAGTAATGACTCCTTGCGAATCTTTCCAGTCTACCCAGAAGTTGGCACAAGCTCCGAGTTGGGAGGTGGGAACCAACTAGAGCAGGGGACAGCAGGCAGTAGTGACTGGGGCTCTACGGTGGCATTAGTGGACTGGTTACTTGTATGAGCTGGAATGTAGGGACGGCTGGAGCGGAATAAGCGGGCAGTAGTGGCTGGCACTCTGGACGGGGCACTTATGGATGGGTGAAGTATCAGCCGGGACACAGAGATAGATGTAGCGATAGCTGGCACAATAGAGTAGCACTAGAGCAGAATTGAGACAGCTAGAGCAGAGTACGGCAGCAGCTGACACTCTGAAGGGGCTCTTATGGCCTGGTGAGGCGAATCACCTGAACATGGAGACAGCTGGAGCAGGATATAGCAGGCAGCAGCCACTGGCACTCTGGAATGGCACTAAAGGACTGACAAGGGGGATCAGCTGTAATGTAGGGACATCTCCATAATTCATACCTCTCACTCCCGTCTTCAAGACTTTTTTCGAGCTGCACCTACTCTCTGGAATACTCTGCCCTGGAATATTAGGCCAATTCACAACTTCTCCACCTTCAAACGTGCCTTAAAAAACACATCTTTTCAGGCAGGCTTATCAAGCTTCCTAAAATGACTTTTTCCTGAATAAACCGCCTCCCCACCAACTCCTCTGTCCTGAACTCGATCCTCTAACAGTCCCAAACCCGAAGCAGATTGGCCGGCACCACTCCTTTCAGTTCAATAATGGCTCAAGTCCTACTTATCACAATCAACTACCTTATGTGTCATCCCCAATTCCTCATAGATTGTAAGCTCTTGTGAGCAGGGCCCTGACTCCTAGTGTTCCAGTTGTATATTAGCCAGTTACTTCTGTTTTGTACATGAACCCTATGAATTTGTAAAGCGCTGTGGAATATGGTGGCGCTATAGAAATAAAGATTATTATTATTATCTGGAGCATAATATGCAGGCAGCGGTGGCGGACACACTAGAGTGGCACTCATGGACTGACAAGGAGTACTAACTAAAATGTAGAGACAGCTAGAGCAGAGTATGACAGCAGCTGCCACTCAAACCCATGTCTCCCAAATGTCCCTCTTTTTGACCCAAGTCCCTCTTTGATCCTTAAATGTCCCTCTTTTTGACCCGGAGAATGAATACATAAATGTGCACTACTAAATTTACTAAATTTGTCACAAATTCAGGGAAAAGTGCAGCCCTGAGCTGAACCCCACCGCTGACCCTGCCTACTTGCACAGCCCGTCCTAGGCAACGGCATACAACTGGTCGACAGTCCCTAGCCTAGGTACGTGCTGGGGCGTACAGGGAGGGGGAACAACGGGAGAATACAATACAATAAACAAAGACAGAACAGACAATAAGAGAATAATCATCAAGCCGAGTTCAAACCAGGAAGTCACGTCAAAACCAGGGGAACAAACAGGAGCAAAGTCAAAACACAAGCCGAGGTCAGAAGCCAAGAGGTAACACGGTACAAAGGGATGAGACGAGAGCAAAGTCCAAGCACAGCAGTTCACAATAGCAAGTTCAGGTAGTAAGACCAATCACAGGCAACCTGCGGCCAGCCGGCTGCCTGTTTAAATAGGCCCAGCAGATGACGTGACCCAAATCAGAAACCTCAATACACCTAAGCGCTGACTCATGGGCGTCGGCGCTCAGCTCCTCTGCTGCTTGTTGTCCAGGGGATGGAGGACGCTGGCCGCACTTGTGACGCATGCGTCGCTGGGTCCTCCTCTCCCCTGCGTTACTAGAGATACGAGGACGCTGTCCACGTCCATGGCCGACTTCTCCTCCCTCCTTATCGCCATGGAGATGAGGACGCAAGCCGCATCCTCGCTCCTGAACAGACTCGGGAGACCGGCGGCGCAGTAGGGAGGGAGCGCGCTGCTCACTCCCTGTTACTAAATTGCTCCTTACTAAACTATCTGTATGGTTTCCACCTGTCTATTAGACCATAACTTCATTATTTGGTGCAATTTGGACCTTAAAATATCTATAATCTGATTATTTATGTGATAATATTGTATTGAAGTGCAAGAAAAAATTGTCCCAGGTGCTCCACATGATGTAAAAAAAATAAAGGAACTTATACTCGCCTAACTGATCCCCAGCTGCTGCAATTCTGATGAAGTCAATAATTATGCGTTGCACGGAGTGGACCGCACATATTGTCCCTCTTTGCAATTTTCAAAAGTTGGGAGGCATGCTAACCTGCGCCTCATGACCTGGTGAAGCGTATCAGCTGGAATCTAGAGACAGCTGGAGCAGGGTGCGGCTGGCAGCTGGCACTGTCGCTCTGGAATAGTAATGAAGGACTGGTGAGGGATATTAATTGAAATGTAGAGATGGATATTGCAGGGTATGGCAGGGAGTGGTGGCTGGCACACCAGAATGGCATTGAAGGCCTATTTAGGGTTATTAGGTGGAGAAGAGAAACAAACAGCACAGTCAGCTGGCACTGTAGACTGGCAGGTGGAGCAGAGTACAGCAGGCAGGCACTCTGGAGTAGCACTCATGGGCTGTTTTTTTTTCAAGAGGACCTCTCACCTCTCCTGACATGCCTGTTTTAATAGCTTCATGCATTCCCCATGTAATAACAATTCTGGAGCATCTATTCTTATTGCTCTATGTTGTGCCATTCCTCTATTATATCTTCTAGAAGTTATAAATGAATTGCTAGCAGTCTGCAGTAAGGGTACAGAGGGGAGGTAACCAGTTGGGGGGTGTCCCTGCACAGTCTGACAATGGCAGCACTGATTGGATAGTCAGTCTGCGCAGGGACACACCCCCAACTGGTTACCTCCCCTCTGTACCCTTACTGCAGACTGCTAGCAATTCATTCATAACTTCTAGTAGAAATAACAAAGGAACAGCACAACATAGAGACATAAGAATAGATGTTTCAGGATTGTTATTACATGGAGAATGCATGAAGCTATTAAAACAGGCCTGTCAGGAGCGGGGACTAGTTTTTATTAATTCACTTACTAATACACACAAGTAAAGAAGGAATACTTTGGTACATGTGGAAGGGTAAATAGATCTTATGCAAATCAAATCCCATGAATGAATGAAATACATAAACATTAACAATACAAACAATAATGTAAAATCTAAAAAAAAAGAAAAAAAGAAAAGAAAAATAAATCAATAATAGAGATAGGTATTATTACGGTGATATAAGAGCCGATCATAGCTACTCTTAGAGTTGTGTAGAGCAAACAGAGGAAGACTGGATTTTTCATGGAAATGGCTTTACGAATTCTTCTTAGCGAGCAGTGAGGCCTATGGAAATTTCTAAGGAAAATAGAGACAGATTTCAGTTTCAAAATGGGACTGTCACTACACGGCATAGTGGATGGTGTCAGCTCTGAATGTGAACCTACACACAGAGCATAGCACATGTATTAGGATGAAGCCCGCCTCCCTATACTCTAGCTTCCCATAAAATTTACAATTAATTATTGTTTATACAACTGGTAATTAGGCAAATTATCATCATGCATAGGAAGCCAATAGCAGGAGTCAGCGACTTATACCATGCATCTTGTATTGATTAACCTTATTAGCCCTGAAGTTTTTATCACGGGCATGAGGTGGCCTAATTGTGCTGCTAGGAGAGTTGCATCAGATTATGCAGTATGTGCTATTGATAAATGTGCCCCAATATTGATGTATGGAAGGTTCCATAGCAAAAGGAAAATAAGTCGGCCGTAACAGTCTGCATCCCCCCTACTTACATCCCAAAACTCAATGCAACCTGGCACTTCACTTCAAACAGCTCCTTCAATCTCAACGTCACACTACCATGAAAACTACATTATTACGACTCCACAATATGGCACCCATAGAAGTCATGTTGAACTCTAACATGCCCGATCCTTCTTTCCCCCAACATAGGTCACCAGAGGACTATCAAGTGGACCCATACCCATAAGATCATCCCCGATCCTGACAATAGAGGTGAGTTCGGCGAACCTTTATCTAAAGTGTGTAACCAGAGTTACAGTATGGTTTCTACAACGTAGCAAGCTGCGGCTCTATGTAGTTCTCTCCACAACATGAAATGTGTGTCACACTCCACCTGACATGTATAACCTGCATGACAGGGCCTGATAATGGGGCTGGGATGATAGGTGAGGACAGGGTATAAGTTATAAGGTTAAAACTGGGACATGTCCTGGGTTATACTATCATTTCCAATATTTTTGTGTGTGGGAGGATAGGAGAGGGTGACAGCAAATAAGGGTGGTGTGGGTGACACCTCTCTTCGTATATGGCCAGACTAATGTGACTGTAATTGAGCATAAGTGAATTAATGTCATCAGACCAGACTAAGACCTTGTGATCTTGCGGTAGGTGTCTCTTCTGGGTCACATCTCATGGTACCATCATCTCTGACTGTAATGGCTATGATTGTAGACATGATTAGTAATGTCTCACTCAAAATTCATCCTTCCCTGTACTGATGAGGGGCAGATATTCCAAAACAAGTGTCTGGAGATGGGTCTCCTTTTCTTTATGGGGAAGGCTCTTGGTTTGCAAGGCCTGTTATCGGATCGGACATTGCCTACCGGATATCTATCACCACTAGGTGGCCCTACAGAGACAGCGGAAGAAAACTCATCTGCATATCCTTTTTTCCCAGGGGGCATTGCCTGACTCTATACGGCTATGCCAACTCTGGGGCTCTCCCCAAGGAGGTAGGTATAGTAAAACCTGTGACCTAACTCAGAATTCTCTACTACATTCAGAAAATGTGTTCTGTAAGCCAGATATCCCTTTAAAAGAGATTTTTATACTGATGACCTATCCCTAGGATAGGTCATCAGTTTCTGATTGGTGAGTATCCGACACCCGGGACCCCCCACCAATCACAGCTCACCAAACACAGCGCCGTACATTGTATAGTGGCCGTGCTTGGTATTGCGCTCAGCCTCATTCACTTGAATGGGGCTGAGCCGCTCCTAGGTCACGTGACCGATGAACGTGACATCACTGGACTACAAAAAGCTGAGAGAAGGCCGCAGCGCTCACAGAAGCATCATTGCCTTCTCAAACAGCTGATTGGTGGGGGTCATCGGTATAACAATCTTGGAAAACCCCTTTAATGTCTTTCTTGAACTGTCACAATAGTGTACCCTTTATGTTTCAATACGGGCAGCTCAATTCCTATATGTTTACTAGCTTTAGGAATGCGCACAAATACCTGCAGATGGAGTCACACTTTTTTTTTCAAATTGTCTGATTACAGGATAAAAATAATTACATCGCTATTAGCCTCCGGCTCCCTCCCGCTCCTCCGGTTTATCCACTTCTGTAATCGGTATTTTTACTTGGCTGCATATTTAGAGAACTAGAAACCATTCATAAATGCATGCAATGCAATGCATGTTTTTACATTCAGATCTCCACTTAAAGGGGAACTCCACTTTTGCAATTTACAACATGTTACCTGTTACAACATGTTTGTAAATATTTGACTTAAAGGAATTGTCCTAAGATGTAGCATACGGTCACACAGCTGTTTGTATTCCATAGTCCACAAAAAGCGAATCTGCAAAATACGGATGACATCCGTGTGGCAGGTGATGCTACAGAAGGTATGTTCCAATATTTAGGAATGCTTTAACCTCTTACTGACATTAATTTTCTGTTTTTGCATTTTAGTTTTTTACTCCCTGCCTTCTTGAAGCCATAACTTTTTTATTTTCCCATTCACATTCACAATTTATTATTACATACGATGATAAATTCTAAATGTGGTGGAATTGGGAAAAAAAATGCAATTCCGACACAGTTTTATGGGTTTTGTTTTTATAGCATTCACCATATGGTAAAACTGACTTGTGCTCTTCATTCTCTGGGTCAGTACTATTACGCCATTCCATATGCCCACATTACCGAGCGGTGTGAGACTCAGGCCTCTCAGATGGCCTCTGAGGGGTTAAATGTCCACGATCGGCATTACCGCCAATGGCAGACATAAGCTCCAGGTGCCTGCTGCGTGAAACAGCAGCCACCCACTTGATATGGCGCTCGGCGGGAGCCATCTTTAAAGAACCTACATCCGCCATACTATTACGACGGATGTCAGGAAGGGGTTAGAGGGCTTGCTCCAAGATTCAGGGATAGGGGATGCTTTAAAGAGATTGTCTCAAGATTTAGGGATAGAGGATGCTAAGAAGTGGTTGTCCCAATATTTTGGGAACCTATATATGTCTGATCATTGGAGAGTTCTCCATATGAATGGAGCGGTGGTTGAACATTGTATTCGCATAGTTGCCAGCAATCCTAGTTTTTGAGGGACGGCCTTGTTGGAAACCGTCCGCAGCACTACGAAATTCTTCTTACGTTTATTAGAGACAGAGCAGCAAGGCAGGTCAGGGAATGATACAGACGGCATGTGATGTGGACCACAGCCATGAGGTGGAGCATGGTCTGGTATGTCATGCAGTGCTGAGATATCTCCCAAAAAACAGGTTCCTATTCCTCAAATAACAAAGGGATATCATCACCATAATGCCTCATTCACACGTCAGTTTTCGGTCAGTGATTTCCATCAGTGATTTTGAGCCAAAACCAGGTGTGGCTCTAAGCACAGATCAGGTGCAGATCTTTCCCTTATTACTTTTTTTTCTGTGTAGCTGCCAATGCTGGTTTTTGGCTCACAATCACTGATGGAAATCACTGATCAAACACTGACGTGTGAATGAGGCATAACTTAATACCGCAGTCCATTGACCTCAATGGTTCACATTATATTGCATCATTGTCATATTAATATTAATTTCTGTGACTACATTAGAACATTCCCAGGTCCGGTACACTCCACAGTTCTTAGTTCTTCTTATCTTACAAACATCAATATGCAAAAGGAAAACATGAATATCTAATGCATTTTAAAGCCCTGATGAAGTGATGTGTGATACTGAGGTGATACTGGCCTAATGGTAGTTTGGTGATGGGTGGCTTGGTTTTAGTCCCTCACCTTACAGCACAGTCTGTAGAAGCAGGTGTAGCAGTTTCACTCTTCTGTCTGGAATCCCAAGGCTTTACTTGAGGACAATTTGAGGAGCAGGAGCTCTGCCGTCTGCCTCCTCTCCCTTCTTTCTCTGGAAAGGAACTCCCTCTCCTGGCAGGAAGCAGGACCAGCCCACTCCTACCAAGAGGGGAGGAACAGAGTGGTTAACCCTGTTCCTGACAACCTTTGCTATCATTCCTTGCTGGTAATTACAGCCAGAAGCAAATAGTAAAATACAGCACATAATATAATAATATACAATTTGTGGTACCTGCAGGTCTGGAGTAATACGTAGGCACGTAGAAAAATAATTGAATTACATTAATCTGTCACTAAGGCCACATTCACATTTGCGAAAGGGTGTTCTGGCAGAGAATGCCAGGAATCGAAATTAATTTTCAGCTGAGCAACGTCAGTGAATTACAGATGACGCACGGATGGTATAAACGGACACATGAACCAACCACGGATCCTTCATGGACATCTTCACGGATGAAACACGTACGCTTTTTTTCACAGACATGTCACTGACACGGAAATGTGGACAAGGCCTCAGGAGGTAAGACGTGGGCCATAGCACTTGAATTCAGGAGGACATGTGGGGTCACTGGCCAGGTACATGAGTACTTGATTCTCGCAGCATTAAAGAGGACCTTTGACTATTTTAATAGCTTCATGCATTCCCCATGTAATAACAATTCTGGAGCCTCTATTCTTATGTCTCTATGTTGTACCATTCCTTTATTATTTCTACTAGAAGTTATGAGTGAATTGCTAGCAGTCTGCAGTAAGGGAACAGAGGGGAGGTGACCAGTTAGGGGTGTGTGCTCACCAGGAAATTTCCCTGTAGGGTCTATGGCCAGTCCGCCCCTCATGGTTGAATATCCCCACCAAATCATAAAATAATCAAATTAAAAATCTCTTGGGTAACAAAGAACTACTAATCAACAACCACAAAAATCTATTTTTCCAGTTATATACAGTTATTTATCCAATAAGAGCCTTTCGGGTTTAGTCTGGCATAAAAATTAGATAAGGCCCATGAAGAAATGTCAGAAACTGCTGGTTTGCAGAGGTTGTCTAAGGACTGTGCAGCTGCATACTGGTTGGGTGAGATTTCTGAAGTAAGCGGAGCTCTATAAAGGTTCAGGATGGTCCATCAGGGAGTAAACACATCCATCAAACTCACAGAACTATGAAGGGTTAGGAGAATATCGAGCTTGTAAAGAGGCCTTTAAAATCTGCAGAGCAGCGCTCCTCTGGTTCAGAACTTCATGGCCTTCTAAATTAAATCATTTAAAGCTATAATTAACATATTTCACTGGGTGATGGTGTGTGAATTATACTGACTTCGTGATAAACCCCAGCATAGGGAACACATAGAGGCCCGATTCTCACGCACGTCACAGATTTGTGTTTCTCAATTGCCGTATTACACAGGTATTCTTCCCTAGGAGCAATGCTTATAGGGGCGAATGAAGGGCCTCACAGGGGCACCATACAGAAGCACACGGAGTGTCCATGATCTGTAAGGGATCGCTCTCTTTCAGGGGGTTGCAATCACAGACTTCTCCTCTGACAACGGGGTTCAAATCCAAATGGTGTTTTATTTTGGCACTTTAGCACCAACACACACATAAACATCAAAACAAACACCTGCCCGTCTGGGCACTACCTAATACATAGGTCGTCTCTACCTCACCTATAGAGCGCAGTTCACACACAGAACACGATCCTGCTTTTCTCAGCCATACGGTTCAGCAGCTTCCTGGCTGTGACCTCACCAGCACCTTTAGGGGGAGCTGGTCCAGAAGTCTTCCCAACTCTGACCGTGCGACCCTCTTTCCGTAGGGGTCGCTGGGCCCCCCCAAACTTCAGCCCTCCTGGCTGAGACCACACAGAGCCTCTGCAGGCTTCCTTCCAAGTCCTCTCATACACAGAGAGTTGTTTTGTCCCACAGTGATTAAGACAACAGGCCTCGCCTGCAATCTCCTCAGCTAAAGACAATATGTGAACTGGAAGGGTGTGGACTGACAGATCCCACTACCAAACCTATCCACCAGTCCAAATAAAAGCCAGCACAGAACAGAATCGAGACAAACCTGTCTCAGCAAACTACACTTTGCTGAAACCACTGCAGCTTTCTGGACTTCTGTTATCTAACCCAGCTGAGGTATCTGGGAGGGATATACACGCCTTTCGGTTCTATACTGTACACATTACCACAGATTGTAATATATATACACCAGTGGCGGACTGGCTATAGACCCTACAGGATAGCTACCAGGTGGGCTGATGCCCAGATGACTGCCTGGACACCATTCACAGCCACCAGCCATTTAAGTAATCATCTGACTTTCTGAGTTAATTAAAGGTCTATTCCCATCTTGGACACTGGGGGCATATCTCTAGGACTTCTGGGACCTGAACCTAACCCTAGAACAGAGCCCACAAAGTGAAGAAGAGCGCCACGTGCATGTGTGGCCACCGTCCATTCATTTCTATGGGACTGTGGAAAATAGCCGACCTCTGGCTTGACTATTTCCGAAAGCCTCATAGAAGTGAATGGAGCAGCATGGCTACGCTTGGGCAGTGTGTTTCTCATTAATTTCAATGGGACTTCCGAAAATAGTCAAGTGAACCCCACGGCTAATTCTAGCGATATGCTATGTGCGGTCTATAGTGTGCAAGCACGACCACCACTGATTGATAGTAGGGTGGTCGTAACCATGGAAAAGAGCCGTGTATAATGTGATAGAAAAATGAATCCAGCCAGCAAAGGAGGCAATATCGACAATCACAATACATTAGTAGGTGCCTTGTATTAACTTTCTCTATATGATAAATATCACTTACTGAAATGAGACAACTTCTTTAAGGATAGTTGTGGGTCCCAGAGGTGGGACCAGCACCTATCAAACATTGGGGGCATATCCTAGCGATATGTCCTCAATGTCCAAGATGGGACAACCCCTTTAATGCTGGGCGTGTCAATAAACTTATGTACCTGGCCGGTGGTTGCAGGTGCCCTCCTGACTCCAACTGTCTTGCTGTCCTGAGCCTACTGGAGCAGGAGGACAGAACGTGGCAGCTGGGCTGGCCACCACCGAGAGACCTCTTCTAGGGTGGTATTTTGTTCTGCTAGGGCGGTATTTTGTGCTACAATATGGTATTGCCAGCCCGTCTAATTGCGTTGTCCTGCCATCTGTCAGTTTGGACCCGCTTACAACTTATATGGGGCCATTTACCAAACTGGTGTAAAGTACAACTGGCTCAGTTGCCCATGGCAAAGGAGCTGTAAAAATGAAAGGTGGAATCTGAACGGTTGCTATGGACAACCAAGCCAGTTCCACTTTACAGGACCCACAAATACAGCGCAAGCGCTGCACAACCTCTCCTCGTCACCCCCTTCTGAAGTTCCAGTCTCTCAATGTTCTCCGTGCGCCAGTAACATTCTCCTATGTGCAGGGGTGCACCACCAATGAGGCCAGGTGAGGCAATCACCTCAGGCAGCACCAGGTAGGGGCAAGAGGGGGACAGTGGAAGGGCCATGGGCAATGAGCGCTTTCATTGTGGCAAAGGGGTTAGGTTAATAAATTGGCATGGGGGGGGGATGCTGTTTCAGTTTTCGCCTCAGGCAGCAGAAAGGCTAGGTGCACCCCTGCCTATGTGCCACTACCGGCATCTGCGCCCTGAAGACAAACTGGACAAGAACGAATCTCCCAGTACAACTAGTCACAATGTCACTGGTTCATTAGGCGTATTAATCCATAATGCACCTTATTACTTCACTAATGGTGGAGTTTATGGATGTAATTACAGCATTATGTCATCAGAAGTTTCCTTATTCTCATTATGGAAAATCGAAATTCTCCTTGATTTTTTCCCACTGCTGCTTGAAGGCTAATCCGTAATTACAGGCATTACGTAATATTGTATTACATGTCTTATGTGTGGCCACTGATTTGACACGGTCAGGTTTCTGCATGCGGTTTTGGAAGCCGAAAATCAGAAGTTGATCATAAATGGAGAGAAAGTCTACAGATATGACTTCTCTTTTTTTAACCCCTTTCCGCCCAGCGCTGTATACGTACGGCCAGGGGTGCACCTAGCCTTTCTGCTGCCTGAGCCAAAAACTGAAACGGCACCCCCCCATGCCAATTTCTTAACCTAACCCCTTTGCCACAATGAAAGCACTCTTTGTCCATGGCCCTTCTGCTTCCCCCCTCTTACCCCTACCTGGTGCTACCTGAGGCAATCGCTTCACCTGGCCTCATTGGTGGTGCACCCCTGTGTACTACAGAGAGCAGCTCTTTAAAAATGGCACCCGCTTGCGAGCAAAGCAGGCGCCATGGCCGACAGGTGCCTGTTGTTTTACACAGCAGACACCCGGGGCTAATGTATGCAATCGATGATAACTTTGATCTCACACATTTAACCCGTCTAATGTGACCACGGCATCTGGGAGCGCCAAAATCAAGAAGCACACGCTCCCATCCGTGCACCGGATTGCAAGCCTCATAGACACCAGTTCTAATGCATTGGGTTCTATGAGAGAAGAATGCATGTTCAAGTTTGACGTGGGAACTATAAAAAAAAAAGTTTTAAAAAAATAAAATAGATGGTTTTAAAAAGTAATAAAATATAAACATTCAAATCACCCCCCTTTCCCCAAAATAGAAATCAAAATGGATAATTTGCGAAAACACCTGTACCATTAAAATATTTATTGTACTTACAGCAAACGGTGAAATGGAAAAAAAAAGTTAAAATGGCGAATTTGCCATTTTTTGGTCGCTTCACTTCCCACAATGAATTGAATAAAAAGTGATTTAAAAAAGTTATACAAAGCCACAAAATGGTATCAATGAAAAGTACAGATCACCCCGCAAAAAAAAAAAGACTCATACAAATGACTACAAAAAGTTGGGATTTTATTTTTTTCAGTATAAAAAAAAACTATACAATTAATTCGTACTGACCCGTAGAATGAAAGTAATAGGTCAGTTTTACCACACAGTGAACACCATAAAAACAAAACTCATAAAACTGTGTCAAAATTTTTTTTAAAGTTTTTTCCCCAGTTGCATCCGATTTTTTTTTTACAGCTGATCGCTACATTCTATATAATATAAAATTGTGCCATTAGAAAGTACAACTTGTCCGGCAAAAAAAAAAAAAACCCTCATACGGAATAGAAAAATAAAAAAGTTATGGTTCTGGGAAGGCTGGGAGTAAAAAACAAAAAGGCAAAAACTGAAAATTGCCGGGTCCTGCTGAAGGGGTTAATTCACTCTCGGTTTTACCTTCCAAAACTGCATCAGGAAACCTGACCGTTTGGCCGTACCCTGATGCACAGTTGTCAGGGACCTCAGAGATTCTAGTGCCACAAGATTTTTTCCATTATGCCATTTTTTCCATTATATATATATATATATATATATATATATATTATATATATATATATATATGTATATATATGTATATATATATATATAGTTTGTTTCTTAGGCTTGTTGTATAGGTTTTCCACAAAATATCCCTTTAAATATTACACAACTTGCCATTAAAAACTTTATTACAGTAAAACATTAGAGAAGTGGAACTACAAGTCTCAGCACTGAGCTAGAAAACGTGCTCTTATCACTATGGTAAGCGCAACGCGCCTAAAAGACTACATCTCCCAGAATGCCTAGCTCAACGGCTTCCGCCAGCGCGTCACTGACGAATGCTGGGCTAGTGCTGTGGGCCTCATTGCTTTCCGTAGAGTTCCTCACACAAGTGAACAAGGCCCCGGCGCCTGACTGAAGGTAACTATGACAACTGCCCCGTTCCCGGTGCTTCAGTATCGGGGTTTTAACGTCTCCATTCACTGCTGGTCAGGCCACCGCTCCAGTAATGACATTTATGGCTATAGACTCCGCTCCCGCACAAGCCTCGTAGTATCAGCCTGTCACTGCCCCCACTATGGCCAGTCATTCACACCTAGAGTGGAGTTTTAGGCAGTGTAATGTGTCGATGGGCAAGAGGTGTCGGCTCCTCCATGACCAGGGTCGTGTCCTGAGGTTCTTGTTGACAGTCGGTATAATGCAGAGCTCTCAGCAATCTCATAGGTTTGTGTTTGAATTCATCTCCATTTTCAAGATCTCTGCTTGCTGACAATGAACGGAAACACTCTTGCTGACCTTGCATCAGCAATTAAAGGGGCTGTCCGCCCACCCGTTATCGGCGTTCACTACTACCCAAGATGGTGACTGTGGCACTGAAAGCGTTACACACAGGCTTAGACGTCCATTGCTGCCCCATATCTCCTGCCTTTGCTTCTGCACTTTATGCCAACTGCCAACTTGGGAAGCGCAGGATGCCGCTTCTTGTTTACATAGGTACCGTGAGCATTGGGGGCTAAAGTAAGCCCTAAGTTAATAGAGTGTCAGTATAAGGTCATGTACACAGAAAGTGGACAACTCCTCTAAAGGCAAATGTCATTTATCATGTAAAAAAAAATAAAGGGTTATTCCCGTCTTAGACAATGGGGGCATATCGCTAGGATATGCCCCCGTTGTCTAATAGATGCCGGTCCCACCTCTGGGACCCGCACCTATATATCGAGATCAGAGCGGGGAGCTCTGTGCCTGGAGGACCCCGGTCTGGCCACCACCAGGCACAGCTCCCTGCTGCTGCCATAGAAATGAATCGTAGCGCACTGGGCATGGGCGGCCACTGCGCCCATTCATTTCTATGGAGCTGACGGAAATAGCGTGTATTTTCGGCTGCCCCATAGAAATGAATGGAGGGCGGCTGTCTGAGATGGAAATAACCCTTTAATACAAGCCACTTACTAATGTATTGTGATTGTCCATATTGCCTCCTTTGCTGGCTGCATTCATTTTTCCATCACATTATACACTGCTCGTATCCAGGGGTTACGACCACCCTGGAATCCATCAGCAGTGGTCGTGCTTGCACACTATAGGAAAAAGCGTCAGACTCTCTGGTGGACAAGACCATGGGAGCACACACAGGCTCCTATCTATCTATCTATCTCGTATCTATCTATCTATCTATCTCGTATCTATCTATCTCGTATCTATCTATCTCGTATCTATCTATCTCGTATCTATCTATCTCGTATCTATCTATCTCGTATCTATCTATCTATCTATCTATCTATCTATCTATCTATCTATCTATCTATCCTATCTATCTATCTATCTCGTATCTATCTATCTCGTATCTATCTATCTCGTATCTATCTATCTCGTATCTATCTATCTATCTCTATCTATCTATCTCGTATCTATCTATCTATCTCGTATCTATCTATCTATCTCGTATCTATCTATATCAGTCGATCCTTGCCTGATTCCATAAACCAGTGTCCCGCAATCTGTAGCTCCCCTGCTGTTGTGAAACTACAATTCCCAGCATGTCCTGGTAGACGTGGACTGAGAATTGTGCTTTTGCAGCAGCTTGGTATCCACTGCTATCAGCCGTGCACTTTGAGCAGCTCATTAAGAGCTGTCCTTGTATCTCTTGCTGCCCTGGTACTATAACTCCCACCAGGTCCGTGCAGAGTGAGACTACTACCTCCACAGATGTAGTGAGGCACAGCCAACGCCATCTTTATATTTTGGCTTTGCATTTCTCACGTCTATCTATTTCCAATCCACAGGTCGCCATGTCTATGTCACACCTGTACGGCAAAGATGAAGACAGCGATGGCGTGGAGATGGAGAGCTTCCAGATCACCGACTGGGACATACAGAACGAGTTCAATCCAAACCGCCGGAAGCATTGGCAGACAAAGGAAGAAGCCACTTACGGCATCTGGGCCGAGCGAGACTCTGACGATGAGAGGCCAAGCTTTGGTGGCAAGAAGTAGGTGTAACAAAGCTTTGGTCCAGCGTCATATGATCCAGTGCCACCCATAGTTGGTCCACAAACCCTGTGGCACAGGACCCATTCGTGGACTGCACCATTATGCAGTGTTGGGGGCATTTTCCTCATTTACGTCATCGAGGTTCACTGCTTGCTTTCTTTAGTAACAAACAGTGATCTTCCCCCTCCAAAAATCTCTGTTGTCTGCCACCACTAGGGGGCACTCAGTATGAGATGTACAGTCAATGGACCTCCTAGCAGATGACATTATGGCGTTAAAGGGGTATTCCGGTTGTTTGAAGTTATCCCCTATCCACAGGATAGGGGATAACTCTTTGATTGTGGGGGCCCTACCGCTGGGACTCCCACCGATCACAAGAATGGGGCCCCGTACTCCCTTCAGCTCCCCTGAAATTAATGGAACGACCAGTCGGGCATGAGTGTTGCCTCTCCATTCATTTCCATGGGAACTCCGGAAATAGGCAAGTACTCCCATAGATATGAATGGAGCGGCCACGCATTGAATGGGGCTGAGCTGCTCCTAGGTCACGTGACCGATGAACGTGACGTCACTGGCCTAGGAAAAGTTGAAAGAAGGCTGCGGTGCTCACGGGAACGCCTGTGCCTTTTCAAACAGCTGATCGGCGGGGGTCCCGGGTGTCGGACCCCCACGATCAGATACTGTTCACCTATCCTGAGGATAGATCATCGGTAAAATCCCGGAAAACCCCTTTAAGGAATCCTGTGCCTAAAGGGTTAATTTAGCCTAAAACATTTTATCATCTATGCACTGGTGATAAATGTCAGAACCAGGCATTTTTAATATGTGGAGGTAGAAAATGAACTGGTCAGTGTCACATCTCCTGTTGACGGCAGGACACCTCTTACTGTCCAAAGGCGTGATGGTACAGCAGTCACATGACAAACCAGGAAGTAGGATTCAAGCATGGGGGATAAGAGAAAACTGCAAATGAGGTAAAAAAAAAACAATGCAAGGGGGAATGGGAGCCGGAGTACTTGATGAAAACAAATGTTAGAGTGAAAAGCCTCACACAACTTTTTTTTGTTCTCTCTCTAAGGTCCCGTGACTACTCCGCACCAGTAAATTTCATCAGCGCTGGGATTCGCAAGCCCGCAGGAGAAGAGAAATCCGATAGCGACTCCGAGAATGAAACTGCGCCGAAAGTAGAGGAATTCCAGCCAAAGAAGCTGAGAACGGTGTGCTGAGTTTTTCTTCATAATTTATTGTACTTTTCAAGGACCCTCTCTAGTGTAAGAATCTGCATTGCTAGGTGGCATTACATCTTGCTGCTATATGTCATTCCTGAATTATATTTATGAATCAGGAAGATCAGGATGCACATTGCAGTGTGTCCCACCAGAAAAAATAATGTATGTGTATGGTAGCTATATGATATAAGTTAATGAATATTTCTCGCTCGTATCATTGGGGGACACAGAAGACCATGGGTATAGCTGCTGCCACTAGGAGGCGACACTAAGCAAAGAAAAGTGTTAGCTCCTCCTCTCAGCCAGTGCTGCATCTGCGGCTGTGCTGGAATACAGGCCCTCACATATCAGTCATGAAGCTCCATTTACTAGACCAGTGTCATCCTGTAATATGAGAGTCGTATTATGTCTTCATCTTGCAGGGTGGGAATTTTAAGCCTGCACAGAAAACGTTTGCCGGAGGAATCAAGTCCAATACAGATTTGGGCTCCTGGGAGAGACACACCAAGGGAATTGGTCAGAAGCTCCTGCAGAAGATGGGTTACGTCCCCGGGAAAGGCTTGGGAAAGAACGCTCAAGGTAACTGGAAATAATTAACCGGATCCATGAACAAGTCATCCTTACTATTCACTGACCATCTGAGATGATTGTACTGGAGTTCTGAGATATTAAGAATTACACAATTACTACTGTCAAGTGAAAGATACCAGATTATCAGATGTTCTGGAATATGAGAGAAGTAGAGAGAGCCTACAACATTAAAGGGGTATTCCCATCTCAGACAATGGGGGCATATTGCTAGAACAGGGATGGCCAACCTGAGGCTCTCCAGCTGCTGCAAAACTACAACTCCCAGCATGTCTAGACTACCTACAGCTATCAACCTACAGCAGGGCATGGTGGGAGTTGTAGTTTTACAACAGCTGGAGAGCCGCAGGTTGGCCATGCCTGCACTAGAATATGCCCCCATTGTCTAATAGGTGCAGGTCCCACCTCTGGGACCCGCACCTAAACCAAGAACAGAGCAGAAAAGGTGGTGCCTGGAGGACCGGGAGTTTTCTGGGGTCCGGACAGCGCAAAGTGCTCTCCCCATAGCAGTGAATGGGAGCGCACCGCGCTTGTGCAGCCACCGATCCCTTTCATTTGTACGAGGCTGACGGAAATAGCCGAGCCAGTGATCGGCTATTTTCGGCAGCCCCATAGAAATGAATGGAGGGTGGCTGCGCAGTGCGCCCTCCGCAACTTTCAGGGATCCGTTCTCGATGTAGGTGCGGGTCCCAGGGGTGGGATCCTAGCAATATGCCCCCATTCTCTGAGATGGGAATACCCCTTTAATGTTGTAGGCGTCCTCCTAAGGTAACATATCACCTGTCCACTAGAACAGGGGTCCTGCGCCCCTCGAGCATTTGTGTTGCTGCTCCATTCGAAGTCTATGGGACTGCCGAAGAGAAGCAGAGTACAGTGCTTGGCCGTCTCTGGCAGTTTTCTCTTAGGCCCCTTTTACACGAGCGTTACGGATAGTGTTCAGGAAAAAACTGATGGCTTTGCACACAAGTACAGTCAGTTTTGTCTGTGATTGCATTCAGTGGCTCATCACAGTACAGTCATCAGATCCGTGCACGTCTGATCATCACACGACTGAGTCTTTATTTTTATCCCCTGGAAATACACAATGAAGCTTCCCACTGATTGCAAGCAAGCAGAGATGTTAAAAACTGTAATCAATATATTCAGAAGGTATATTGCAAAATAGTTTTTTAGAAACTTTTCTTTGTATAAATAATACAATGTATTAACTGAAACTGGAATACCCCTTTAACTATTTCAATATATTCGGGCAGATTTACTTATTCCATCTAATAGACAGTAGAAATGGTCTAATGAAGCACCAAATTTATCACGCCTCAAGCTGGATGATAAATTTGGTGCATTTTTAGACATTTTTACTTAACTTTACATTCTCCTATTGGTTGGCTTTTGGCAAAATTTTGGTGCAATACTTACGTGCACTGATGCATCTTAAGCCGCTCCCCTTTTCCACTAAGCCACCTCACTTTTTGCATTAATCCATGCCCTTGTCAAGCGAGGTGCAGAAAGTGTCTAATGCAGCTTTCAGACGAGCGAGTGTCACGCTGCGGACTCGCAGCACATCACCCGTCCTGAACTTCCAGCACTGCCGGGGTCACATAGCATTATATTGATTTATGACTCTATGTAACCCTTACAGTTCTGGAATGTATTGGATAAAACCGAGAGCATTATTTGTGTTATTCAGTACATTCCAGACCTCTAAGAGTTACATAGCATGATAAGTCAGTATAATGCTATGCGACCCCGGCAGTGCTGGACGTTCAGGCCGGGTGCTGCGAGTCTGCAGCATGATGCTTGCTCGTCTAAAAGCGGCCTGAGTAATTTGGCACATGGTTTGTGTGCCAGAATTATGGCTCAATTTGGTTTCCACTTTTGGAGCACTTTCAAGTAGATCTGTTCCGATACGTATCGTGAAGAGACTAAAGAGAGAGATGTTTTTATTCAGGTATCATTGCTCCTATTGAGGCCAAGCAACGGAAAGGCAAAGGAGCGGTGGGTGCCTACGGCTCAGAAAGAACCAAGCAGTCATTGCAGGATTTCCCTACGGTGGATTCGGAAGAAGAGGAGGACAAGGTCAGTAACGAGATCCTCTGATCAGAGGAAATACAGGGTCAGAGCGTCTCCGGTCTACATAGTAATAAGCTGCTTCCTTTTTCTATGCTGCACCCAGGAATTTCAGAAAGAATTGAGTCAATGGAGAAAGGACCCAGGTGGAGGCAAGAAGAAGCCCAAGTATGCCTATAAGACGGTGGAGGAGCTCAAGGCCAAGGGGATTGGGGGGAAAGCAATGACTGCTCCCCAGAAGGAAATATCACAAGTCAAGGTTGGTTCTGCCAGTCTGAAAATATAACTGCCCCCTACCGGGCTCACTGTAATTGACCGTTAGCTGCACACTTCGACCCAATCTCAGTACATAACCCTCACATGTGAGACAATTTTAAAGGGGCTGTCCAGGATCAGAAAAACATGGCTGCTTTTTGCTAGGAACAATGCTACACCTGCCTGGTATTTGCAGCCCAGCTCCATTGAAGTGAATGAAGCTGAGCTGCAATACCTCCAATGGACAGGGGTGGTGCTATTTCTGAAAGAAGGGAGACATATGTTTCTAATTCTGGATAACCCTTTAAAGCTTGCTGTTCTAAAGTTAGACTTAGCTAATTATGATCATCAGACCTGTCTTAAATCATGCTGATTTACTGACGGTTTACCTTGAAAGTGGTCTACGGTTTTCTCTTTCTGACTTCAGGGCTTCCCTGTTGTCCAGTAAAGTATAATACTTCATATATGTTATATGATTACTTCTCATTGATACTATTATATGCATTATAGATAGCCAGTAACCACATTTAAAGGGGTTTTGCCATCTCAGACATTGGGGGCATAATCGCTAAGAGGTGGGAGAGGTGGAACCCATACCTACACCAAGAATGGAGCCCTGAAAGTGGTGGAGGGCGCACTGCTCAGGCGTGGCTGCCCTCCATTCACTTCTATGAGGTCACCGAAAATAGCTGAGCGCTGGCTCGGCTATTTCTGTTGGGCCCATAGAAGTGAATGGGAGCAGTCACCGGTCATGCGCAGTGCACTACCATTCACTTGGTGAAGAGCGCTTGGTGGTGGCCGGGCCTTGGGAAACCCGGGGTCCTCCAGCCACCAGTTTCCCCGCTCAGTTCTCGATGTAGGTGCAGGTCCCAGCGGTGGAACCCACACCATTCAGACAATGGGGGTCATATCCTAGCGATATGCCCCCATTGTCTCAGATGGAAATACCCCTTTAGGCCAGATATTGCTCTTTTTAAAGGGGTATTGAAATCTGTGGATCATTGGGACCCCCTTCCATGTGTTAGTACATATGGACGTCACAGATTAATATTTGCGTTATTCTTCTGTTCAGGTAATTGATATGACCGGACGGGAGCAGAAAGTCTATTACAGCTACAGCCAGATCTCCCACAAGCACAACATCCCCGGAGAGACGCCCACAGTAGGGAAAGAGGAGAAGCCTCAGGGGTTTGTCCTGCCCGAACTAGAGCACAATCTGCAGCTCCTGATTGAGATGACCGAGCAGGAGATCATCCAAAATGACCGCCAGCTGCAGTACGAGAGAGACATGGTTGTTAATCTCACCCACGAGCTGGAAAAACTCTCTGAAGTGTTATCCAGGGAGGACAAAGCCATTTATAACCTGAGCCAGGTCCTGAAGACGGTGGAGGAATGCGAGCAGAGGATGCAGCCGGGCTGCGACAATCCCCTGACGCTGGAGGAGTGCGCACGAATATTCCAGATGCTGCAGGACAAGTATTACGAAGAATACAAGATGTCAGAGAAGACAGACCTGGCGGTGGCCATCGTCTACCCCCTGATGAAAGAATACTTGAAAGACTGGAACCCCTTACGGGTGAGTAAACTAAAATATTCTATAAGTGAAGATCAAACTTTATTGATGCACGTTTTCACATGATGCACAGTATACCTGTAAGTTACAAATACGTCAGTATTGGAGTATACCATAGGGTACTATTGGAAATTACCTATATCGCAGTATTATTTACACGTCCCAAGAAACCACTCCACCGGACTTGATCCTTACACATGAGGACTGAATGGGAGAAGTGAACACACTGTAAACCTACCTCAAGTGCTCCTCCAAACCTTATGAAGACTGCCAGCACTCACTAGGCATTTCCATACTGCCCTGGTGCTGTATATTATTAAAGGGGTTGTCCGGGGGCGGAGCTTGGCCGCGCGACAATATGGCCGCATAGCCGATCAGCTGTGGGGATAGCGCCGCAATAACGGCACACAACAACTCTAACAAAGACACCTACGGGACAAAAAATTAACACAGACAAGTACTTACCTTCTCCGGTCTCCCGCGATGACAAAAGGGAAGCGAAACGAGCCGACACCACGGCGCATTACAGAGTTCATTACAGGAACGAACTCTCCACAAGATGGCGCCGGCTCCTCACATAACAGCCAAGTAACGGCTGTTTTTTCTGAAGAAACCAGCGGGGGCAGTAACAACACTAATATGCCGACTTTAACCCCAAACAAAACAATTATTAACCCTCAAAACACTATTATTACCCCTGAAAATAAACGGGAAAAAGAAAAAAACAAAAGAATGTTAACTTTTTCACCTCAAACCACAATAAATACAAACGAACCAGCAAAAAAAAGAAATATGTCCTCACAAGACTCCTCTAAAAACAGCTCAAACCAAAACGCCTCATCTAACGAACAACCAGTTACAGAAAAAATGTTAAAAGATATGCTATCATCTCTTCAATCCAATATCTGTGACAATATGGGTCAGATTATGCAAAATATCCACAAAGACATAGAAAGTCTATGTTCCCGTACTTCTCACATAGAAAACAAAATGGAGGAATTTATCACAGCCCATAATGACCTAGCAGATGCATACGACAACGCCAATTCTGAAATAAAATGGCTGAAAGAAAAAGTAACGGACCTAGAAGACCGATCACGCAGAAACAACGTAAAACTGAGAGGAATACCTGAAGAAATTGACCCGTCAAACCTAGAAAAATATATTCAACAACTCCTCAAAATAATTCTACCATCACATGACAATACGCTATTTATTATAGATCGAGCGCATAGAATCCCTAAATCCAAATCTGCGCCCCCAAATGCCCCAAGAGACGTACTCACCAGAATACATTTCTACCACATAAAAGAACAACTTCTACAAGAAAACAGAAAAAGGAAAACTCTGCCTGAACCATATCATAACATCCAAATTTTTCCAGATCTCTCTGCGACGACTCTACAAGCCAGAAGAGAACTATCTGGCATCACTAATGTACTCCGAGAAAACGAAATCAGATACAAATGGGGATTCCCTACCAAAATTATTATAAAAAAAGAAGACACCACATATATAATAAAAAACCAAGAAGAAGGAGAAGAATTCATACAACAATGGAACCTAACGCAAACATCCAAACAAACATCTACCAAAAGTACCACGCAAAAGAAAATTACACAAGAATGGAAGACCGTCGGAAAAAGAGGAAACCACTCCTAATAATATGGAACTAACATTACCAACAAAACCATCATTTTGGCGCTAGTCCACCTAACCTGATTTTCTCGCCTCACATATTATATGCCTCTTAAAGGCAAAAAAGACTCTAACTGTTTATGTTTATATTTATGTTATGTAATATTTTTCTTTATATTTTTTAAGATAAGACTCCCACATGGCTGGACGTGTCGATACTCAGCATCCTATATCGTACTATCTCACCAGATAAGTAAAAACACACCACTATACACACCAATTAATTACATAATATACAACAAGATAACACCTTTTTTATTTAATAAAAATGACTATAAAAATTATTTCTATTAATGCCAAAGGTTTAAATAGCCCAACTAAACGCTTCTTACTTTGGAACGAAGCTACGTCATCTAAATGTGATATTCTCTTTACACAAGAAACACATTTCCATAAAGATAAAACCCCTAAATGTCAACATCCCAACTTCCCACACATATTTTTAGCATCAATTAACAAAAAAAAGAGGAGTCATGATTGCAATAAAAAAACACAATAAACTTTAAATTGATAGAACTTAAATATGACAAACAAGGAAGATATATCATATTAATATGTGAATTAAACAATACTAAATACACCTTAGTAAATGTATACTCCCCAAACATTAAACAAAATGAATTCATAGCCCAATTATTCGCAAAAATTAAAAAAATTGCACAAGGTCCCATTATAATAGGCGGTGATTTTAACGATATTATGTTCCCAGATCTAGACTCCACATCTATTTCACGACGAAATTCTAACATCCATAACCTTATTGTTAAAGAAGGCTATCTAGACATATGGAGATGCCACCATGGAACTGAAAAAGACTACACCTTCTACTCTATACCAAACAACTCTTATTCTAGAATTGACATGTTCCTTATAAGTAGACCAGATTTACATAAAACGAAAATCCTACTATCGGAAATATCTCATGGTCAGACCATGCACCGATATCATTAGACCTTAAAGAACAATATCCAGGCCCATCTACACCTCTATGGCGTCTACAAGATTATATTATCAACCATCCAGAATACACAGACAAACACAAAACATCCTTAAAAGAATACTTTTCATTTAATAACAATTCTGATTGCAACCCTTTCTCAATATGGAACGCTCATAAAGCAGTGATGCGCGGAATATTTATACAAACAGCAGCACATATAAATAAACTAAAAAAACAAAAAATTACTCATATTACTCAAGAACTAACAAATATCGAAAATAGAAATAAAAATAAACCAAACCAAACTGACTCTGATAACATTAGAAAGCTAAGAATAGAACTACAACAAACTTTAACAAACCAGTATGGAAAAATATTACTAAAATATAAAATGAATTTCTACGCCAATAATAATAGACCAGGGAAATTTCTAGCAAGACAAGCCAAAACCAGAGAAGCTAAACAAAGAATAGCCTACCTACAAACAGAAAACAATCAAAAAATAATAAATCCACAACAGATAGTTGAAAAATTTAAAGAATATTACTCCTCCCTATACAATCTAAAAATAATCCAAATATATCTCAACCAACTACTCATGATATTACAGAGTTTCTTAAATCTATTAATTTACCAAAAATAAATCCCATTCAACTACAATCTATTAATACACCATTTAATAAAACCGAAATTCTACATGCCATAAAACACTTAAAACTAGGTAAATCTCCAGGACCCGACGGCCTAACTAATAGATATTATAAAATATTTGCAGATGAACTAATACCAAATCTGGAAACAATATACAATCTAGCTGCCAAAATAAAATCCTTTCCTAAAGAAATGCTGACAGCTACAATTACAACTTTACCCAAAGCAGGAAAAGACCCTACTACACCATCCAATTTCCGCCCAATCTCTTTATTAAATACTGACGTCAAAATATATGCAAAAATAATAGCGAACAGACTAGTTAATATCCTTCCTCAATAATAAACCAAGACCAAGTAGGTTTTATTAAAGGAAGACAAACTTTTGACGCTACACGCAGAATAATTAACCTCCTACAACACTGTAAATCAGCAAATATTCCATCCTTTTTTCTCTCATTAGATGCTGAAAAAGCATTCGACAGAGTACATTGGGGCTACCTAGAATCTGTATTATATAAATTTGGACTAAGTGACTTTATAAACTCAGCAATTATGGCTCTATATTCCAATCCTTCTGGAAAAATCTACTCTTCTGGTTTCATATCAGATTCCTTCAATATTAGTAACGGTACAAGACAGGGCTGTCCCCTCTCCCCTTTAATATTTGCACTACTAATGGAACCCCTAGCAGAAACAATCCGCAAGAATTCAAAAATAACAGGAATTAAAGT
This sequence comes from Rhinella marina, assembly GCA_900303285.1. NCBI lineage: Eukaryota > Metazoa > Chordata > Amphibia > Anura > Bufonidae > Rhinella > Rhinella marina. Next base: position 818,887 of record ONZH01006857.1, on the reverse strand, counting down.
AGGAAAAATAGATCATAAAATAACACTATATGCCGACGATATAATACTAACATTAACAAACCCAAAAACATCACTGAACACTTTACAAACTATATTATCCAATTTTAATATGATTTCATATTATAAAATAAATGAAAACAAATCACAAATCCTAAATATAAACATCTCTCGTAGACTACAATCAGAAACAACTACACAATTTCCTTATCAATGGAATAATAAAAAAATAAAATACCTAGGGATATATATCACCTCCAGCAGCCAAAATCTGTATAAAGAAAACTACAAACCCTTACTAACTTCAATACCTCAAAAATTACATTCATATGCAAAGATACAATTATCATGGGCAGGTAAAATAGCTCTAGTAAAGATGTTTATTCTTCCATCCATACTATATACATTCCGTACAATTGCCATTCCAATCAAAAATCCCTTTTTCTCACAACTACAGAATATAATCTCCAAATTTATATGGACAGACAAAAAACCCAGAATTAACTCGGATATTATGACACAACACTGGAAACTAGGAGGCATGGGACTACCAAATATTAAAAAATACTACAAAGCAACGTTACTAGACCAAACAAAACACTGGTGGCCAAATTCAGAAACAAACAAAAGACATTGGGCTCAAATAGAAGAACACAACCTGCAATCTGACCCCATCACTATACTCAGATCAGTAGATTATCAAAAGGATAAACACCTCAAACCCTTATTAAGTATAAAAGCCACACAAACCACATGGGAAAACTACGTAAAAAAATATCCCCCGTCCAAAAAAATTAATCTACATCAACTACCGATCACATATATTAAAACAATTTGCCCAGATATCAATCTTTCCAACTGGGAAAAAAATGGAATAAAAAAAATTCAGGATCTAATTGACCCAAATAACCAACACAATTTACACTCATTCACTCATCTAGCTTCTCAATACCATCTACCGAGAACAGACTTTTACAAATATCTAAGAATCAGACACTCCTTCTCACATTCTCCAATTAATGACCCAATATTTCCAAAATCTGCATTTATATTCTTCTCTACCCAAAATATAATAATAAAAGGTATCTCTAATTTTTATGCCGATATGAATAACAACGAAAATGCATTGAAAAATAAATATTTAATACAATGGGAAAAAGATCTGGGAACAACCTACTCCTCCGAAGACTGGAAAACTGCGTTTAACTGGACTAACGAAATCTCTAAAGGAATGCATCACTGTGAACTCTCAAGGAAAATACTTCTAAGATGGCACTTAACCCCGGTAAAACTGAACCATATGGACCCCAACTATTCAGACTTATGTTGGAAAAACTGTGGATCTCAAGGAACCTATTTACACCTCTGGTGGACCTGTCCAAAAATCCAAACATTCTGGAAAAATGTATTTGAAAAACTTAATGGAATGTTCCATACGACCATCCAACCGTCCCCAGACTTCGCTCTATGTTTTCTACCCAATCAACATATACCAAAACATATTAAAACAGTGGGATCCCACATAATACTGGCCGCAAGAAGCCTCATAGCGCGAAAATGGAAAAGCCAAGAAATTCCAACCATCACAGAAGTCTGGACCGCAGTCTCTCATGCACATAGCATGGAAATTAAATTTGCATCATATTCACTATCTCTAGAAAAAAACAAAAAATACTGGTCTCTATGGAACCCAGACTACCTAAGCAACACGTCAAATTAGAACTTTCCCTAACCTATTGATGTTCCCTAAACGACTGATGATATCATATATCTAATATACCTAAAGCATAAAACTCCACATTAATATTAATTACTATTATCTAATATATGTATGTACAAGTTACCTGTGCAGATATGTTGAATATATATCTATATATGTGTACTTTAATATAACCAAAGTTGACGTTTACACGTAAACACTTATGCACCTATATTTAAATGTTAATGAAACATCTTATTTATTTAATCTAAATATATAGGTTTATATGTAATTAATAATTATATATTTCTTTAAAGGTTACTATCGACACATCCAGCCATATACCTTTTCATTAATTATTAATAACAATATTTGGGTGGATGAGGATACATGTAAATTTTTTTTTTTTTTTTTTTTTTTTTTTTTTTTTTATTTTATTTTATAGAAATATATATGTAAAGATATAGACATGTGCACACATGTGCGTATGTCTATCCCCATACCAACATGCGTGGATCGTTGTCCACTCCAAATATGAAAATAAAGACAACACACAAACTGTTATAAAAACTGTTTATTAATATATTGAAATACTTAATATTTCAAATGTAAATCTATAATATTTTTAAAAATCAATAAAAATTTATTGAATAAAAAAAAATAAAGGGGTTGTCCGGGTTCAGAGCTGAACCCGGACATACCTTTAAATTCACCCAGGCAGGCCGCCTGAACAGGGCATCGGAGCATCCTATGCTCCGATGCCCTCCTTTGCCCTGCGCTAATTAGCGCAGGGCAAAGGCATTTAGCCCGGTTCCGGTGACGTACCGGGCTCTGCCAGGCGGAGGCTTCCGCCCAGCAGTGAGCCCGGTGACGTCACCGGCGCTGATGGGCGGGCTTTAGCGCTGCCCTAGACAGTAAAACGGCTAGGGCAGCGCTAAAGCCGGCCCATTACAGCCGGTGACGTCACCGAACTCACTGCCGGGCAGAAGCGTCCGCCCGGCAGTGTGTTTTTAAAACAAAAGAGCCCTTGCCCTGCACGATCCAGCGCAGGGCAAGGGAGGGCATCGGAGCATGAGATGCTCCAATGCCCTGTTCAGGCGGGCTGCCTGGGTGAATATAAGGGTATGTCCGGGTTCAGCTCTGAACCCGGACAACCCCTTTAAGTATAAGATCTCGTCCACATTTCCGTGAGTGACACGTCCGTGAAAAAGAGCGTACATGTTTCATCTGTGAAGATGTCTGTGAAGGATCCATGGTTGGTTCGTGTGTCCGTTTTTACCATCCTTGTGTCATCTGTAGAGATGAGCGAGCATGCTCGGCCGAGCGTACTCAGGAGCAATTTTCGAGTAGTAGCGTACGCATCTTCTAATCTGTACGCATCTTGTAATTTGTACGCATTAGCGTACAAATTTATAAGATGCGTACGCATTAGTGTACAGATTATAAAATGCGTACGCTACTACTCTAAAATTGCTCCCAAGTACGCTCGGCCGAGCATGCTCGCTCATCTCTAGTCATCTGTAATTCACTGACGTTGCTCAGCGGAAAATTAATTTCCAAAGAATCTCCTGTCAGTCTTCAGTGAAATAACGGACGCACCACGGACGCCATCAGTGGTGTGTCCGTGATTTTAACAGACCTATAGACTTCTATGGGCGGACTTGGTCCACATCACGGATCAAAGTAGTGCTCAAATGTGAAGAGACACATTTAAATCAATGGCTACGTAGAACGTCGATGGTAAATGCGGACAACACACGTCAGTGCAAAACGGAAATGTGGACGAGGCCTAAAGCTGCAGGGTTTTGAAGACAGCCATGTGCACTATTAATGGGACTAAGGGGGTCATTTATTATACTGAAGTACGCCTAAATTTGGTGTATTTCGGGCACAGATGGCAGCACAATGGTTAGTTGCGCTGCTATCTGTGCCTCTTCATAACTTCGGAGGAACCACTGCCAGTGCTGGGGCTTTATTAAGACCGGCGTTTTAGATTAAATGACCCCCTAAGTGTCTGTATTTTAACCTGGCATACAGTAAGCCGAGAAAAAAAGTGCCAGGAGGAGCCACCTGAACTGTGGCAGGTAAAACCTTCAGTCAGTGTTTGATTTGCCATCCCTATGGAGTATCTGCTGGGTGGTTGTAGCCTCGCAGGAAGTGGGGGCATGATTGCTCATTTTGCAATAAGATTCTTTCACGCTCAGTAGTTTAAAGAGGCTCTGTCACTAGGTTGTAACCTATGTATTTAAATACATAGGTTACAAGGCCTAATGACAACTTTTAAAATCATACCTTTCATGCAGAGTTCTGCGCAGCGGTCGCGTAGAAATTTAAACTTTAAAAAGTATGCAAATGAGCCATCGGAGCACTGGGGGGCGGCCTCTTTCCTCTGGAGCACCGCCCCCCCGGACCCGAGGCACGTCCCCTGTCTGTAATCACGCCCCTTTCTGTATTTGATAGACAGCGCTAGACTGGTAAGTCTAGCGCTGAACTCTCGCGCATGCGCCCTAAAATTTTCCCGGCGCATGCGCAGTAGCGCTTGCAGTGTCTACACTGCAAGCGCTGTCTTCTCTTCTGCGCATGCGCCGTCACTTCGCTAGTCCCGGGAATGACGGCGCGTGCGCAGAGGAGAAGACAGTGCTTGCAGTGCAGACACTGTAAGCACTACTGCGCATGCGCCGGGAAATTTTAGGGCGCATGCGCGAGAGTTCAGCGCTAGACTTACCAGTCTAGCACTGTCTATCAAATACAGAAAGGGGCGTGATTACAGACAGGGGACGTGCCTCGGGCCCGGGGGGGCGGTGCTCCAGAGGAAAGAGGCCGCCCCCCCAGTGCTCCGATGGCTCATTTGCATACTTTTTAAAGTTTAAATTTCTACGCGACCGCTGCGCAGAACTCTGCATGAAAGGTATGATTTTAAAAGTTGTCACTAGGCCTTGTAACCTATGTATTTAAATACATAGGTTACAACCTAGTGACAGAGCCTCTTTAACACGGGATGGATGGCACCGAGTGTCAGTGTTTTGGGTCAGCTTAATGGATGTGCTCGAAGCTATCCTGGCACATATGATAAATGGACATTCAAGACACACGAGCCTTAGGGCCGTTGCACACGACCGTATGCGCTCTGAGACATACAGTCCGTGAGCAGGCCATATGTCCCGGAGCGGCATAGACCGTGGGCACGGGAGCGCACAGCATCATAGATTACTATGATGCTGTGCACTTCGAGCCGCCCGTGAGACTATTTTCCTGTACTCCTTTACTAAGATCATATGAGTACAAGACAATAGTCCCGCGGGCGGCCCGAAGTGCACAGCTTTATAGTAATCAATGATGCTGTGCGATCCAGTGCACATGATCTATGCCGCTCCGGGGCATATGGCCCGCTCACAGACCGTATGTCTTGGAGCGCATATGGTCGTGTGCAAGGGCCCTTACTCTTACTCATCACTGACTGTTTTCTGATTACTACTTTATAAAAAATGTAAGATTTACAGAACAGTCATATAAGTGACTAATGCTGCTTGATTCCTCGTTTAGGACCCCGTGTATGGTATTGATATCATGACCAAGTGGAAGGATCTCCTGGAAGAAGGGCATTTGTCCCACAGCGCACAGGATGCATCAATGGACACATATCACAGGTATGTTCTGGCTTATCTTTCTGACCAGACCTTTGAAGGGTTTGACTAATTAGTAAACCCCTTTTTTATACCCCCTATTAAGGAATTCTGAGTTAAAGGGGTTTTCCAGGATTTTACTCCTCAGGATAGGTCATCAGTATCTGATCAGTGGTGGTGCTCTGACACCCGGGACCCCCGCCGATCAGCTGTTCCTGTGAGCACTGCTACCTTCTTGTAGATTACCAAGCACAGCGCCGTACATTGTATAGTGGCTGTGCTTGGTATTGCAGCTCAGCCTCATTCACTTGAATGGGGCTGAGCTGCTCCTAGGCCACGTGACCGATGAACGTGACGTCACTGGAAAATCCTGGAAAACCCCTTTAACATAGTCTCCTGCTCAGAACCCTCATTTCTTGCTCATAGAACAGATAAAATTGTCTCACTCAGGAGGACCTGCCCTGTCCTGCATTACTCTGCCAATCCATGGATGTGACTGGACACGGTGTAATTCCTCATTTCCCCTGTGGTGGCGCTGCAGGTGAATTGAACAATTACTGCCAGGTTTCCCACAGTTTACAGCTGATCGATAGGGGACACTTCTAACACGTAGCGATTGTGAAAAGTGGACTGCCCTTTCAAATAAACCATAACCCAGCGATTAATGGGCTTCCCAAGAGCTAGACCCGCTCCCCGTAACAGGTCCAACAATCTTTCCCATCTCTAGATTTAGCAGGCGATATCTGTGTCCATAGTAAGATTTCTATCGATCTTATTGTGTTCCTTTTGCAGACTGCTTTGGGACACGTGGGTTCCATTCTTAAGAAATATCATCACACAGTGGCAACCTCGAAACTGTGCGCCCATGGTGGACTTCTTGGATAGCTGGGTCCACTTGTTGCCAGTCTGGATTCTGGATAACATACTGGACCAGCTCATTTTTCCCAAATTACAGAAGGAGGTGAGTTGGCAGCCAATAGATATATTAGATGGAGGATGTTATGTGGGTAAATAGTTATTATTGCTTTTACTTTCATTTTAAGTCTTTCACATTGGAGGGGAAGCAAAGTGATAAGAATAGGGTCGCACAACGAATTGCAAGCACATCACGTTAAAGGGGTTTTCTGATTTTAATGACATTTTATGGCCGCTGCCTGCCTCCTGAAACAGAACATTCAAACTTCTGGGTCCCTCCACTCCTGCTCCGCTGGTTTCATCTTCCAGTCTCCACAGTATTTATATGGAGCTGTGCATGCGCCTAGTCATATGCTCTACTGCAGCCGACAACTAGTTACAGCGGTGACATGTTGCTTGTGGCCTCATCACTGCTGAATCCAGTTATTGGCTGCAGCGGAGCATGTGACCATGGCCATGCACCACCGGATTGCCGGAAGATGGAGGACTGGAGCAGGTAGGTATGAATCCTCTGTGTCAGGGGGTAGGCTGTGGGCATTAGGTAAAATGTAATTATTACTGGAAAACCCCTTTAACCACCTAACTGTTTTGCCCGAGTCCAGCTCGGGCAGTGTGAAAAGTAGCTAACTGGAGGGGGGAGGGCTGCTTTAGATGGGGATATCTCCTCAATGGTAGCAGCTAGAAACATGCAACTGATCCTGTATGAAAGCTGACAGTCCAGGCTTTCATAGAAGACCACAATGAATGAGGAGAAATCACTGTTAGAAATCAAGTCGGGAATAATCGTGAGTAAAACTTTTACTTGCATTTTCAGCTGCATTCACAGCATCCCGATTTCTATCAGTGATATCTTCCTCTGTCCTGAACGTATTGCTGTCATTCTGGTATTGTCTGAAAGCTTGGAATGTCTGCATGTTTCTAGCTGCTACCCTTCAGGAGGCACCAGCATCTAAAGCCCCCTCCAGGTAGCTACTTTTCCCACTGCTGGAGCTCCACTCTGGCAAAACAGTTAGGGGGTTAAGGTTGCACATTATGCTGTCGGTTGCACCTTATGGTAATAAATGCTGTCATGCAGTAATCCAGGGACTGTCGTGTTGCAGTTGTGGCAACTTGCGGGTTGTAAAGTGATCTTGTTCTTTATCATTAGGTGCAATGTAGGGTGACATTGCAGTCTTATGTGGCTGGACTGCAGTTCACTGTGTAGTCTTATCCTTCATGATGATATTTCTGCAGAACATGTTCCTATGAAATAGGATTTATCAGATTCATATAGAATGTTCTATAGAAATTTGTACAAGGTGATATGATCTGCTTATGGCATTTACGCGTCTAGGTGGAGAATTGGAACCCGCTGACGGACACTGTACCAATACACTCATGGATCCACCCCTGGCTTCCGTTAATGCAATCTCGGCTAGAGCCGCTCTTCTCTCCAATCAGAAACAAGCTAGCCAATGCCCTCCAGAAGTGGCACCCCAGCGACTCTTCAGCCAAGCTGATCCTGCAGCCCTGGAAGGAGATTTTCACCCCTGGATCCTGGGAAGCCTTTATGGTGAAAAACATTGTGCCCAAGCTGGGTAAGATGATACGCAAAAGTCTGCGAGAGTACTTACTAGATATTGTCCTGCTGTCAACGGCAGAACGGTGCTGGAGAGTGCTGTAAGATTAGTAACGTGCTGAGGACTGTAATCAGGACTGTTGTAGCACACAATACAAGTAATACACCTTCTTTGGAAAACTATACCATGAAAACAACGAGGTAGATATACTAAGGGCCCCTTTACATGGCCCAGTGTAGCAAGCGAATTTCAGGAAGGAAGCGTTCCTTCCTGACAATCACGTGCTGGATTTACATACAGCGATCTCCTCCACAGTATGGGAGGGAGCAATCGCTAATGCCAACGATCGTCCCCATACAGAATCATTAATTGCCGGCAGCAGAGTGCTGTTTAGATGGCGCTATCTGCTGCCGGCAAACGACGTTTTAGGTGTCTGCATGAACGATCCAATTACTGGATGAATTAGCGTTTTGCTAATTCTTTAGGTAATTGGCACCTTTTAGGGTCAGTTCGCACAACTGATTTTCATAATACACGTGTAAAAAATCAGTGCTGAATCCAAGCAGATTTTTACGCCTTTTTGTAATCCGATTTTTGACACATTTTTTGTAAACGGTTTTTCAGGCAGATTTCTGACTTTATTAAACTTTATAGTACTTTACCCACAAAGGTTTTTTGGCGCGTTTACTTGCACATCTCAAATTGTACGTTTTTTTTTTCTGCTTCAATTAATTTGAATGGGAAAATCAGCGCTGATTCTTCCCCACGATAGGACACGCTGCTTCTTTTTTACACGTGTAAAAAAAAAAAAAAGTGCTGCTTCCCATTGAAATGAATTGGAGGCTGTTTTGAGGAGTTTGGAGCTGATTTTGAGGTAGAAATGCTCCAAAATCGGTGCCAAAAACTCTGTGTGAACTGACCCTTACACTAGCAGATTATCGCTAACAAATCTTTGTACAAATGCTCATTAGCGATAATCTGCCTGGACATCGGGCAGTGTAAAGGGCCCTAGACTGCTGTAACATACTGGTGTTTGAAAAGTGTTGAGAACTTTGAAAAGTCAAAAATTTTGCTGCAGATTTTTGGCACTTAGAACACTTAAAGAAGAATTCCCGCAAAATTTTTTATTCTCTGACCTGTTAGAAAGGTGCATGATGTAATCTGTAGTGATTGTCATTTTCTTATCAGAGGCTGAAATGAAGAGTTTCCACTCTCTTCTTATTGTAGCTGGGTCATGTGACCAACTCCCTGACCTCCAAGTGACCCAGGACAGGAAGCCAGTCACTGCTCTATTCATGAGACTGAAAGTGAGGCTCCCATAGGAATACATAGAGAAATAGACTTCCTGTCCACACATAAGTCTCTGTGTGAGTTGGTGGGTCTAATTCCTAGTCACATGACACAGATAAGAAACTTCAGGATCATATAACTCAAAAATTCAGCTACTGGTAAGAAAATGAGATTCACTATAGATTACATCATGTACATTTCTTCTTTAATAAATGTCCCCTGATGTCTTAGTGCATTGATGAACTAGATTGCTGTGACTGAAAAACGTGTCCCTGTCTCTCGCAGGTATGTGTCTTGGAGAGTTTGTCATTAATCCGCACCAGCAGCACATGGACGTGTTCCACTGGGTGTTTGATTGGGAAGGGATGATCTCTTTATCGAGCCTCGTAGGACTCTTGGAGAAACATTTCTTTGCAAAGTGGCTGCAGGTAAGTGGATTATAAACTGGGCTCGTACTTCACATAAACTCGGGCTGGCTAAGCTTCAAAGACGCATGTAGTAAATAGTTCAGTGTAGAAAATGAGAATCAGCACGAAAGGACTTCAACCCGCCGTGCTCGTGACCACTAGACTGCCAATCCGGACAAATGAAAAACACAGCACTGCAGGATCCGATTATAGCTCCAAGCTGTTTGTTCAGACAGATACCTCCACCACAAAGGATTGCAACGTTTTGGCGGGTAAACTGCTTTTTCAAGTATATTTTCATTACAATAATTGTAAGTTTATAAACCAGACCCCCAAAGGTCATTACACAGGTGAGCATCAGTCTGTATGTTCTCCCCGTGTTTGCGTTGGTTTCCTCCAGGTTCTCTGGTTTTCTTCCACACTCGAAAGACATACTGATAGGGAACTTAGACTGTGAGCCCCATAGGGGACAGCGTGATGCTAATGTCTGTAAAGTGCTGCCGAATATGTCAGCGCTATATAAGTGCATAAAATAAATATGTCTTTGGTCACCCTATCAACCAATATATGCAACTTCTTAATTCCATAAATACACATCTAAAGTGGAAAAATACAACATTATACGGACCTCGCGGACATATGGGCGGGCACGCACACCAGATCTCAACATCCGATCATCAAATTAAAAAATGTTTTATTCTACCTAATATTTATGTATCTTCCCATTGCGTCACTCACTCGCAACCTGGTGTCTCCACTAAGGCTAAGACCACACGGCGACATGTGCCATGCAACGCATGATAGTCAATGGTGTCGCCCTGCGACCTGTGCGACTGTCATGTTGCAATCGCAGCATAAGTCCAACTTGGATGGATTTGTAGCGACTGTTGTGTCGCAGTCACAGCGTATCGCACTGCAACACCATTGACTATCTTTATAAAAAATGTTGCACGACTTTTCGCACAACACGTCACCGTGTAGCCTAAGGCTACTTTCACACTAGCGGCAGGCCTGATCCGGCAGGTGAAGGGTGCTGCCGGATCAGGACTGCCGCAGCGACATGTGTGGAGCCGGAACCGCGCTCTGGCCCCACACATGTCACACAGTACATACACACAGACAGACATAAACATACACAGACATATACACATACATACTTACATGCTCCCCGGCAGGTCTTCAGAGCGACGGAGAAACAGGACGGCTCACACAGGTGACGATTCCCCACAGCGCCCTCTGCTGGGCACCTGGTGGAATCGTCACCTGTGCGTGCCGTCCTGTCCCTCCGACGCTCTGAAGACCTGCCGGGGAGCATGTAAGTATGTATGTGTATATGTCTGTGTATGTTTATGTCTGTATGTGTGTATGTGTAGCCGGATCCGTCATGAACTCCATTGAAAGTCAATGGAGGGCGGATCCGGGTACCATTATGGTCACACCAGACGGATCCACCCCCATTGACTTGCATTGGGGGTCATTCCGGATCCGTCTTGGTGCAGATGCCTGGACCGGAGCATGCTGCAGTTTGTTCTCCGGTCTGAAGATGGAACAGAATGCTTTCAGGAGCCTCCGTTGTCTTCAGTTCAGTTTTGTCCCCATTGACAATGAATGGGGACAAAACTGAAGCGTTTTATTCCGGTATTGAGCCCCTATGACGGAACTCAATACCGGAATTTTAAAACGCTAGTGTGAAAGTAGCCTAAGCGAATCTACTTTTTTTTTAAGCCACACTAGATTGTAACCACACAACTGCTCCTAAAGTTCAAAGAATGGCATCTTGTTGTAGACGCTTTGGGGGTCATTTACTAACCAGAAATCTGCCTGTATTAGGCGTATTTATGGCGCACATTGCACCGCAAAGGCCCTTTGTGTTGCAATCTGCGACTTTCCCCGCCCACCCCAGGTCTAAAAAAAAAAAAAGTTGGCGGAGAAAGTGTGATTTACCGTTTTCTACACCTCGGTTAAGGGTCACATTCTGTAGATTTCCCCGTGATCAGTTTGGACTCCAGTTGTTTCCTGGAGTGAATTGCTTACAGACTACGTCCATCTTCACAGAAGTATATGCAGTTTTTGTTCGGCTCCTTTATGGTCATTGATTTTTTGCAGGTTTTATGCTCCTGGCTCAGTAATAATCCAAACTATGAGGAGATAACAAAGTGGTATCTTGGCTGGAAGTCCATGTTCTCAGACCAGGTTTTAGCCCATCCGGGAATCAAGGACAGATTTAATGAAGCCTTGGACATAATGAATAGAGCCGTATCCTCCAATGTTGGTAAGTACACACGTGTCCAAATTAACATTTATTGTGCAATATTAAAGGGGATGTGTAGTGGGTTTATATTGATGACCTATCCTCAGGTTATTGCATAAATAAACCACCAGTTTTTATAAAAACTGGATTTCTCCACATTTTTGTGCTAAGATGGGTAAACCTGATGCAGGTGGTGTTCGTGCTTCTGGGAACTGCCCACAGGCGAGCTGGACTTGTGCTTTATATTAGGGCTTTTCTCATGCTGTAAAGAAAATGTATTCACACATAAATAACCCTCGTTCTCTGTCCTCACCCCCAAGGTGCATACATGCAGCCTGGTGCCCGGGAGAGCATAGCCTACCTGACCCAGACAGAGAGAAGGAAAGACTTCCAGTACGAAGCCATGCAGGAGCGGCGTGAGGCAGAAAGCATTGCACAGAGAGGCATTGGAGTTGCTACCGTACCCATGAACTTCAAGGACTTGATCCAGTCTAAAGCCGAGGAACATAACATCGTCTTTATGCCTCTCATCGGCAAACGGCACGAAGGAAAGCAGCTCTACAACTTCAACCGCATTGTCATCTACATAGACAGAGGGGTCGTGTACGTGCAGGGAGAGAAGACCTGGGTGCCCACCTCTCTGCAGAGCCTGATAGACATGGCCAAGTAGAGGACATTGTGAGCGGGCAGCTCCTTGTGACCTTGTATATACATGTAGAATGGGTTTATACACAATCCAGCATTGTGGATGGAAACATCACTTTGTACTGCCATCAACTCTTGGTGTTCATCCATTATGACTGCTCTACCAAAAGAGACCTCCTCCGTTTGTATAGATTAAATATGACCATTGCCATTTCAGAAAACGGTCTTTATTTTTGCACAAAACAATCGTTGTATGTGATTGGTTGTTTTTCAACCAGTTAATAGATAGATAGGAGTCCAAATTCAAGACCCTCCTCTATTAGAGTTGAAAAAACTGTAAGACCCAGCACCTCAGTGCATTACATGATTTCAGCGGACTCTGGGTAATACTTAAAGGGGTTGTCCCGGTTCAGAGCTGAACCCGGACATACCCTTAATTTCACCCAGGCAGCCCGCCTCATGTTAGCATCTGAGCATCCTATGCTCCGATGCCCTCCTTTGCTCTGCACTAATTAGCGCAGGGCAAAGGCATTTTGCCCGTTTCTGGTGACGAACCGGGCTCTGCCAGGCGGAGGCTTCCGCCCGGCAGTGAGCCCGGTGATGTCACTGGTGCTGATGGGGGGGGATTTAGCTCTGCCGTAGCCTGTAAAACGGCTAGGGCAGTGCTAAAGCCGGCCTATTACAGCCGGTGACGTCACCGAACACACTGCCAGGCGGAAGCTTCCACTCGGCAGTGTGTTATTGTAAACAGAAGAGCCCTTGTCCTGAGTGATCCAGCGAAGGGCAAGGGAGGGCATCGGAGCATGAGATGCTCTGATGCTAACATCAGGCGGGCTGTCTGGGTGAATTTAAGGGTATGTCCGGGTTCAGAGCTGAACCCCTTTAATTTCCCCTGTAGGGGTGCTGCAGGAAAGTTGAACACTTGCTTCCAGGTTGATCACTGAATAACCTAGCAGTTGGATAACCTGTGATCTGCTTAACATCAGGGACTTTTTGAAATAAAGAGGGATTGTGCATAGTAGACGGCCCCTTCAGCGTACAGTGCGTGCCTTATAAAAATGAGGGAAAGCAAAGTTAGACTATGGGTCAGATTTATTATCACTGACCTAAATTTAGGAGGTAATCTTATGCACTTATATATCGCTACTATATTCCTCAGCACTTTACAGACATTAGCATCCAACTGTCCCCAATGGGGCTCACAATCTAAGTTCCCTATCAGTGTGTCTTTGAATAGTGTGAGGAAACCCACGCAAACATGGGGAGCACATACAAACTGCAGGCAGATGTTGTCCTTGGGCAGATTTAAACCCAGGGCCCCAGCGCTGCTAATCTGGGTGACTAATATTCTGTTCCGTTCATCTGAACTGGATTCTTATTTCTGCAAGTCTCATTCAGATGAATGGGACAGTCACATAAATTCAAGTTCACGTGTTTCAAGCAATCTGCAGCTTATGGACTTACCCTAAGGTCTTTGACATAAGCGATGCGATTGTGTCGTTGTCTGTTCAGGAAAAAAACGGATGGTTTTGCATGCAAGTTGAATCAGCAATCTGCGATTTGTGTTCAGTTTTTCCGTGCAGATAGTATCTGGACTGAACACATGAAGAACTGAAACATAATCTACATCTCCTAACAACCTTCAGTGAAAAGCACATTGTATCCAGGTGCCTTCCGTTTTTCACGCAGGTCCCATTCACTTCTATGGAGCCAGGGTTGTGTGAAAAAAAGGCCCAATATAGAACACGCTGTCATTTTTTCTGAACGCAGAAATGTTGCATGATGTGCACAGACCCATTGAAATGAATGATCCGGATGCTATGTGTTCACTACACGCATCACATCCAGGCGCAGAGAACTCGCCCAAAGGTGTCTTGTGACTAGGATAGTGGAGTCTTATGGCCACCTAGTAAGAAGCCGTTTACCTCCACCAGGGATTGATGGACCATTCTGGCTTCAGACAAGGTGGCAGCAGCTGTTGACCATCACAGTCTACTTGCTGGGCAGCCGCTCATCCACCACAGCAGGACCAGCGCCGATCTGATGAACAGTACCTGCTGCTGCTGGTGTCATGTCATGTAATGGGTGTTTTCAGGTACCAAGAGGGTTGTGCAAATTCACCTTAAATAAAACCTCCCCCCGCTCCTGACATGCCTGTTTTAATAGCTTCATGCATTCCCCATGTAATAACAATTCTGGAACATCTATTCTTATGTCTCTATGTTGTGCCATTCCCTTATTATTCCTGCTAGAAGTTATGAATGAATTGCTAGCAGTCTGCAGTAAGGGTACAGAGGGGAGGTAACCAGTTGGGGGTGTGTCCCTGCACAGACTGACTCTATCCAATCAGTGATGCCATTGTCAGACTGTGCAGGGAAACCCCTCCAACTGGTTACCTCCCCTCTGTACCCTTACTGCAGACTGCTAGCAATTCATTCATAACTTCTAGCAGGAATAATAAGGGAATGGCACAACATACAGACATAAGAATAGATGTTCCAGAATTGTTATTACATGGAGAAAGCATGAGGCTATTAAAACAGGCCTGTCAGGAGCGGGGAGAGGTCCTCTTCAATTACACATATTATGCCTGTAGGAGAAAGTCTGTAATATACTTGGTTTCAAAGCTGCATGAATCGGCCACTTGGGAACCCAGTCACGTGATGCTTTTCTTATGAGAAAATTCAGATTCTCCCGATGTCTCATCCTTTACCAGGTTTCCGGCCTGAGCTATGGAGGAGATGTCACTTCCACTGTGGACACGGCCAGAACCAAATCTCTGCCTTGCACATGTGTAAACTCCTGAATCCACCTCATGTGCGCATGTACCAGGGAGAGGAATAGTTAGTAGAAGCGACGTCCCGTCCATAGCCTAGGCCGGAAATCTGGTAAAGGACATGACTTTGGCAGAACCTGGATTTTCAGAACCTGGGTGTTACTTGACCGGGTTCCTGATCCATGAAACCAGAACTATGCCCCACGGGTGTACCTCCACATGACTCCAGAGCCGTACTGAGCTTTGCCCTCACAGGTTCCTACAAAGGTGATGGAGAAGGGTAGGGAATACAGGGTAATACACTGCAGAGTCTAACTGAATGGAAACTGGAGGGTTACGGCTTATAGGTGACTATGCCTAAAAAAAAAAAAAAAAAATCTACGTTTTCCTGTCTGACCTGTAGGTGTCGCTCTTGTAAACTCCTGATTCTGGCCACAGGCTTCTTTTCAGATATAGAGAACACATAACATGATACCTACCATTAGAATCGCCTCTGCTGTAATATAAAGGCCCTCTGTTAATCCTAATGTAAAAATCTTCTAGTACACGACACTTATAAGAACGAGCAATAGGTTGGCCCAGATTCGCTACGGACTTTTTCTACAGTTGCGTTCCATTTTGGTGAAAAATTTTGTATCTAGCATTTTAGATGTTTTTTTTTTGTAAATGCTCGACGTGGGGGGTGGCATAAAATGCACGAAATTGTGTTCTACATGCATTGACAATTCTGGGGCATTTATTCGTATGACGGTTTTGCAGACCTATTCACTTCAGTGGGTCCGTGGTCTGCATTTTGCTAACATATCCTATCTTATGGCGGAACAGACGCATGCGGAGAGCACACGGATGATCCATGTTCTTTCCACATCGGTATGTCCATTCCACAAAAAGAACATGTTTTATACCTGTCCGCAAAAGTGCGGGCCCCGTTGAAGTCAATGGATCCGCAAAAAATGCAGATGCAACACGGATGGAATACTTATTTTGCGAATCTGCAATTTGCGGATAGCAAAAAACATCTGGTCGTGTGAATGACACATGTGAACCCACCCTAAGGCCCCTTGCAGACGAGTGGGAGACACGCGCGTCTCCAGCAACGCGTCTGCAGGGCTGGACTCCCGGCACTGACGGGGATCGCATAGCATCATATTGATTTAGGATGCTATGTAACCCTTACAGTACTGGAATGTAATGGACAAGTGACAGCATTATGTCACTGTAAGGGTTACATAGCATCCTAAATTAATATGATGCTCTGCGATCCCCGTCAGTGCCGAGAGTCCAGCCCTGCAGATGCATTGCTGGAGACGCGCGTGTCTCCCACTCGTCTGCAAGGGGCCTTAGGGTGGGTTCACATGTGGCAGATTTGCTGTTGTGGGTTTGTGTGCTGCATATCCACAATGTTGTACAGTACCAGCAAACCGGATGAAATTTTAAGAAAAGTCATCCATACGCTGCGTAAAAAATCTGCAGTGTAACTTGATCTGCTGCATGCCAATTCATGCTGCAGGATCTCCAACACAGATTTCACCTCCACGGTTATTACCGTGGCAGAAACCAAATGTAAGGGCTCATGCACACGGTCCGCAATACACGGGCACTGGCTGCGTGCATCACGGATCACTTGAATGGGTCTGCAATCCTGGAGATGTGGAACGGAGGCACGAATCGGAACCCCACGGAAGCACAACAGAGCGCTTCCGTGGTGTTTCTGACAGTGCTTCCGCACCGCAAAAGAAGTAGCGCATGCATTACTTTTTTGGGATGCGGATCGCGGACCCCATTCAAATGAATGGGTCCGCCATCCGAATGCGGCGGCCCCACTGTCAGTGTCCGTGCATTGTGGACTCCAAATTGCGGCCCACAATACGGGCACTGACCGCACACGTTCGTGTAGATGAGCCCTAACTGATTTGGCAGAATTCCTGTTTTTTTAGCTTTTTTTTTTTTGCAGCGGATTTGAGGCCACATCTGCAACAGATTTGCATCAAAATCCACAAATTGCAGATTTTGCTGCAGTTTTTCCTCTGATTTCACTCCATGAATTGCAAAGAGTCAAAACCGTGGCAAAAACTGCTTCAAACTTAAAAACCGCACAGAAGGTCTATTTCCATATGGCTCACGCCTGGAATTTTTTTACACAGTGCATGGATGAGATTTATTTCAATCTCATTCACTTTGCTGCTACTGTAAAACGCTGCATATTTTTTCACCTGTACGCCTGACGCTGTCATAGGAGCTTGCGCTTTATTCATTCAGCATTCAAGTACATTTGTAAAGATCTAAAAATTTCCGAAACAAAAATTTCCAAAGTGCCTGAGCGGAATTTTTTTCAACTTCTTTCTAGCTGTTCTTGCCAAGCCACAAACCTGGGTGCATATCTGGTTTTTCAATGCGGAGGGGTGGGGGCTAGCCTCCATCGGCCAGGACTGGAATGTACATGCACTGGGAGGTTAATGGATTCTCATCCTACTTCAGAGACGGATTGAAACCTGAGGTTCTTTAAAGATCAAGTGAGTTCATCCCTAGCAAAATGTGAGCATCCTGCTTCTGTGCGGTCGCGCTGTCTGCGATAACCAGGGAGCATCTGATAAGGAAAATCGTGAAGATTTCAGTAAAATTTTTAACGTCGTCGGCCAGGACATTACAGGCTGGAAACAAAGGTATCTGATCAGCCTCAGGTCTGTGCAAAATCTGGGGCTCGAGCTGCATGGATTTAATTTCAGGGTTGCTCCTCCCCTGGAGCTTCTTGATTGGCTGCAGCCCTGGAGAAATTAGCATACAGACTGATCGCTGTGTGTCAGGCAGTTAGCCGAAATAAGTTTTTGCAGAAAGCTTCTCCATCTGGAAGAAAGGGAGCAGCTCGCTCCTGGTTTGCAGGGTCTCGGTTCCTTTCACGAGGAACGTGCAGAATTGTCTCCAGAAAAATTCTCCACAATCAGTTCTCCTAAAAGTAGACACAACTTGCATCGCATCTGCACCTCGAAGAACTTCCAGCAATCTTGGATATTTTTTCCTTGGATCTTTAAATTTCTCAGGAACATGGCTCACAAAGCACAAGCCCTTCAGAGCTACCTTCAGGAGAGTGATATCCATCACGTGAGGTGTCACAGCGTGGAAAGCTTTCACTAAACACAAGGCTTGCTGCCAGCGCTTTTCGCTTTTTTTAAGGGTTCCTATCATCCGTACCTATGGCTGGAATATATAGCTCTGCCCTGAAGACCTTGGAGGACCTGACGTTGGACTCAGGATATGGGGCAGAAGACTCCTGCAGGTCTCTCAGCCTCTCGTCCTCAAAATCCAACTCCCAGCCTCTGGCATCTTCTCAACACCGCGGGAACTGGTGGTATTATTCGGGGTCCATGAATAGCCGAAACAGCAGCTGGGACACCATGAACACCGCACTTACCGAGGACCCTGACGTGGTGGATATGTTCTCCAGGTGCCACCGGCTACCTGAGCTAGAAGATTTTCCATGGACAGAGGAGGATATTGGAAAGCTGCTGAGAACAGGTAAAAGAGATGGAGGCATTAAGTGGGAATTTTCCCAAGACGCGGTGAGGAGAATGTCGGTTTTGCTGAGGCGACCTCTCATAAGGATATCGAGGGAAGCGCAGCGTTTGAGCGTTCTTCACGCCAAGTGCACACGCTATGATATCCAGAGCGCCATGAAACTTATTCTAAGCTGGGCTCTGTCCCAGAGCTGCACACTGGCCACGGTTCGGGCTCTGTCTCTTTACAGCATGAGCGCCGGCGATGGACTGCGCCAAGGGAAGTCTGCTCGTTGCGGACTCTCCATGTCCGTCGGCAGATTCTTCAGGTGGATGGTGGACACTAGAATATCGGTGCGGATCCACGAGTACGCAGCTATTTGCTTGACAGCTTGCATGGAGAACTTATTGGAAGAAATAAGAACCCGTGTTCTGGCCAGTCAAGGGACCGATGGGGCAGAGATATCGCTTGACGCCCTGGAAATGGCAATCAACAATGACGCTGAACTATGGGGAGTCCTTCAGCCCTATGAGCACTTAATCTGTGGGAAGAACGCCAATGGTAAGACGCAATAAAATCTTATCTTTTCAGTATTTACACGGTGGCAAAACTGTATTTGAGATTTCCATTTCTGAGACGTGGTCATGCAATGACCATCAGGAGTGTTCGGATGGAGAGAGTCACCTTTGCATTTGTTGGGCAGGTGATTGACAACTACAAGTTTTTGTTCTTCGGGCAGACACTTCTACAAGCTGCAGCTGCCGGCGTGAGATGTTTGGATAGCAGTGGGGCATGTGAACACGGTGGGGTGGAGATGTCACTCATAGTACATGCTACACGCCAGTGGCTTTTTCAGCTCCTCCCCTGAGAACAGGGGTTTCTTGTATTAGAAGTCCAATTCGGGTTAACTTTACTAGAGGGGGGAGTATATAGGTCTATAGGTCAGGTCTACATGGTGGCCATAACCTGCCGATTATGAGGGTGTGCCAACCATCTCTCCAACTAACGATGAAAGAAGGGTCCTACATGTTGAATTTCAGTGCCTGAAGGAGAAGAGCCAGGACCAGAGGATCTGACAGTGGCTTGGTCCCCTCTCCAGATTGAGTGAAGATGCATTAATGAGCATGCATGTGTATGGGGGAGTCAGATGGAGTAGTTGTAAGCAAACAGCTATTGAAGGTCTATGGTCACCTTAAAGGAGATTCCCAGGTTCTAGATATTGATGACTGTTTGCTCAGGGTTGGGGCCTCCACTGATCTGATGCTGATAAACCTGTCTTGAGGATCCATATCTAGAACCCCGACAACCCCCTAGAGATTATTCACTAATTGTCATTCAAATCCAGCTTGGAGATCTTGAGGTTCTGTCACACAAGTGACGGGATCTCTGTTGACACCAGAGTGAATCCTGACGATTGATATGGGTTGGCAAGGTCAATACGTCATGTAAGTTTTGCCCTCAGGTGAGGCTAGCCCATTTCAGAATGCCATGGTTGCACCACGTTGGATGACTAGGGTTATTGTGTAGCCCACCGAGACGTGGAATCTTACAGCGAGGTCACTTAGCTCTGCAAAATCAAGTAACTTCACTTTCTACGAGGGGTAAACATCACAGATATTGCCCTAGCCTCCTGAAATTTTGGGCAACCATTTTTAACAAACTCATATATCTAATGAGAATCTACTCTGTGGCCACCAGAACTGCTACCACAACAGGCTAGAAGCTGTGGTATGATGTTTTTACCACAGAAAGGTCTTTTCCAGTTGACAGATCTTTCCATAGACCAGCCCACATGGTCATATTGGACAGCTGGGTTGGCATTCATCTACATCTACTTAAAGATGGCTGCCCATTGCCCACTAAGAGTGACAGCTGTTGCCCCCAATCACACATTAGTATGAATATTTGGCTTGGCTGAACATTTATGTGAAGTCTTAAAGGGGTGATCCCATGACTAATCAGTCAGATGTAATCTTTGGAGGGACCTGACATCAAGTGTTCAATTCTCCTTCAGCGCCTCCGCAGGGGAAACAATGCATTACACAGTTCCCATTGAAATGAGGGGGCTATCCAGATGGGGGGTTTGGACATGGGACTCCTTTCTACGACCTTCCGATTCCTTTGAAAATACGGAAGATAGATTAGCTGTGCAATGTGTGTTACCAAATGCGTCTGCCTGCAACTTTCACGCAATACTGTACAACTGCCAGTGTAAATACCATACTTTTTGAACCATCTTGCAACATTATCTTTGACTTCTAATGGACTGCAGCTCCAGAAAAAAAGTTACTGAAAAGTTTTATATTGGACGACCCTCTTGCCAATGGCTAATTGTGTACATAGAGAAGTAATGGCCCCATAGCAAGGATCAGACCAGGCCCCCTCACAGGACAGAAGGGTTTCTGCCTAAATCCCTTTCAATGACCTTTGGGCATTTTTTCCACTGTCTTATATGCCTCAAGTTGTTCCTTTAGAGGGTAAAGTCCTGACCAAGTTTTCACCCCCAGTAGAAGAGGAGATGATCCCAACTAAGACTGGGCCCCGTGTTGTCCTGGGCCCCACAGCAGTCGCATGGTCTGCCGCTATGGTAGTTACACCCCTGCCAATGGCGTATTCTGGTACAAGTCGCAGGGTGGCTCTAGCCTTCTTCTTATGAAGATTATCTTCAGGTAGCTCTTAAGAAGTCACCTCCAGGCTGCCAATCAGATCTAATGAATGAAGTGTCTGGCACTTGCTGAGTACACAAATGAGGATTATAATAGACTGGAATTAATTATCAGCCTTGCATCTTATTATAGACTCCCCGGCACCAATAAATGTTATTATCTCCATCCCCAGATGCATTGAATGTGTTTGAATATTGATGTATGCAAATAGTGAGACCCGATCGGGACAGAGGTGACATGAGAGACATTTCATAAGCAGACGGGTGCATTGTGTGTGTGACATATGGGGACTGCGGCATCTCCTCTCACCCTGCCAGCACCACTCTGCCCCATCCCTTTGTATGCCCAGCGGACTGCATATGTTAGCTGTAGACTGGAGTAAGGCAGCCCCTGGCACTACTACTGAGGGGGGCAGGCCAGCTTGGTTCATATTGTCGGCCTTATTTTTGGACTCTTCTCTGTTCCTATGATTTCAAACCTATAGCTCTCCAGATGTTGCAAAACTATCCATTCCAGGATGTTGGGAGTTGTAGTTGGCAGGCCACGGGCGTGAAGATTATGGATCACCAACCTCCAGCACCCTAGCTGTGGTGTAACTACAACTTCCAGCATGCACCATTGCTTGGCTGTTCTATGAACTCCCAAAGAAGTGAATGGAGTATGCTGGGAGTTGTAGTTTTGCAACTGGTGTGTAGTTCAGGGATCAGCCTCCTCCAGCACTTCAGCTGTGGTCAAACTACAACTCCCAGCATGCATACTTGCTTGGCTGTTCTAGGAACTCCTATAGAAGTGAATGGAGCATGCTGGGAGTTATAGTTTTGCAACAGCTGGAGAGCCACTGGTGTGTAGTTCAGGGATCAACAACCACCAGCACTCTAGCTGTAGTGTAACTACAACTCCCAGCATGCACTATTGCTGTGCTGTTCTAGGAACTCTCATAGAAGTCAATGGCGCAGGCTGGGAGTTGTAATTTTGCAACAGCTGGAAAGCCACTGGTGAGTAGTTCAGGAATCACCTCCAGCATGCCAGCTGTGGTGTAACTACAACTCCCAGCAAGCACCCTCGCTGAGAGTTGCAGTCATACATCCACTCTATGTAGGGCTGTTACCACTGACCCTGGAGCCAGTATGACTAGCTCTTCAGGTTGCAGGTTCTCCCCCACAGGAGCCATTTTAAGACTTATATTAGGAAATTGCATAAATAGCAATTCCCTAATCGGCTAAATGAATGTCGAATGGTCCCTTGAGACCTGTCGCAGTGGTTGGAAGGTGCCAGTTCTATGGGTAGCGAGTCTTTAGGGCAATGAGAATGGAGAAGACAAGTTAAGGCAGCGTTCCCTTCTTCTGTAGGACGCCCCTATGAAGACTGCATGGAGGATGGATGTGAATGGCCGTCATACACCTGTATAAACAGACCGGACTCGGCGTCTGTGCCCTGTGTGTGTTCAGTTGCAGCTTATTTATAAACCTGAAGTGAAATTCTCAGGATGCGGCCTACAGTACAGAGGCATGAAGCACTAATATGTTCCTCACGCCTCACCTCTTATTTGGACGCAGAAAAACAATGGTTTTTACATAGTCCTGTGATGTTTTTTTACAAAGACAATATCCAAAAAGGACAGGCCTATGGATTTCAATATCATGGTTGTCAGTAAACACAGGTGGCGTACAAAGATGGCTTTAATTAAAGGGATACTCTGGGCAGACTGTATCGTGGGGGGAGGGGTATGACATGAGGCCTGGACTAGGCCTGCCAACAAACAATGGGCCGTGCTGATCAAACCATCTTTGTTGCCCATAGCAACCAAACAGAGCTCAGCTTTCATTTTTTAAACTGATGTGGTAAAATGAAAGCTGCACTGTGATTGGTTGCTATGGGCAACAAATAAAATTTTTCTTTTAGATGATTTTTTTTTTTTTAATCAGATAAATCTTTATTGAACTTTTGCATGGTTTTGATCAATCTGCCCCAGTTATCTGTTTTTTTTTTTTTTTTTTTTGTGGCTTTCCTGTAATACCCCTCTAAGGCCACACTACTATATTTAGGATCCATTCACAATTTTGCGGAACGGGTACAGACCTATTAATTTCAATGGGGCCGCAAAAGATGCTGTCCGCATCTGTACTTCCATTCCGCAGCCCTGCAAAAAACAAATAGAGCATGTCCTATTCTTGCATGCCCATTTCTATGATAGGGCCGGCCATGTGCCGGTATCTGTGTTTTGCGGATTTGCAATTTTCAGACCGCAAAACACTTACGGATGTCTGAATAGACCCTTAAAGGGAGAGAAGAAGTACTACAACCTCCATCATTGCTGCTGTCCATAAGCTGCTATGGAGAAAGAATTGCACTGTGATCTAGTTGGAATTGTGCCTTGCCATGGTTGGATGTACTACTACTCCCATTCTGCACTTTAGTAAAGAGAGTTTTACATATTGATGCCAGCTGGCCTACTTACTAACTCCATTACCACTGCAGCCACTCTCCTGCCTTGCACCCTGCCAAACACTTAACATCAAGGGCACCCCAATCCCCACCAGGTGGAGCCCCAATAACAGGGTGTGCCCGAGGAATGAGTTTGCACCCTCCAGTCACTGCACAGCCCCATGGGAGTGCCACTGTGAGTACTACTACCACCCTCCGGGCCAAAACTATCACTCCACTCTTCTGGGCCTGCTGCACATGTGAACAATGAACGTGACGTCACTGGCCTAGGAAGAGGCTGCAGCACTCACTGGAGCGCTTCGGCCTCTTCATCCATCAGCAGTGGGACCCCAGTGATCAGCTGTGATCAGCAGCAGTGCCCCCGCAGGGGAAATGAAGCATTACACCATTAAAGGAAATTTAGTCCTTTAGCAGCTTTTCACTGCAGCTGATGAAAATCCTGAATGGGACACCCCCTCTATGAACCTGTATTTCCCCAATAGGGTCTTTAAGATGGGTTTTCTAAACCGGATGACCCCTGGAAGCCATTTCGGTTTATATTGGAATTATATTGGTGCGCAGCTCCTTAGGGAAGGTTCACAGCCCAGACACATTTTAACACTTTCCCTCCTCATGCTTTTTATCCTGGAGCCGCCCCCAGCTCGTTAATTGTTTACATCACTTCGTGCTGCTCCGACTGCTGGTTACGCCGAGTCTTCAATCCAGATGTTTAAAACCCCCGGCTGGGCGTTGTCTGAACTGTATCCAAAGCCATAAGCGAACTGTATAGAAGCAATTAGTCGTTTTTTTGGATGCAGATGAATTTCGGAGCCTGAAACTCAAAACCGCGCTCTGGTCATCAGGATCCGGTAGCCAGAGAGCAATAAAAGACCTGTGGGAAATCATCACACTGAAGTCCAAAATTCTGCTAGAATTAACCCTTTAAGAGGACCCATCCCCTCTCCTGACATGTCTGGTTTGTGAACTATTCCCCATGTAATAACATCTCTCTAGCACTTATTTTTAGGACTTTATCTTGTCCCATTCCTCTATTATTCCTACTTGAAGTTTATGAATGAATTATCAGCAGTCTGCAGCAAGGGTCCAGCTGGGTGTTACCTGTTGGGAGTTGTCCCTGCATAGTCTGCCACTGTCCAGTCAGCGCTACCAGTGTCAAACTATGCAGGGACAGAACCCCAGCTGGTAACACCCATCTGGACCTTCAATGCAAACTGTAAGAATAGATTCTCCATAACTGTTATTACATGGGGAATGCAAGTCATTACTAAAACAGACATGTCAGGAACGGGGACAGGTCCTTTATAAAGGGGCCGTTAAGGATTTTCCTGCAACGTTGCTCTCATTAAACAACGCTGCACTTACCAGTTCCCTCCACTACACAATGGACGGAGCTGTGTAGTTCCAGCACATACTTCCAGCTGATTGGTGGAGTATCAGAACCCCACTGATCTGATATTGATGATGTATCCTGCAGACCAACTCCTGGACAACCCCTTTAAGGCACGAGGACCTGTCACCCTTCTCAACATGCCTGTTGTAGTAATGAATAGTATTCTATGCAAAGGACAACCCAGGAGCATCTTTTCTTAGAGCTCTGTGTTGTGCTGTTTCTCTTTTACTCCTCCTGTAAATTTATAAATAAATTGCATCCGAGGGTTACCAGTTGGGGGCGTGTCCCAGCCCACTCTGACAGTCCAGGGACGCACCCCATGGACAAGGAAAATAGTGACGCCCAGTCGTCAGTGTATTTAGAATTATTCAGAAGGAATAACAGAGGAATATTACAATGCACAGTTATGGGATTTGATGCAGAATTGTTATTTCATTATGAATGTAAGTATTTACTGGATCAGACATGTTAGGAGAGGGGACATATTATCTTTCTTTTTTAGTAGATTTTTTTTTTTTTTTGCGTTTTGGATCATCTTTGTCCTAGGATGGATCTATGTCTGTCATGTTTTACATTAGTTTAGTCTACCAGTCAACTTTCCACTACATCAGCATTAGGCTTGTTCCAAGGAGCTAGTTTTTAAATGAAAATATACTTTCTAATGTTACCGTTCCCCCTTTGGGTCCCTGGTGCCTCCTCACTCTTAAAGCAAATGTTCATAATGGACCTAAATTGGATCTAAATTCTCTGCTGATTGACTGCAGCCGCCAGTGTCCTCTTAAAACAGGGTGTCATGGGTGCTTGGCTTAGGTAATGGTCTATGGTGCTGCTGCATCCACTAAACAGTTTCCCATCCCCCTCAGTACTTCATGGGTACTCAAGAAGCCTGTCAACCAGTCAAGCTGGACTGCTTAGTGTATAGCATGCACCTTTGTATGACCTTGGTTTGGGAGTTCAGGGGCTCTTCACCAAGTGTCATGGCGCCAACAAATATGTAGAGTATCTCATAGTTTTAATGGGATTTTCCAGGCGCCTAATATTGATAATCTATTCTCAGAATAGATCATTAATATCTGACTGGTGAGGATCCGACACCACGCACCCCCAACAGTCAGCTATTCCTCTGCAGCCTCTGGAGCTGGAGTTAACACTGAAAGGAACAGGAAACACAGCGCCGTTCAAAGTGTAGTGGTCGTGCTGGGTACTGCAGCTCTGCTCCCATTGAAATGAATGGGAGCAGAGCTGCAGTACCCAGTTCAGCCACTACACTTTGAACGGAGCTGTGCTTCCTGTTCTATTCAAAGTGTTAGTTCCAGCTCCGAGAACAGCTGATCGGTGGGGATGCGTGGTGTTGGACCATCACCAATCAGATATTAAAGGGTTTTTCCCATCTCAGACAATGTGAGCATATCACTATATGCCCCCATTGTCTGATAGGTGCGGGTCTCACCTGAGGACCCGAACCTACACCGAGAACGGAGCCCCAAAAGTTGTGTAGAGCGCACTGCGCAGCTGCCCTCCATTCATTTTTATGGGGCCCCTAAAAATAGCCAAATGCTGGCTCGGCTATTTCCGCTGGCCCCATAGAAATAAATGGGAATGGTGGCCGCGCAAGTGCAGTGGACTCCCATTCACTACTATGGGGAGAGAACTTGGTGGTGGCTGAACTTGGGGAAACCCGGGGTCCTCCGGCCACCATCTTTCCTGCTCCATTCTCGGTGTAAGTGCAGGGCCCGCCTCCCCATAGTCTCTATCACACAATGGAAGCATACCTTAGCAATATGCCCCCATTGTCTCAGGGAATACCCCTTTAATGACCTACTCTGGGATTGGTCATCAATATCAGGAGCCTGGAAACCCCCTTTAAATAGGATTGGTCCAGTGAAGGGATATAAAGGGGACTATCAATAGATTTGGATTGTGAAACCAATGGAAATTTGAGAATATATGGGACCGTAATGAAATCCAACATGAACCCTATTCAAACTTCTCCCTGCCTGGCTAGGTCTTCTCCAAGGCCGAGAGAAGTCTACAGGGGAAAGGAAGAGACAACCATTTGGCCCTGTTGTCCCTTCCCAACCACATGGAGAAATTTCGATGGATCGACCTGTCCTCCTAGAGCAGGGATCAGCAACCTCCGGCACACCAGCTGTTCTAAAACTACAACTCCCAGACCAGTAAGAGTGCATGCTGGGAGTTGTAGTTTCACAGCAACTGGCGTGCCTAAGGTTGCTGATACCTGTCCTAGAGTCATTTTCTTCAACCATAGTATCGCTCAAATTTTTAGCATGCGTATGGACCAAAAAAAAAACTAAAAATTCTACCTCGGCTTCTTCACTATACGGGAACCCTGATTAATTTTTGACATGGTGACAATGTTCCTTTCAGTCTATGATGACTGTAGGACATAATTAGTCCTTTCTCAATGTTTTTCGTTTTTTTGGCCACATGTTTATGAGACTTTGCCACAAGGCACTGGCTGTGCTCTTGTTCCCTTTCTCTTTTCAGTGATGAAATCATCTGGATCTTTGTGTGTGTGTGTGATTTTTTATTTTCTACATCTGGTTCCCAGCAAAATTTCTGCCCGAGGCCACAGAAAATACTGAGTCAGGCGGAGATGACCTCATTATCCTTCATGTCCCGTTTTAGATTAGAAGAACCTAAAGGAATCTCAGCCAAGACTGCAGGTCCCAGGGACGTATATCAGGAGTAGATGCTGCAACCAAAAACTCTCACAAATTATATTCATCGTGGGTATTATTTATTTATTTTTTAACCTTTTCTGTATCACAAATCTTTATTTTTGGGATTTTTTAATTTTTGGAAAGGTCATTTTAAGGTAATCGATGCATTGAATAGCTTGATCTGAATTTCAAATTCCTTGATATGTTTGCTGACCTTTCTAAACTCTCATACATAATGATAGTTAACTGATTCAGAAGACGGTTCATTGATTCAGAAGGTCCAGCAAAAAAAAAATAAAAAATTAGAAGTAATCAAAAACAATTTGCAATGTGAAGACATTTTTGCTGCAGATGATTTACGATGCTGCCAGGAAGGGAACCTAATAATTATTTTAATGTGTTCCAATTATGCAAATATAGGCACCTTGAAAAAATAAAAAAATTTAACTCAAAGCCAAAAAATCAGGTGTGACTGTACTTGTTTCTAATAGTTCACGTGAGACAGATTTTTGGCAGAAATTCTGCAACCTTCTAGAGAAACGTATGCAATAAATCTGACGCGTACAAGCATAGCCTTATAGTCGTGAAGCTGAGCTATAAGGAGCTGTTTGATGGGACCCTCATATTGTATAACTGATGTAGCTGCCTCTGTCTGTGACCTGTATTGTGATCGTTAAGGATTTTCAAGACGCTACTTCTTATCCTTCTTTACTACGGTCATTCTACCATGTCGATGTGTACAGTGCCATAGCACCATACCATAACTTCCTAGGATCCCCATGGACGAGGCATGAGGGACTGAGATATACCACTTCCATTTCATATACATTTACATCAGATAATGTCATAAACTATACTCATAGCTGGCATAGATATGCTTTTCTGGCACATGGATAAATTTGGCGCATCTTACCCAAAGCAATCTGCTGACATATGAAACCTGTGTAACCGTTATGTCTTAGCAAGTGGCCACAAAAATCTTTGGAGGACCTGACCTATCTATGCATTGCTTGAGCACCCAATTGATTTCAATGAGCACCATGTAATGCTTCACTTCCCCTGCGGTGGCGCTGCAGGGGAATTGAACACTTGGTGGCTGGCTCTTTCACGGTCGATCGTTGGCGGTTCCATCTACAGGACACTCTGTGATAAATCTACCGTCATGGGAAGTTTCTACCAAAAACAGATTGTGCAAAGTGGACAACAATTTATGAAGAAGTCTGTTATTTGTTACCACAAACTTGGAAAACCAAAAAATGCATTATTTCCCCTATGTCTCTTTATGGCTTAAAAAAGTTGCAAAACCCCAGTTTTGTGACTTTTCCAATGCCATTGTGACTTTTTTTTTATAGTGGCAGGGTTTGCAAAAAGGGGACATGGAGGGGTTGAGGTAGGGGCGAGGCCATCACCTCGGGCACATTTTTTTTTAAAGCTAACATTGCAATAAAAAATCAAAATGACTGTGTCAAATAAAAGATTGAGTACTGTATCTCCTGAACGAATAGACTTCTTCCTCCAGATCCTCGATGGTCCATCCTCTGAACGGTCTTCAATTCTCTCTTAAGGGGGCCTGGGAGCAGCGCTGACAGCTATGATGTATTGCGGTGGCTTACAATAGCTGGGCTTCTAAATAAAGACCGTTCAAGCCTCTAGCACCTTAGTGAAATGTGGGGGAGGAAGGAGTCAGTGCTCACTAGTGAAGCCGAAAAGGTCAATGGGCTCTCGTTTACTTTGATGTTGGCAGTAGAGGTGGCTCCTGCTGGTGGGCTTATCATGGTACTCACCAAAGCATCTGGTCTTATCAGCTGTTCCATCAGATGTTGGTGGAAGAAAGTGTAAAAAGATCCTTCCTAGAGTTTGTAGATTCAGCTTGAACTGATTTGTCTGGAGCTAATCACTGGAGTTGAGTAGCCATGAATGTAGAAAAGCCTTTTCCAAGTAATGACCAAAGCAGGAATAAAGGATCGAGCAAGCTGGAACCCTAAAAAAACAATGCCTGTTTCCACTATCATCTCCCATCCTGGGACAGTCAGAAGACCTCCATACCCATAAGATCGTCAGATAATCCTGCCAACTTGATAAACTTTTAGCTAATGTCTATTACCAGGGAAAAACATGTAACCCTCTAAGGGTAATGTATTGACCTGAGTAGTAGTATGAAACCCACCTCAATACAAGATCATACAAACTCCATATGGAAGTTGTCCATGATCTCTTGGTAGCCCAAGGTCCCAGTCGCTTTAGCGTCTTGAATTGAGATTTGGATTACTACACTCACCCAGAGGAAACATTGCATGATAGTTACAAGAATTCCAACATGGTCGCCAATGTATTTCACCACAACCAAGGTGAGACCAAAAATCTCCATGAGTCTCCATATTTTTATACAAATAAGGTTTTCAGCACACCTTGGTTGGGGTGGCTCTGTTTGTTGAACCTGGCTTCCCTGTTCTTATCACTACCAGATCTGAAATTTTGGGGACTGTCAATCAAGCAGGAAGGGGGCTATTGTACAGAGTTACTGATAGAGCAAAGGTGCACCGGGTTGGCCCCGACCACAGTGCACGGAAAATTAAAAATAAAATGAAGAATTTCTCAGGATGAGAAGATCAGATTTTCACAAGGAATGGTTGTGTTTCAGGGCACCTACTCTACTTGGTGATATGCTTACCAATTTTGGAGGTGACACGTGACAACTTCCTTTAATACATTTTGAAACCACCTCAAAATACAGCAGATGTACCCGGAGTCAATGAAATGTTTCTTAGTTTAGGATTTTTTTTCTGTCCAGATAGTGCCCAAGCCATGCGTTGACTATCAGCATCAAACTGAAATCCATCGTTGGGCACTACTATGGTGTTGTCCCAGGTATTCAGTGTCCTCAAGCCTGTGGCTTTCCTCTCATGAGAGGTGCACTGTGTGAGGAGATACTGGGAGTTGTAGATTTACATTGTACAGTGCAGAGGTCTCTCCTGACGTGGACAGCTGTGAATCATGGTCGACACCATGCCTTTGTAGACTGTAAACATGGCCTTGTCTATCAGAAGCGTACTAGTCTGCACTGAATTAAAGAGGTTTTGTTTTGACAAATGACTCGAGACAAGTCAAGCTTCAAGGACTGCCATAGACATCGGCCAGACGCGACGGGTCTATCTCTGGAAATGTCAAAGAGGTTCTAACACATGGAAAGCTTCCTCCGCACTTGGTGGAATTCAGGAGATGAAATCCATCTAAGGCATATTCACTTGGGCGTAAGTTCCTGGGCTCAATGCAAAATCTGTACCACGTGCCTTTGGGTCCCCGATGTTTGGACCTATAGATAGAAATATTCTCCACGTGTGGCTCCTTCCATGAGCCTGGAAGCTTGAAGATACGTTCATGGTGTGGGGTCTGACCTTGTGGACCTTAAATAGCTAGCATCAGAATTTCCACAATCTGCTGCAAACTGATATAGTACCGATCACACAAATTTACAAGGGAGGTCATTAATTTAGGAGATGGTGTGCTCTATTAGGAAATTAGAATGTCTTGAATTAGGGGTTGCCCGAGTCATTAATACCGATGACCTGTATTCAGGATAGGTCATCAGTGTCTGATGTCAACCCACCAATTGGCTGTTTGAAGAGACCTAGTTATGGCTACTTTTATCCAATGAGCCGAATATTGTTTACGGGTGCTGCCACACCACACCACATTTCCTTGTTCCTCGTGAGAGATTACAAAGTTAGAGTAAAAAAAGGTGGAGTTTGGATTGTGTAACTTGTGATTGGTTGGATTTTTGGTCTTCTTTTTTAGACAAGTAGCGTATCAGTGGAAGGTATTAAAAAAAAACAACAACATATGCACTTCTGGCACACAATTTTTTTCTATAAAAGTCTATTGGGGTCATTTCAAACTGGTGTAAAGTAGAACTGGCTTAGTTACCCATAGCAACCAATCAGATTCCACCTTTCATTTTTGAGTACTCTTTTGGAAAATGAAAGGTGGAACCTGATTGGTTGCTATGGGCAACTAATCCAGTTC
Organism: Rhinella marina; assembly: GCA_900303285.1. Lineage (NCBI taxonomy): Eukaryota > Metazoa > Chordata > Amphibia > Anura > Bufonidae > Rhinella > Rhinella marina. The sequence continues at coordinate 787,025 of ONZH01006857.1, read as the reverse complement.
CACTTTACACCAGTTTGATAAATGACCCTCTATATATCCATTAAATGCATAGGTTTTTCTATGGTTTCTGAGTAAAAACAGGTATGTTTAACACAAATTTTTTAAAAAAAAGGAAGTGGGGGGATTGCGAAAGAGACCTTAAAGGAACGTTTAAGATAAAAATGCCCTCAATGTGATTGGTTGTTAGGGGCAACACGGCCTGTGTGTATGTTAGACCATTTTGATAAATGAAGCCCCCAGGGCTGGTGGGGTGGTCCATGACACAGGTGGCAAATGGAAGACCTCCTGGACCCCCTGGAAATGTCAGCACATCTTCTGGAAAGCTGCTAATTGTGTGTGGCGCTGGGACTTGGGTCATCAGATGCAGCCCTAGCCCCCAAATACACACTTAGGGGGTGGGACAGCAGCAGTAAAAAGGACTACAGGAAAAGAGGGCGTGACTGTGTGCTGAAAAATTCTGGCTGAGCGTGCCGCAACCTTTCACATGAGAGTACAGCACATTTCTTTGCTGTTTTGTGAATCCCTGTGGCCCGGATCCCAGGACTAGATATAACATAGGCCATCAGTATTGTCTGGAAAGTTCTTTTAAAAGGGAGATAAACATGGCTGCTTTCTTCCACAAACAGCGCCACACCTGTCCACGGGCTGTGCCCATCTGAATGAGGCTGAACTGCAATACCACATAGAACCGATGCACAGGTGTGGTGCTGTTTTTGGAATACAGCAGCCATGTTTTTCTAATCATGAACAACCCCTTTAAAGACACTACAGAGTAGTAAAGCTGTCACAGCAAAAAAAATGGCCACTATACAACTATATGGCCACTAATACAACCAGAGTCGGCACCTATGGCCAAATTTTTATATACATTTTATTTATAGGTGCACTGTACCAGTGTCGCTGCATTACCCCTTTTTTCCCTGATGCCCCTTACATCGGGGAGCCTTGGTGTGCATCCTTGAAGAGTCTTACCGTAGTATTGCAGATACCTTCTAAACCCTGGCAGTCATATCCTCACTGTGCATCCCCTGCCAGAACCCTGCCGTTGCCATGGGATCCAGACCCAGACAGGAAATCATGGCAGGACGGGACAAGGTCCAACACACACACCACGCAAAACTGCTCACATTTAAGGTTTGGGGAAAAAATTTCTCAGCGACAGAGAAAGGAGCCTCTGTTCCTGAACCGAGCACTACACCCTGATCTGTGCCCCTGCTGTGCTCGGCTTTTCATGAAGTAACCATGTAAGCAAGTCCCTCTGCTAGGTATAAATGTGCACACAGTATGCACAGTCCACTTATAGGGCAGAAAACAGACTGGATGCATGTTGGGAGTTGTAGTTTTGCCACAGGTTGGCAACCACTGCTGTTCGGGATGTCGCTGGATTTCTAATGAACTTGGATGGCACCTATATAACTCTGCATTATGTCTGGACTGTACTGGGCTGATATCCATGAAACATGATGGTCAATTCAGAACACACGTATGCTTGGACGAGCCGAGAGTGCATGTCTGGGAAACGCTGTGAGACGAATTGGGGTTCAGTTGACAGCCATCTAAGGTGTAGGGTCAGCTTATTGCCCATTAAGACAACTCATGTTTCTGATGAGACCACTGGGGCCCCGCCAATCATAAGAACCTGTGCATGCTTGGACGAGCCGAGAGTGCATGTCCGTGAAAAGCTGTTAGATCCCCACCAATCAGACACTTATTATGGATAGGGGATGATAAATTTTCTTAATGGGCAACCCCTTTAAGCTGACCATACACCTTAGACGGCTGTCGACTGAACCCACTTTGATAGCTTTTTCCTCCTGGCCGCCCCATAGACATGCACTCTTGGCTCGACCCAGCATGCATGTGTTCTGAATGGACCATCGTGGTTCACGGATATTAGCCCAGTACAGTAAGGCTTGGTTCGCCTCTGCGCTGTGAACTCCGACAATATGCTCCTCTGCCAGAGTTCACTGTATCTGGCATAGCCGGATACCACCGTGCAGCGGCGGATCCCCATTCACTGTAATGGGATCCGACGGTAATCCGGCCTTTCCATCATATATGCCAACTTTTGGCCAGACAAAAAGTGTTACGTGTAGCCGGATACAGTGACCGGATTTCAGTGCTAGAGTGCACAACGCAGACGTGAATCCGGCCTAAAGACATACCGCAGGGTTATAGGCAGGGGTGCACCTAGCCTTTCTGCTGCCTGAGGTGAAAACTGAAATGGCGCCCTGCCCCTCCTTCCCGGTGCAAATTTCTTAACTTAACCCCTTCCTTTCAGCCCATAGCCCTTCGGCTGCCCTCCTCTTGCCCCTACCTGGTGCTGCCTGAGGCGATCGTCTCACCTGGCCTCATTGGTGACCTTAACAGGAGGGATATATACCTTATCAGTGCAGTTAGAAAGACATCTGTGCTGCTGTTGAACCCTGTACCAAACCCTCAGCTGTGAGCAAGACTAGGTCAGGACAGGTTGTCAGTATAGATATATCTATGACGCGTCGGCACCACTTTCTCAACCTTGTGACTATTATGCTGTATCTGTAGCTGCGATCCATGTGGGCCTCCTGAAATAGCCCTCAGCTCCCGCACAGTGCTGATCAGGCGATGACCTAAGCCGCAGTCTATTATATCGCCCAGAACGGGAATATAATGAATGACAATGCTGTCCTATCAGGAGGACTAATTAGCGGTACAATGCCCCTGTCTCATGGACAGCTGCTGAATCAGTGCTCCTGACGCGTGCTCCTGACCTCGGCACAAATGCTGGGAGTTCTGTCCCGGCTTCATCCTCTTTGATTTGACAAAAGCCTGAGTAATGTAATTATCCGACTGCCGGAGATAATAATCCACTTGCTATTGTGGGAGAACTTTACAGACCTACAGCGTATTGCACTCTAGTTGGGCGCTGACTATATCTGGACGTCATCATTTACTGAAATAGAAGACAACTTGTCAGTAGAGCCTTGAAACGCGTCAGCCGTCAATGCTGACATTGAGTTACGAACTGGCTTCTCTTTGTAGTATAGGTCTCACGTAGGCGGCAAAAACTGGCGTCCTTTGTATTTTGATGAGTAACGAAATGGAGGAGGTGTATCAATAGTATCATGGTTTCAGCACACTGGTAACATCCCTGAGGGTTTAGTTTAGTTAAAGGGGTATTCCCATCTTAGACAATGGGGGCATATTGCTAGGATATGCCCCCATTGTCTGATAGGTGCACCCTCCGTTCATTTCCCCGCTCCGTTCTCGATATAGGTATGGGTCCCAGTGGTGGGACCCGCACATATCAGACAATGGGGGCATATCCTAGCAACATGCCCCCATTGTCTGAGATGGAAATAACCCTTTAAAGTGGTTGTCTGGGTTTAGAGCTGAACCTGGACATATCCCCATCTATACCCCTCCAACCCCCCTGATATGATCATCTGAGCATTTCAGGCTCCGATGCTCTCCTTTGCCCTGCACTGAATTGTGCAGGGCAAAGGCATTTTTTGGAAATTCGGTGACCTACCGGGCTCTCCATAGGCACTGCTAGGAGGTTTCCGCCTAGCAGAGAGCCTGGTGACATCATCGGCACTAATGGGCGGGCTTTAGCGCTAAAGCACGCCTATTGTACAGGTGACATCACCGGCAACACTGCTAGGCGGAAAGGACCAGGCAGTGTAAATGTCCTCACCTCTGGTCCTGTCAATGAAAGTTCAGAGGATGCAGCGGTTGCAGAGAGAGCAGAGCCTCTAGGTGTAATGGTAACGCCCCTGTTGCTCCTAGAGGTTCATTTGCATATATGAAATCATCGTTTTACTTAGCAATGCGGGCACATATGAACATGGGACCAACACAGATGCCTTCAGCTGCCAAGTGCACATGTAACAGGTCAGCCAGTGTCATAGGTACAAAACTGCTGACAGATGCCCTTTAATTATTGTTTGCAGCTGTAGAAGAGGTAGAAATTGTTGTTTCTTATGTTTTCACTATGTAGTAGCTGTAAGTGTTATATACAAATGTAGAGAGGATATAGTTTTTGGTTTGTTTTTTTTACTATGTAGTAGCATCATAGTATCTTTAAAGAGGACCTTTCACCGCTCCTGACAGGCCTGTTTTAATAGCTTCATGCATTCCCCATGTAATAACAAGTCTGGAACATCTATTCTTATGTCTGTATGTTGTGCCATTCCTTTATTATTTGCACTAGAAGTTATGAATGAATTGCTATTTGCCTTCAGTAAGGGAACAGAGGGGAGGTAACCAGTTGGGGGTGTGTCCCTGCACAGTCTGAACATGACAGCACTGATTGGATAGAGTCAGTCTGTGCAGGTACACACCCCCAACTGCTCACCTCCCCTCTGTTCCCTTACTGAAGGCAAATAGCAATTCATTCATAACTTCTAGTGCAAATAATAAAGGAACGGCACAACATACAGACATAAGAATAGATGTTCCAGAATTGTTAGTACGTGGGGAATGCATGAAGCTATTAGAATAGGCATGTCAGGAGCGGGGAGAGGTTCTCTTTAAGTATTATATACAGATGTAGAGGGTATTGTTTTTTATGTTTTACTATGTAGAATCTTTATAGTATGTGTACGTTTTATAAATTGTTGCAGTGAGGTCTCTTTTTTATGTTTTTACTATGTAACTTTATAATATCTATAGGTATTATATAGAGTGTAGCTTTATAGTTACTGTATTATATACAGTTGTAGAGGGGATATAGTATCTGTGAGCATTATATACAGTTGTAAAGGGGGTATAGTTTCTTGTTTTTATGTTTTACTATGTAGTGTAGCTTTGTAGTACATGTATTATATGCAGTTATACAGGGAGTATAGTTTCTGTTTTTGTTGTTTTTCTATATAGTAGCTTTAGGCCCCTTTCACACAAGCAAGTTTTCCGCGCGGGTGCAATGCGTGAAGTGAACGCACTTAATCCTGGCCCATTCATTTCAATGGGTCTGTGTACATGAGCGTTTTTTTAACACATCAGTTCTGCGTTGCGTTAAAAACGCAGCATGTTCTATATTCTGCGTTTTTCACGCAGCCCTGGTCCCATAGAAGTGAATAGGGCTTCAGTGAAAAACGCATTGCATCCTGAAGTAAGTGCGGATACGATGCGTTTTTCACTGATGGTTGCTAAGAGATGTTGTTTGTAAACATTCAGTTTTTTATCACGCGCGTGAAAAACGCATCAAAACGCATTGCACACGCGCGGAAAAAACTGAACAACTGAACGCAATCGCAGACAAAACTCGCTGAACTTGCTTGCAAAATGGTGCGACTTTTCCTGAACGCATCCGGACCTAATCCGTCACACTCGTGTGAAAGAGGCCTTATAGTATCTGTAAGTATTATAGTCAGCTGTAAAGGTTGTGTAGCACTGGTTTTTTACTGTAATATCTAATATTATAGGATCTGACAGACATAGATGGGGGCTTTAGTATCAGACATATAGATGAGATGCAGAGACATACCGCTGTATACTGTAGTTCCTTAGTATCAAAATAAAACCATCTAAGAGGGAAGCTATAAATTACAGCAACACTCATCCACCATGGGAGACATCCGTTGACTTTTTGACATGGGCCCAACGCCCCTCACCGAGACATCCTGCACTTAAAGCAGTTCTGTATGTAATATACGTCTCCCCCAGCGTGATGATCAGTCCATCTCCCTCCGGTCTGTTTTCATTTAATAACATGTTCTAGGTTTGCAGATTTGCTTTAGCCACATGTTCTAGAGTCTCTGGATCGTGGCCATCCCCTCATTTACTTGTCAGTCGGTCTGTCACCACAACATGGATCTTGTTAATGTTATAGTAGAATCCAGCTGTATCTCTAAGTACGTCATGTAACGTTAAATGTAAATTATCTCCCTAGAAAGTAAAAGGAATTACCGTACATGCAGTCTTGACAGGCAGTAATACCACTCTGTCCTGATAGGTGTCTAATTTATGGCTACAAAGCATATATAGGATTCCTATAGGTTTGCACGAAGTGGCCCCCATAGGTGGATTAATAAAAAGGTCAACTTTTTCCCCCACAAAAAGCACGTCACTGTTGTTTATGGGGTGTATCTGGTTTTGCAGTATTCAAGTGAATGGGTCTGTGCTGCCATACCACAGCCCAAAGGCAAGAGTGGCACCTTATCCATTTTCTAATCCTAGACAACCCTTTCATTATAAATGTATTTCTTCCACCATAGGGACACTTTAGATTATTTTAAACCCATTAGAAACTGATAAGACATTTCCTCATGGGTGTGGCTTGTACAGGGTTTCCTCAAGGGTGTGGATAATGGTATATCTGGGATTATAAAGAATTTCCTCAAGCATATAGTTTATGTAGGAATTTCTCAAATGTATGGCTTATGTATAATGATGTGGCTTATATAAGATCTCCTTAAGGGTGAAGCTTATTTAGTATTTCCTCAAGGGTGTGGCCAATGGTATATATGGGATTTCCTCAAGGTTATATGGCTTTTGTATGATGTCTTAAATGACATGGCTTTTATAGACTTTCCTCAAGCATATGTTTTATGCAGAGTACCCTTGTTTATGGCTTATGTATAAGGATGTGGCTTATATAACATCTCCTCAAGGGTGGGGCTTATTTAGGATTTCCTCAAGGGTGTGGTCAATGGTATATATGGGATTTCCTCAAGGTTATGGCTTTTGTATGATTTCTTATGACATGGCTTATATAGACTTTCCTCAAGCATATGTTTTATGTAGGATTCCCTTTTTTATGGCTTATGTATAAGGATGTGGATAATATAAGATCTCCTCAAGGGTGGTTTTTATTGAGGATTTCTTTAAAGGTGTGGCCAATGGTATATATGGGATTTCCTCAAGGTTATGGCTTTTGTATGATTTCTTAAATAACGTGGCTTATATAGACGTCCCTCAAGCATATGTTTTATATAGAGTTCCCTTTTTTATGGCTTATGTATAAGGATGTGGCTTATATAAGATCTCCTCAAGGGTGGGGCTTTTTGAGGATTTGCTCAAGGGTGTGGCCAATAGTATACATGGGATTTCTTCAAGGTTTTGGCTTTTGTATGATTTCTTATATAGACTTTCCTCAAGTATATGTTTCATGTAGAATTCCCTTGTTTATGGCTTATGTATAAGGATGTGGCTTATATAAGATCTCCTCAAGGGTGGGGCTTATTTAGGATTTCCTCAAGGGTGTGGCCAATGGTATATATGGGATTTCCTCAAGGTTATGGCTTTTGTATGATTTCTTATATGACTTGGCTTATATAGACTTTCCTCAAGCATGTGTTTTATGTAGGAATCCCATGTTTATGGCCTATGTATAAGGATGTGGCTTATAGAAGAGCCCCTCATGGGTGAGGCTTATTTAGGATTTCTTTCTGGGTGTGGCTTGTGTAAGATTTCTACAAGAGTAAAATTTACTACCTGAGTCTGTATCACTAGACTTGTGTTTGAAAAGGCTCCTACACAGAAAATGCTATGTCTAGCGTATAAAGGACACGGTATAAATAGCCTTCACTCTTGGCCACTATCTAATTAGAAATTATACTCTCTTCCATGCCCCATTGCAGATAAATGTCAAGGTAGAAGAGGGGAGTGACAACTGAAGCTCTGAGCCATGTGTTCAAAGCAGCTGTCACTTTCCTTCCTGTTATTGCAATGTAGGAGTCCATGGTCCCCCAAGACTGATGAGAAGTCCAACCCCTGCTTGAAGGTGTTTCTTAAAGGATGAGCTACATCCTTTAAGAAATCCCACATATACCATTATCCACACCCTTGAGGAAACTCTAAACAAGCCACACCCATGAGGAAACCTCGGACTGTTTATTGTTCCCCTTCCCCTTACAACCTTGGCCAAAATGGGTTTCTAGTCATTAAAAATGCATTTTAGGGTCCATTCACACATCCGTATGAATGGTTTCGTATCCGTTCCGCAATTTTGCAAATGGGATGCGGACCCATTCATTTTCAATGGGGCCACAAAAACTCCGTAAAAAAAATAAAACATGTCCTATTCTTGTCCGTGGCTGACATTTCTATAGCGCTGGCATATGGCCGGTATCCGTGTTTTGGGGATCCGCAAAACACATGCCGATGTGGGAATGGACCCTTAGGTTAAAGTTTTTTTTTTTTAAAAAAGATTTCCCCTAATGAACTCTGAGGTTAAAATGAGAAACCGTTCTCAGGGCTGATGTTCTTCGTGCCCCCTGATCTGTACATCTACTCCACTATCTGATCTTTCCTCAGGCTGTGAACATAGATAGGTTTTTTTTTTCTCCTTGTTTAATTTTGTACGGTGCAGATGGAAGGAAGAAGCCTTTTCTTTAATAACTTCCTAATTACCTCTGTAAACCTGAATTCAGTTTGCCCCGGAGGTACCAGCTGCTACACCTTAGACTAAACATCTACAGATGAGGGTTTATGTCCTCAGTCCTTCTATTGGTGGTTATATTACGTTCTAGGCTCCTGCCTAATAAAATGGCGCTATAAAGAATCGACTGTATTATTTCATGCTTTATTAGGGACGATTTTCTTAACTGTCTTCCTCTGAGACGGTTTCTTATTCTGTTCAATTATATAGCAAATGTGGTGAAGCGGTTACCCTGTGGTGTGTAACTGCAGGATGTTTTAAGGGGTCCTCTGGGGACAGGCTGAAACTAATGGAGCACTAGATGGGCCCACAATTCCTAATATAGTAACATAGTAACATAGTTTATAAGGCCGAAAAAAGACATCTGTCCATCCAGTTCTCCCTGTTTTCCTACAAGTTGATCCAGAGGAAGGCAAAAAACCCCTGTGAGGTAGAAGCCAGTTTTCCTCACTTTAGGGAAAAAAATTCCTTCCCGACTCCAACCAGGCAATCAGAATTACTCCCTGGATCAACGACCCCTCTCTAGTAACTATAACCTGTAATATTATTACCCTCCAAAAATACATCCAGGCCCCTCTTGAACTCTTTTAGTGAACTTACCATCAGGCAGAGGCAGAGAGTTCCATAGTCTCACTGCTCTTACCGTAAAGAATCCTCTTCTATGTTTGTGTACAAACCTTCTTTCCTCCAGACGCAGAGGATGTCCCCTCGTCACAGTCACAGTCCTGGAGATAAATAGATGATGGGAGAGATCTCTGTACTGACCTCTGATATATTTATACATAGTTATTACATCTCCCCTCAGTCGTCTTTTTTCTAAAGTGAATAACCCTAATTTTGATAATCTTTCTGGGTCCTGTAGTCCTCCCATTCCAGTTATTACTTTAGTTGCCCTCCTCTGAACCCTCTCCAGCTCTGCTATGTCTGCCTTGTTCACAGGAGCCCAGAACTGTACACAGTACTCCATGTGTGGTCTGACTAGTGATGTGTAAAGTGGCAGGACTATGTTCTCATCACGGGCATCTATGCCTCTTTTGATGCAACCCATTATCTTATTGGCCTTGGCAGCAGCTGTCTGACACTGGTTTCTGCAGCTTAGATTTCTGTTCACTAAAATTCCTAGGTCCTTTTCTATGTCAGAGTTACCCAATATTTTACCATTTAGTATGTACTGGTGACTTGCATTATTCCTTCCCATATGCATAACCTTACATTTGTCAGTGTTAAACCTCATCTGCCACTTCTCTGCCCAAGCCTCCAGTCTATCCAGATCCATCTGTAGCACTGTCCTCTTCTGTGTTAATTACTTTACACAGTTTAGTGTCATCTGCAAAAATTGATATTTTACTATGCAAGCCTTCTACAAGGTCATTAATAAATATATTGAAGAGAATAGGGCCCAATACTGACCCCTGTGGTACCCCACTAGTGACAGTGACCCAATCTGAGTATGTACCATTAATAACCACCCTCTGTTTTCTATCACTGAGCCAGTTACTTACCCACATACAGACATTTTCTCCCAGGCCAAGCATTCTCATCTTATATACTAACCTTTTATGTGGTACAGTGTCAAATGCTTTGGAGAAGTCCAGATATACGACATCCATTGATTCGCTGCGGTCCAGTCTAGAACTTACCTCCTCATAGAAACTGATTAAATTGGTTTGACATGACCGATCCCTCATGAAGCCATGCTGATATGGAGTTATTTGCTTATTTTCATTGAGGTACTCCAAGATAGCATCTCTTAGAAAACCCTCAAACAGTTTACCCACAACAGATGTTAAACTTACCGGCCTATAGTTCCCGGGCTCTGTTTTTGGACCCTTTTTGAATATTGGCACCACATTTGCTATGTGCCAATCCTGTGGAACACTCCCTGTCAGTATAGAGTCCTTAAATATCAGAAATAAGGGTCTGGCGATGACATTACTTAATTCTCTTAGGATACGGGGGTGTATGCCATCCGGTCCTGGCGATTTGTCTATTTTAATCTTTTTAAGACGCAGCTCTACTTCTTCCTGGGTCAGACAGGGCACTTTTAATGGGGAATTTACAATATACATTCTGATAAACCTAGGACCCTGAATGCTGATCCTGGAGACCACACTACAGTGGCGCCATATAACCTCCAAGTCGTATGACGCTATCCTATGTCACCCTAAATTTTCTATGGGGCCCGATACCTATGTAAAATTCTGATTTCTTGCAGATGTTTTTGCTGTTGCACTAGAACGGTGGCATGCTGTATTGGATGCCATATTACAGAGCTATGCCCTTCAAGCATTGCTTCTAGGTAATACTAGTCCAATAATATATAGCACCATATAGCGCAATATAAGGTGGCATACTGCTTCAAGGTACGGAGATTTGTAAATTTTTATAAAAACATCCCAAATGGTCTGATTATTCGTGAATAGTGTTGAGCGAGCATGCCTACGCTCGAGTCTCTTCCCCGCACTGTAATGTTGATTTGTACGCTAATGCGTACGAATTTATACCCTAATACGTACGCATTTTATATGCACATTCGTACGAATTTATATCCTAATCCGTACACATATTTGTACGCTAATCCGTACACATATTTGTACCCTAATCCGTACGCATATTTGTACGTGAATCCGTACGCATTTTGGTACGCTAATCCGTACGCATTTTTGCGTACGGATTAGCGTTCAAATATGCGTACCGATTAGCGTGCCAAAATGCGTACGGATTAGCGTACAAAAATCGTACGCATTAGCGTAAAAAAAATGCGTGCGGATTAGAGTACCAAAATGTGTACGGATTAGCGTACAAAAATACGCTAATCCGTACGCATTTTTGTACGCTAATCCGTACGCATTTTGTTACGATAATACGTACGCATTTTGGTACGCTGATCGGAACACATATTTGAACGCTAATCCGTACGCATTTTGTACGCTAATCCGTACGGATTTTTATACAGGAATCTGTAAGCATTTTTATACGCTAATCCATACACATTTTTGTAGCTAATCCGAACGCATTTTGTACACTAATCAGGACACATTTTGTACGCTAATCCTTACGCATATTTGTACGCTAATCTGTACGCATTTTCCACGCTAATACATACTAATTATTTCGTACGCTAATTAGTACGTATTTACTACGCTAATTCGTACGCATTTGTATGCTACGCATTGTGCGCTAATGCATACAAATTGGTACACCCAACAGTATGGATATGTTCACACTACATATTTTGACCGTGCCAAAATCCGCCGCGTATCCCACATGCAGTTTTTGCTGTGAGTTTTCATTTTGAATGGAGCGTTCCCGCTCTTGGTTTAGCTCCACTGAACAGCGCTAAACCGCAAGTAATCCCCCGCTGCAGCTTTTCGAGGTGTCCATGTGTCATCCGCACCAAGAGTGGACATGTACATTCTTTGTCTGGAAAACAATATATGAAAAATCCTTGGCTGCATGAAAATTTGATGCCATTTTCGACACCAAATCCACGCTGAATCCCATGCCAAACGTTGTTTGAACCTACCCTAAGTGTTCTGCAACTGTCATTGTCCTCTGAGGAACCTCATGGACGGGGGTCTCTTTGTGGTATCAGAACCTCCACGAGAGACTCACCTGGTGTCCAATCCTCACTATGTAGACAGATGCCATGTTTTCTCTGCTTTTTTTTTCCCTGGGGATCTTTTGGTCTTTTTGGGTTATTCTCCCAAAAATCCAAATGTTGACCCTTGCCCTCTATGCGTGATGGTCAGTCATTCAGGGGGCGCAGGAACAGATGTCCACTCCGTGGGTCTTGTTGCCTCACAGTCAAGTTCAGGAGGTGTAATATATACTAGGGGCTGCCATCTGATTCCATAAGCTTCATTGGAGCAGACAGCTTCCTCCAAACATCTACCCTGCAGGGGAATCTCTGCCATATGTTCAGGAGCGCAACACATTAACCCTGTTACTGCTGCAAACGGGAAACAAATGGCAGCTAACCAGATCTGCATTCACTAATTGTATCTGGTCCTCTGAAGATACACTGATTTTATGGAATGTTGAAGCTAACTTTGTTAGCTTAAAGGGTATGTCCATTTTGGAACACTATATTATATATAGTTTATGTATCAATATAATCTACATCAAGAATAGAGTAATTTTATCAACACATTGGATTATGTTCTTATACTCCAGAGCTGCATTCACAATACTGCTGGTCATGGCTGGGCAATAAGCTAGGTCTCATATGCCCACTTACAGAGGGGCTGAACTTCTATTCTGCAGGAAGGACAGTCAGTTTTCCTACACCTGATTACCGGATAGTGCTTTGAGTAAATTCTAGGCTTCCAGAATGCAATTCACTAAAGCAAGTTTTTTGGTAAATTAGCTAAGGAATGCTGGGAGATTTCAGATCTAGAGCCTGCAGAATTGTAAATGCAACTCTGGAGTATAATACAGGATGGAAGTTAGGATCACTACAAAACAAGTTATGCAATGTATATACATAGTGACTCTACCCTACCAGCAGAACAGTGAGTACAGCTCTGGTGTATAATGCAGGATGTAACTCAGGATCAGTACAGGATAAGTAATGTATGTACACAGTGACTGCACCAGCAGAATAGTGAGTGCAGCTCTGGAGTATAATACAGGATGTGATTCAGGATCAGTACAGGATAAGTAATGTATGTACACAGTGATTGTACCAGCAGAATAGTGAGTGCAGCTCTGGAGTATAATACAGGATGTAACTCAGGATCAGTACAGGATAAGTAATGTATGTACACAGTGACTGCACCAGCAGAATAGTGAGTGCAGCTCTGGAGTATAATACAGGATGTAACTCAGGATCAGTACAGGATAAGTAATGTATGTACACAGTGACTGCACCAGCAGAATAGTGAGTGCAGCTCTGGAGTATAATACAGGATGTAACTCAGGATCAGTACAGGATAAGTAATGTATGTACACAGTGACTGCACCAGCAGAATAGTGAGTGCAGCTCAGAAAGAGTTCTTTTTCTCTCCCCATAATGCTATATTCACATATACGGACTCGAATTAATATAATCTTTACTCTTAATCCTGTTCTGCCTGCTCCCTGCACATTTCTATAGGGGGAGCACTGCATGTTAGGGAGGCAGTAATGTGCTTAAAGGGATTCTGGAGATTTGTGAAAACAGGGCTTTTTCATAAAGAGTGCCACACCTGGTTGTGTTTGGTTTTGCAGTCCAGACCTATTCACGTCAATGGAGTTGAACTGCAATACCAGACACAACCTATGGACAGGGGTGGCGCTGTTTTTGAAAGATAGCAGCCATGGTTTTCTAATCTTGCATAACTCCTTTTATTTTCTTCGAGCTGTCGCATACATCATTCCCGACGATGAAATGGCCGCACATCATTTCAGCTGCTGTAATAATATTGAACTGGTCTGTTAATATTGAGATAATTAGTTGCGTCCTCCGAGCGCTTCCCCCTGCCAGAGATCCTTGGGATTTTTCATCCTTCTGCCTGCAGAACTGGTGATTATACAAATTCTTGGCGTTCTCGGCCGGCGTGATACAATGTAGCAGGACAAGATGAATGAGCAGAGGGTATTGTGTATTGTGCCGGCGTCCTCCTCCCGATCCTTGGTGTCTGACTCTCAAAACGGTTTTCGGCCGTGAAAAAGACGATGCAAGGACAATCATGCAGCTCTGTCAGAACTAGAGGTTTCCAAGATGAAAGCTATGGTACACCGTCAATAGTGGATAAAAATATCACCGCCATCTACTCTACTCATTTCTATATACATGTTATGAGCTGAAAGAAGGGGCTTTTGCGGAGCGTATGCAGAACCATTCACTTCAATAGGGCTGCAAAAAAAAAAAAAACGGAAATGACTCTGTGTGCGTTCCATGTCCGTATGTCTGCCATTCCACAAAAAAATAGAACATGTCCTATTATCGTCCACATTACCGACAAGGATAGTACTGTTCTATTATGGATCGCCCCTTCCGTTCCGTTAAACGCGGCGCGTAGATGCAGCGGCTGTTGTATGGTAATGGAGTTGGTATAATAGGAGTAGTAGTACATCCGACAGTAACAAGACACAGTTTCAAGTAGATCACAATGCAATTCTTCCCCAGTAGCATCATTTGGATAGCAGCAATGATGGGGGTTGTAGTACTCCTTCTCTCTGTTTCTCTAAAGTCTCTCTGCAGAACCTTGCGGAGGTACAATAAGGTTCTTGGTAAACTTTTCTGCAAATTCCCGGCTGAGGGGAGCAGATTTAAAGGCTATGTACACCTTCATAGGTATTTTTTTTTTTTATAATTGCATTTTACTCATTTTTGGCTGAAAAAACAAAACAAAACATTTTTTTCAATTGGCCTTTATTAAAAATATTGAGCTATTTTGTCACAAAGGGTTAACTGTTTCTTTAACTGTGTGACTGGTACTTTCACTTTGACATAAACACATATTTAAGCCACATTCTTATCTAAGAGCTCAGCTATAATGAGTGTTGATACTGTCAAAGAGCAGATATAAGGAGCCCCTCAGCTCCTGGTATGACGGAAAAGACAATAAATCCAAAGGGTGCTACTAGAGCAGGTCAGCTCTGTACAGAAAAAAAATAATTCATATTTTTAATGAAGACCAATTTAAAAAATAATTTTTAGCTCAAATTTAGTAAAATGCAATAATAAAAAAAAAGCCCCAAAGGTGTACATAGCTTTTAAGACTAGTTGGCCGAACCATCTCAGACTGGAAGGGTGGACCAGCAATGTTCCCTCACAGCAGTAAGGTTTATCTCTGCCATAAACATTTACAATAACTTGCTGACTGATTCCAGTGCACGGCCATGCAGATTCTGGACTTTCTGATTTCCTTGTCTCTGACTTTGATGATCACATTACTTCTTTGTCTCGGAGATGAATGTTCTTTGAGCTTGGGCCTACCTCCGAGGAGAATCCACAAGTAGGTCCTCATTGTAGCACAGCTAAAATCTCACTACACACTAACTAGGGGGTGGACTTGTGTCAATCTCCTGGCAACCTAAGGGGAGAGGAGATGAGCCAAGGTGTTAACCCTTGCTTGTCCATACAGTACTATTAGGTATACAAATGCAGTAAACAGAGCACCTTACTTAGCAACATGACATACGATCAGATTACCCTTTGCAGTGACCCTGCACGGCAGTTTGGGGTTTTTTATTCGGCCTGATACTAGGCGAGCTGGGGGCGTGTAAGACCCTCATGTCATTTCATGATTCAATCTGTTACTATGGAGGGGCACCATAAACATGGATGCCAACAGTCTCGATTTTGCCAGGATGCAAAAGGGGCTGGGCTTATGTAAGCCTCTCCCTAAAGTGGGAGTTATCAAGCATTTGGGGGGTGTTTCTGATGAAAGGGCGTGGCTTAGCGGAAAAGTTGCTGTGGCCTAGCAGAGGGACATGGTTTAAAAAGTGACAATGTAGCGCAATTTTGGTGCAAAGCCAGCCAACTAATGGGCGGTGTAAAGTTAGAGATTTATCATCCACTGTGATGTATTTGCCGCGTGTCTAGGATTACTAAATGAGCCCCTACAAGCGAGGTGCTGAGAACAATATGGAAACCTATTTAGCGCTTGGACGTCCCGCGGTGAACACTACGGCGGCGATACGAGACCCTCAGTAATATTTGGCTGGGACACAATGACGGCCCTATTGCTGCAGGACGTTTTCTTGACAAGATGTCGCCTGTGATTTATAGCCGGTGCAGGAGGCATCGCCATCAGCCTGGGGTGCAGAAGAGGAGGCGCTTTCCAGGGAGACAAGGCAAGTTTTTCTTTATTTCTAATGAAAGGTAATTATAAAGCACTCAGGGGCCGGGGGCTGCAGATCCCCCTCCCCCGTCATTAAACACTTCAGCGTTTTTGAACAGTACCTTGTTTATTTGCCGAATTAAGAGGGGTCAGGACTGATAGGCATCAGAAACCATAGGGGGCAAATGGACGCTGCCTCAAAACAGACCCCCTTTTGTATGAAATAAAGGGCGATACCTGTTTTTTGTAAATCAGGATCCCGTCCCCTCCCGAGAAGAAGTAATGAACTTACTGAAAGCGTTATTTTAGGGCTCATGCACACATACGTGTTTTCCATTTTTTTTCTGTGTCCATTCCGTTTTTGTTTATTTTTGCGTTCCATATGCGGTACCATTCACTTCAGTGAGCCCACAAAAAAACAGAAATTACTCAGTGTGCATTTAGTTTCTGTATGTCCATATGTCCGTTCTACGGATGAGCGAATCGACTTCGGATGAAACATTTGGGAAATGGGTTTTTTACAGTAGAAATTAATTTATGACGTTATAACGCGAAGTCTCGTGAGCAGTAACTTCGGCTCATCTGAGCCAATACATTCTAATACTGTACGGAGCTCTCGCTCCGTACAGTATTGAACCGGAGTTTCATGCGAAGTCGATTTTCTCATCCCTAGTCCGTTCCACAAAAAAATTGAATATGTCCTATTATTGTCTGCGTTACGCTCGTGTGAAAGAGGCCTAAAAATTCTCAGTGCATTTTCAACCATTAACGAGGAATACCACCTGCGGTTGGTTTTCACATTGCACCATCTGCCATGAGCAGGTGCAAAGAGGGTGTAAAAACAGCCCCTCAGCCATCTCGGGGGCGCCATCTACGTGTTAATCTGTATAGAACTTTATGATAAGCATCTCAAGTAGAATAATGGAAAGGAGCTGCGTCCCCAGTCTTAGGCCTCATGCACACAAACTTATTTTTTGTCCGCATCTTGTGCAGGTCGGATGTGGACCCATTGGGGGAGATTTACCAAACTGGTGTAAAGGAAAACTGGCTTAGTTGCCCATAGCAACCAATCAGAGTCCACCTTTCATTTTCCAAAGGAGCTGTGAAAAATGAAAGGCGGAATCTGATTGGTTGCTAGGAGCAACTCAGCCAGGCTTCCTTTACACCAGTTCTGATAAATCTCCCCCATTCACTTCAACGTGGCTGCAAAAGATGAGGACCGCCTCCATATGTCCATTCCGCAGACCCCCAAAAAAACAGAACATGTCTAGGGATGAGCGAACATCTGTTTTCAGGTTTGGACCATGGTAGCGGAATCCATAACTAAATTCTTCGATAATCTGAACCTTGTACGCTGAACCTGAAAACAGAAGTTCGCTCAACACTAAACATGTCCTATTCTTGTCCGTTTTGCAGTTCTAAAGAGGGCAGGACATTCAGTTCCGCAAAATGTGGAATGCATGCAAATGGTATCCGTGTTTTGCGGATCCGCAATTTGTGAACCGCAAAACAGGCTACGGTCACGTGCATGTGCCCTTAAGATCAGCACGTTGATGTCTTTTTTCCCCTGCATTATCTCCTGATGCAGCTTCTTCCAATACTGACTGATTGCCGGTGTTTTGCACTCTGAGGAGGTTTGACCTGACATGGCCTCTGTAGCTGGAGAATTTGGTGTGTGTTTGCAGTACTTTTTAATAGAGAAGAAATGCAGTTCTGATCTAAAGGAAAACCCCCGACAAGGACGCCATCCTGGAAGATGTGATGAGCTGGTACGTGATTTACGGATATGGTGGCGGATCTGCGATAGACATGCATGTGTTAAAGGGGTTTTCTGAGATTTTTTAACTGATGACCTATCCTCTGATCGGTGGGGGTCCGACACCCTTCTCAATTGTTGAAAGTGCATCAAATCCGCAACAAAATCCGCTGCTAGACATTGCAGATTTTGGTGCGGAGTTGCTGCAGAAACGCACATAAATCCACGCAGAAATTTGTGCGGATCTTACGTGCGTTCGCCCGCACCTGTGTGCAGATGGCCTTAGGCTTCTTTCACACAAGCGAGTCTTCCGTCCGAGTGCAATGCGTTTCTCATGCAGCTCTGGTTCCTTGGAAGTTAATGGGGCTTGCGCGAAAAACGGAATCCGGATACAATGCGTTTTCACTGATGGTTGCTAGGAGATATAGACTGTTATTCTTCAGTTCTTTATTTCACGTACATGAAAAACTGATTGCAACAAAGCGGAAAAAACTAAATCGCTGAATGCAACTGCGGACAAAACTGACCGAACTTTCGTGTAAAACCATCCGTTTTTTTCCCGAACAGAGCCTGAGAGAATCCATAACGCTTGTGTGAAAGAGGCCTTAGTTTGCCTGCACACGGCGCAAATCATGTGCAGTTTTTCTGCAAAAAATGCTGCATAACACCATACCAGCAAAGTGTACGAGATTAGACGACTCTCACGGACACCTTGCTTTGTTCTTAGGCACGCAAATCGACCTGCCGTGCGGATTTTGAAATTTGCAGCAGGTCCAATTGTTACGGTTTTTCTCGTTGGGATTTCGCCCCGCCGCGGATACATTGATGGATGGATCTGTATAATATTCTGCTGTAATCATTACCTCTCTACAGCGGCAGAATTTAAAGGGCCAGCTCAAATATCTGCTGCTTGTTAAAAATCCTAAACTTCTTGTAAAAATCCTTGGAAGACTTTTCCCAAGGTCCTTGTATGAGGCACAGGGAGATGCCTGGTGCCTCGTGACCTCCTGGAAAGGTCTTGCCCTTTGATTCCTGCCTCTTTTGAAGCCCCTGATCCTGACAGTGACTACTGCCCCAGCACCACATGGCTCCCATGTCTGCCCCCCAGCTCTGTGTCATCACATTCGACACGGCCCAAGGGGGGAGCGTCAGTGCGCAGGTTCCTGTGGTGCTCGTCCTGTGTTGTCTCCACCTGTGGCATCATCATGACACTGCCTGACTGAACATTATAAATGATAGGGGTGGTAGTACTACTGAATCGTTATGCGATACGTTACACTGTCTTTTGTGTCAGTTTACCGTGCAGACAAGTTCTCGCATGCTATTCACTACCGTTTGGCCACACACACACAATTGGAGCCATATTGGGCAGCCGGCCAACACTGCAGCGTATGAGGGACCAAAATGATCCCAAGCGGCAGCTCCGGGGGTTAAAATTTACATAAATTAAGTAAATCTTGTAAATCCTTTCCTTGCACTGGTTTTAAGTTCACTGATGTTTTCTTCTCCGTTCACTGCTAAAGCTAAATTCTGAATTCTGCTCTGGTTTACTGTCACTGAGGGCCGGTGTATTGTGGGAGTTCTCATGAAAGCGGCACAGAAGATAGGTCGTATGTCTGACGGTCACTTACCCACGGATGGTGCATTAAAGGGGTGGGATTTAAAGGGAAACTCCAGTCGCATATGAAGCTTCGCCTACTTGTTCCCATCCGTGTTCATGTCCATAGGGGGCGGCATTATAGTGTTGTCGGTGGGTTATCAAAAGCGACTACTCCATTCCAGAGCCAGAAATGTTCACAGATCAGTTGTCGCTGTACTTTTTGTACATAATGGTGTCCCTAAGGCATCCTTTTTCAGCAATTACGACTGTACAATTCACACACCCCTAAGGCCAGCCCTGGTCAAAAGTCCTGTGCATAATTATTCACACCCTTCTATTTCACAAAACCCACTATGACAAAATAAATGTTAGAGGATCCCTCCCCTCTCCTGACATGTCCGTTTTAGTAACTACATGCATTCCCCATGTAATAACAATTCTGGAGCATCTATTCCTATAACTCTAGGTTGTGCTGTTCCTCTATTATTCCAACTACAAGTTAATAAAGGTACAAGTGGGCGTTACCAGTTGTGGCTGTGTTCTGCACAGTCTGACACTATCAGTGCTGCCAGTGTCGGACAGTGCAGGGACACACCTCCAAATGGTAACACCTCCAGTTTGCACCTTATTTATAAACTTCTAGTAGGAATAATAGAGGAAAGGCACAATATAAAGTAATAAAAATAGATACTCCATAATTATTACATTGGGAATGCAGGTAGTTACTAAAACACTCCTATCTAGATACTTTGTACTTTGGTGCACAATATTCTGAAGGTTTGCTGCCTTTCGTCATTCAGCTTAAAGAGGTTTAGCCATCTTTAGACAATGGGGGAATATCGCTAGGACATGTTCCTATTGTCTGATAGGTGCGGGTCCCACCTCTGGGACCCGCACCTACATCGAGAACTGAGTGGGGATACGAATGGAGGGTGCACTACGCATGCGCAGCCGCCCTCCATTCATTTCAATAGGGCCACCAAAAAAAGCCGAGCCTATTTCTGTCTGCCCCATAGAAATGAATGGGAGTGGGGAATGCGCATGTACGGTGCGCTCCCATTCACTTCTATGGGAGCAGTGGGGCACTGCGCCTGGTGGTGGCCGGCCCCCGGGAAAACCGGGGTCCTCCAGCCACAGCGCTCCCCGCTCCGTTCTGCTTGTAGGTGCGAGTCCCAGAGGTGGGTCCCAGCACCCATCAGACAATGGGGACATATCCTAGTAATATGCCCCCATTGTCTGAGATAGGCATACTCCTTTAAAGGGATATTCTGGTTGTTAGTAGCCAAGCGCTGCACTGTTCATTTTGGGGGCTCCGAGGGGTACGGAGTTACTCATCCTCGGGATCATGGGGGTTCCAGCTATCCTAAGGGTAGGGGATAACTTTTAACAACCAGAATACCCTTTTAAGTGGTGGCACCATCTTTTGCACAGATTTGCAAAGATTACTTGCTTTGTCTATGAACTATTAATTCCGGATCATCTGTTCTTATAACTCTATGCTGTGCTATTCCCCTAATATTCCTACAGGAAATTTATAAATAAAGGTCCATCTCAGCGTTACCGGTTGGGGTGTGCCCCTTGTACAGTCTGACACATGCATCACTGATTGGATAGTGTCAGACTGTCACCCAGTTCAATCCTTATTCATTATTTTCTAGTAGGAATAATAGAGGGACAGTCCTAGGAATAGATGCTCCAGAATTGTTATTTCATGGGAAATACAAGTGATTAGTAAATCAGACAGGTCAGGAGAGGTGACGGCTCCTCTTTGATATTCCTTTCTTGGGCGCAGATGGCACAATGCTCTGAAGGCTTGCCACCTCCGTCGCCAGGCTTAAGAAGTGACGCTCGCTGGGTCTATTCTCTCGCGGGAGGGACCATCTTTTGCACAGATTCTTCTTGCACTTTGAAGACGTGTGAATGCCTCATTCCTCATTCCCGGGGCTGAATGCGGCGGCTGTGAATGGTGTGAATCAGCTCAGCGCCCAGCAGCCTTTCTGCTCTGCAGAATAAATGGCCGTTTTCTCACAGCTCTGCACAATGAGACCCCCGCTCCCCGGCTCAGCCCGCACGGGCCAAGTCTCCCAGCCTGAGAAGAGGGAAGAAATGTTCCAGCCTCAATAAATAGCTTTCTGGTCGCTTGAATGGCCCCTTTTATCCAAGAGGCTGAATGAATGGGTCTTCTAAGTGACACGACTGCCCGCCGCAGCTTCAGTGTCAACCGGAGCAGAACTCCTGGCCCAAACCGTGGGTGCGTGTGTGGCCTTCAACCTGGACCGGGACCGCCAAACCTCAGTCATGTCCATACACAGAAGACAAGTTAGACCAGGGATGCCCAACCTGCGGCCCTCCTGCTGTTGGAAAACTACAACTCTCAGCATGCCTGTACAGCCTACAGCAGGGCATGGTGGGAGTTGTAGTTTTACAGCAGCTGGAGGGCCGCAGGTTGAGCATCCCTGATTAAGGCCATAGGGTAGCACTACTAGAACAACCCTTCCTCCAACCAGAAACTGCTGCGTGTCCCCTTAAAAGGGGTTCTGCCATGATTGATGTAAAAAATGAAACTCAGACATCTTATAGTACATGACAATACCTTTCTAACAAAGCTAGAACCAGCCCTGTACCTCACATGGATCCAGAGATCTCCACATTCACTGCTCCAATTGCTCTGCTGCAGTATCTCAGGGAGCGTGCCCTTTCTGCTTCAGCTCTCTCCGATGCTGCCGCAGCTTTTAACAGAATATATGGCTGATTTAAAGTTGAAGATTTAAACTGAGCATGCTCGACCAGCTCAGTGAGACGGGCAAAAAAAATAAGGAAAAGAACAAACAGCAGGTGGCGCTATACGGATACATTTTTAATTACATGCAATTACAAAAGTATTCAGATCCAGGTGCTGGTTTGAAAAATGTAGAATATTTTTTTTGTGGGACACCCTGTTAAGTATTAGTTATCATTGCATCCATTATTTTGGGCCCACTTGAGAATCCCCAGGGTTAGGGTCCATGCACGGACCCTGGTGGGAAGCACACGGAGACCCTACTGGTCCATCACTCTGATGGTCTCTACTTCACTGCTGGCACGGACGTTCACCAGTATCGATGGGCATCTGGAATTTATGGGTCATAATTGATGGCTGTGGTGGCAAACAGAGGAGACTGGAAGTAGTCACCTGCTCCCTGCATTGCTTGTTGCTGGGCAACAGCCCAAAACCTCAGGTGAGCAGGTGACCACCTTGAGTCTCCTCTGTAGACAACATCGTGGCCAATTATAACCCAAGAATTCCGGATTTCCCTGTTAGCTTCATGTCCAACTGTTGGTCCAGTTGGTCTTGATTCTAACAGGGAAAAAAAATCTGCTGTTAATGAAGTGGAAACCGTCAGCAAGTAGCTAGAACTGGAATTATTGGGGATGGAAATGTTGAAGCCTCTTATTCACAATATGTAACCCTTATCATGAGACCTGAAAAGGGGGTTGTCCCAAAAGTGGCCTGATGAAGCATCTTCTAATACGTTCTTATTTTCTGGTCATCGTAGGCACTATAGCAGTCGTTATTTATTACTATTGGTGATGTCTCGTGGCCTTGATGTTTTTTGGCTCGCACCCTGTGAGGACAAGTTATGGGAGTCCCCCGCTGTGGGTACGTGACAGGTGCAGTGTAAACCTGTGTGAACTCGGCGGCTGTGCTGAAGGCCGGTGAGGTGGGACACGACCTGATCTCTCCGCACTCGGCCTTGTTGTAACATTCCTTTCCAGTGATTGGATTCGTCATGGGGTCGGCAGTGCCCCTTCCCCTTTAAACCGACGATGGATGCCGTCACCCCCAGCTGTTGCTCCAGCTCTGCTGTCACACGTGCTCTTTCCTAATTTTGGAAACTTAATTTGCTGAGGGTAAGCCCCCCCCCCCCCAAAATCTTCAGTGTCCTCACCTTATCCTTAAAGCTTGTCTCATCACAGACGTCCCCCTAGTATATTCCACCGGTGTGTGATTGGCGGGGCCCTGACTACCAGGACCCTTGACGATTGTACACTGGCGACGTGTGGGGTCACATCGCTCGGACCCCAACATTAATGACACTGAGTTTATTGGTCCTTGGGAATAATCAGTTGTTCCTTGGGACATCTATTTGTGTACACCCCCCCCCTCCCCCTCCATATTGCAAAAATCTTCTTGAATGGATGTCCAAAAACTGGGCCACAAATTTAGGACTCTTCCCCTTTTATTATCAGTGGGTACGTTGTGATCCCTAATTAATACTTCAATCAAGCTCTGATGTTTTGGAATGTTGCCGAGCAACAAGCACTGCCATGAGCCGGTGACTACCTTGAATCTCTACTGTATATAGTGTAACGCAGGCTGGACCCCAGTCTTATGAGGTTCAGCTACAGGGTCCCTTTGCATTGCTCGATAACGTTGCAGTTTGAGTGCTGCGCCATTGTTCAGATTTACAGGCAGCACATAGTACCGCCCCCGAGGAACTCACAGGATCTTCTCTGCAGAGAAGCACAGTCTTTAAAGGGTTTTTCCGAGTTATATATATTGATGACCTATCCTCATATAACTCGGAGAACCCCTTTAAAGGAGTTTTCTCAGAATTCTATATTAATGGCCTATCCTCAGAATAAGTCATGACTATCAGAGAGACAAGGGTCCCACTCCCGGCACCCCCGCTGATCAGCTGTTGGAAGAGTCCGCGTCACATTCATGCGGCTCATGTGCAGCTCAGCCCCATTCAAGTGAATGGTCCTGGGCTGCAGTACCAGGCACAACCACTATACAATGTGTGGCGCTGTGCTCAGTAATTTGTAAGGAGTCATTGGCCGAAATCCAAGGTTGACCCTCAGCCGCCCAGGCTCCCATTGATACCAATAAAGATGACTATTGGAGCAGCGGCCTAATAAACGCATAGATCACCCTCAATAGTTGCACGCCCCCTTTAAATCCCTGAGTCAAAAATTTGTTCTCCGATTATTTTCAGTGTCGAGGGAGAAGAAATCAGCGGTACGTGCTTGTTATAAAAGCCAGATGAGACCTCAGCGCCAAAAAAAATCAGCGCCGTGCTCCGAGGTCACAGATGTATAGCAGCGTGATTTAAGGCAGGAGCGATCGCCTCTGCCAAATCCAGGCCACGTGACGGGATCATTTCACTTTATCTGGGGCCGCAGAGAGTTCTGTACAAGATATGGATGCGGATGTCGCCACGAATTAGGCAGCTGAGGGGCGATGCCCATTATGAGCGGTGGCTTGATAAGCGTGACAGGAGACGAGGCACTTCACCATATGCTGGACCCTAAATCCATTGGTCACGCTGTCCCCATCCACAGGAGGACTGCTGCTGCCCCCTCTGGCCATATTGTGTACTGATGGCAGGGGAGTAGCTAGAGGGGGTGCAGAGGTAGCAGTGACACCTGTCCCCAAAGTCATGCCATAGAAGTGAATGGAAACAGCCGCACATGCACCACATCCTTGGGGCCCGGCTTTTTAAAAGAACATCCCTGTAAAGAAGCCCTGCGAGCTCTGAAATAACCCGTATACAAGGACGTGCAGAGGTAGCAGTCACAGCTGGTGCACAAGGGGAAGGGGGGCTCAAAGGTGGCCGCCATAAAGCCAGACTCCAGTATTATAAATGGGTGTGGGGGTCTGTTACAGATTTTGCTTCAAGGAGTTTCACCTCTTCCTACATTAATTTTCACCCAGCTTTCCCAGGAACAGATATAACTGGTGCGGATTTAGGAATCTAATTTACAGGAAAATTAAAATTTTTTTGCATCAAGACAAAACGTCATTGAGACCATGTGCGTTGCTCTGTACACGTGTACGGCCTCCCGGCCCTGGGACCCCCCTCGTTAACGGCGGGGGCCGCTGTTTATTTACAGTGCAGAGGCCGATGCTCAGGGGGTGACGGCAGACGGAGACCCCCTGGAGATAACAGCTTCTGAATGGAGGGATTGTGCTCCACTCCTCGCTTCATTCAACAGCACAAGGGTTAACCCAAACCTTGTCGATTGTATGCGGGGGTCTCATGCGGAGGTCTAGGGATGTGTTGACTCGGGCTGAAGGATCATTTCTGATGTCTTCAAGAGTTGGCCTAGGAAAAGCCAAGGAGAAGACTGGTTCCAGAGACGCAGGGGCACCATGCCTGCCAGATTACCCCCTTAGTCTAGGGGCCACAAGGCTGCTTTACCTGGGATTCTGTCGCCTTGACTAGGCCATGGGCATGTCGACAGGGCGGGCCCATTTTTGACTATTGCCCACGTTCATTTTGATCCGCCATGTTGTATTCCACATGCCAGGCAATGGGGGAGAATAAAAGCCAGACTCGGAGCATCTTAAGAGCTCATGCACACGAACGTATTTTCTTTCCATACAGTCGTATGCATGAGCCCTAAAGGGGTTGTCAATTCCTTTTACTACTGATGGACTATCCTCAGGATCGGCCATCAATATCTGATAGGTGGGGGTCCGACGCCCCTCATTCACGCCGATCAGCTCTTCTGCAATAGCTCCAGCACTGGAACTACAGCTCCGTCCGCTGAGTAGTGGACAAAACTTGTAACTGCAGTGCTGCTCCCATTCAATTCAATGCATTCGGCCCTGCAGTAACCAGCTCCGACCACTACACAATGGATGGCGCTGTTGTGGAGCTGATCTGAAACAGCTGATCGTGTGGGGTGCAGGGTATCCAGAGGCCAAATGCCTGCTTGTCCTGCACCTTCTATTGCGTGCAGCAAAGAAAGTAAAAGGGCAAATGGTCAGAAGGTGAGCACTGCCCGTATAGCCTGCAAATAACAGGTAGATGAGGGGCCACCAGTAGGGGGTGCTATTGTGACTTTGCTGTGTCTCCCCTATATTCTATGCACACCGCCGCTGTCACCTCTCGCCTCTCCAAATCTGCATGTACCTGGCCAATAGCCCAAAATATAGGTGACCCGAAAGCCGGCTGCAGAATATGTCGGTGCGGTGGATGCCGACGACGGAATATACGATTTTATTCTGCAGCACTAAAAATCCTGTCACCCGGGGACGTAGGAAACTCGGCTTAGCCCAAGGAGCTGTTTCCTGGAACCATTTCTCTCCTCTCCTAAGTGTTTGTTTGGTTTGGTGACATCACTCGGGCGAAAACACTGCTCTGCTTCTTCTCTGCGATGACTGGGCCCAAAGGAGGGGGCCGCGGGTGGAGCAGTGCCTAAAAAGGGGGGCGGCGCGGCAGCCATAGGTGCCACTAACAGGAGAGAGTAGAAAATGTCACGTAAAGCAGCACTCTCCAATCTGTGTACGTCTTACCAAACCGTGGGAAGGGATGTAGGCCGAGCGGGGCCCCCCTTAGGGGCCCTATTGCATCTGCATGCACTGCCTCTACATAATCTGGACCAGTTGTGAGCTGCCAGTTACTTAAATGGTCGTAGGCTTATTTTATGGTGTCATTAAAGGGATTCTCCGGGAATTAAGAAAATGAAAATACGTAAATATTACTTTATTATAAATATATTCCCAAATACCTTTCATTAGTTATAATGGCTCGTTTGTCTGGGGAGCAATCATTAGGAGAAATAAAATGGCCGCTGTCCTATTAGTGCACACAGAACCTGTCCTAATCACACAGGAGGACAAGTTACTTCACAACACTGAGGTAAAGAGCTGCCTCATCCTCCTCTCTGCTCTGTTTGTCAGGGATTATGATCCTGAATACAGATGATAAGATCTTCAGCTGGATCTTTGTAGGAATGGAGTCCATGATGAGACATGAAGTACAGAGAGGACGGACAGGACAGACTGTGGTAATAGAGACTGCATACAAGAGCTGCTGCTCATTAGTCACGTCTGCTCATATTATCTGTATTCAGAATCATAATCCCTGACAAGCAGAGCAGAGAGGAGGATGAGGCAGCTCTGTATCTCAGTGTTGTGAAGTAACTGTGTGATTAGGACAGGTTTTGTGTGAACTAATAGGACGGTGGCCATTTTGTTTCTCCTAATGATTGCTCCCCAGACAAAACGAGCCATTATAACTAATGAAAGGTATTTGGGAACATATTTATAATGAAGTAATATTTAAGTATTCTCATTTTCTTCATTCCCGGAGAACCCCTTTAAGGTAACCGCTACTGGCTGCTGCGATGGTGAAACCATACTGTCACCGTGAGGACTGTAAGCCTGTAGGATTGGGGACCCCCCAACGATCATGAGAACAGGGACTTCGTACCCCCTGCAGTCTCCCTGAAAAGAAAGGAGTGAGTACCCACTCCCATACAAATGAATGGAACAGCCATGTGCATGTGTGACAGGTCACTCACTCCTTTCTTTTCAGGGAGACTGCAGGGGGTACGAAGTCCCCGTTCTCATGATCGTTGGGGGGTCTCAGCTGTAGGACCCCCACCAATCTGATAGTTATCCCTTATCCTATGAGATAAGGGGGTAACTTCAACCAACCGGAATTCCTCTGACGTCCAGTCCAAGGATCAATTTGAGTATACGAACATAATCCATTTACAGTCATTGTACCTGGCGCTCCCCCCTATGATTTCTTAGATTGGCGCCATCTTCTGACTGGTCTACTTACCCCTCTAGACTATTCGGATGGAGTAGGCATTGGCATAAACGTACTAACGTGGGTGCACCTAGATATTGTTATAACCTGTGCCAAAATTTGGCACTATTTGGTGCATTTCTACTGCTATTTGGAGCATCCAGACCTAAAAGAATCAGCGGTGCCTAAATGGCCGAGGGGGCGTGGCTTAGCTGGAACGAGGGCGACGCAACACTTTGTGCCACAATTCTGGCGTAAAAAGCAGTCTCAAACTAAACTAACCAATAGTCGCTGTAGAGTCATAGAAAAGTGCCTGAACCCCGGTGGTAAATCTGGGGCAGGTCGAGGCAGATGCCTCTCGAAGAGGAAGAGTCCCATCTCTGGCAATCCATGCACCAGAAACTCAGATCTACACCAGACTTGAGCTATAACTTACTCCAGTTAAAAAAAAATAATAATAAAAAAAAAAAATATATATATATATATATATATATATATATATATATATATATATATAAAATTTTGTTTTGTTTTTTAGAATTTTTGTTTTTTCATTTCGATAGTACCGTGCTACTGATACAACATTTTCTCCTCCTATAGCAGTCAGCACAAAAGATGATGCCTTTCATATAGATAGGTAACCTATTGTCAGTTTATTGCCACTGTCAGGGGAAGAAGTTATCTGAAAGGTAATCCTCCTTATAATGGTAGGTGTAGAATTTGGATAACAGTATGACAGCTCTGTTGTTCTCCTCATAGGCCTAGATAAATATGTCCACAGTACGGCACTGCATTGTGTAGTGTATTTGTGTGATGCTCTAATGGAGCAACTACAGGGGGTTCTCTCTGGCCGCAGTGATGGCCTGACTGAGAGAGTTAAGACTTTCTGCCGTGCTAAAAGTCCAGACAAAGAGAGAGAGGCAGGACGGGAAGGAGAATACATGAAGTGACTTCTCACCAAAACAGAATATTTACATATAGAACGAAATATGTGCTAAAAAATTTTTTTATCGACGTGTCCCTTTAAGGAAAAGCAGATAACTCTTTGCATTGTGGCATCAGACAGAGATGATCTTGGCCCTGTGTGCCTTATTGTGGCAGGCCTGCATGTGACTACACATGGCATGGGTGTGGGCATGCCCCGGTAGTAATGTAATAGCACCGCCGCGGCACGCACGCTCATTA
The DNA here is from genome assembly GCA_900303285.1 of Rhinella marina. Classification (NCBI taxonomy): domain Eukaryota; kingdom Metazoa; phylum Chordata; class Amphibia; order Anura; family Bufonidae; genus Rhinella; species Rhinella marina. The sequence continues at coordinate 757,822 of ONZH01006857.1, read as the reverse complement.
TTCACAATGTTTTCTTTGGCAGAGTGATAAAGAAACAAAGTTTCCTTTCTTTCGGAATTATACTTTTGTTTACATAACATCATTTGGGTGACTTTTTTTTTTCCTCCCCTCTTCGCTTTACTCTTTACCTGCCGGACTGACTTGCTTGCCACGAATGGTGACAAGTAACCTTCAACCCCAAAACTGCTGAATATTTTTGCCATCTGGCCGAGTATGTAAAGTATCGTATGCATCTGGTAAAGTCATCAGGAGGGGGGGGGGCACGTTGTATCATGTCATCCCTAATGTTCCTTTTCATCTCTGCAGAATGGAAGCTACAGGTAGGTCCCTAGGGGGTCATTTACTTATGAGCTGTGTGCGGTCGCGGGGGGGGGGGGGGGGGCTGCAAGTAGAAAATTTTGGCTAAATTGGGATTTATACAACACAACCAATATGCAAGCCACAGAGAGTGGTTGACGCCTCCAGGTCTGCATACTGCTGTGGATATCTGCGTGCGTCACCTCACCTGTAGAACACCAGTTTTGATTCACGCCACCAAAATCCGTAGATTAGATTTGTAATTTATTTTTATATAAAATGTCATAATATGGCGAAATTATTGAAGTCATTCAACCGGGAAATTGCCCACTAGACGAGCATATAAGGCGGCTTGTCTGCATTCTGTGATCCCACAATGTATAGTACGATGCCTTTTGGTGCAGCTGACTGACGTGAGGTGCCTAACTTATCCCATTAAAGAGGTCCTCTCCCCGCTCCTGACATGCCTGCTTTAATAGCTTCATGCATTCCCCATGTAATAACAATTCTGGAACATCTATTCTTATGTCTGTATGTTGTGTCATTCCTTTATTATTACTACTAGAAGTTATGAATGAATTGCTAGCAGTCTGCAGTAAGGGAACAGAGGGGAGGTGACCAGTTGGGGGGGTGTCCCTGCACAGTTTGAAAACGGCAGCACTGATTGGTTAGAGTGAGTCTGTGCAGGGACACACCCCCAAGTGGTTACCTCCCCTCTGTACCCTTACTGCAGACTGCTAGCAATTCATTCATAACTTCTAGTAGAAATAATAAAGGAATGGCACAACATACAGACATAAGAATAGATGTTCCAGAATTGTTATTACATGGGGAATGCATGAAGCTATTAAAACGGGCGTGTCAGGAGAGGTCATAGGTGCAACAAATCTCAAGCATGTAAATTTTCCACTGGTGCAGTTGCGCCTACTAGTTCAGCTGTTCCAGTGGCAGATTTTCTTACCCTGGAGAGGTTGACTGTGCTGTAAGTAGGTTATCAAGATGAGGAGTGGAGTAAAATGACTGCGGGATCTGACTACACCAGCTTTGTTTGTAGTCTGTTACCAAGGAGACACAAAATAGTTTTTTTAACCAAGGCTACTTTCTTGATTTATTTATTTTCAATTGCCCTGGAGCGATAAAATACTTGTAAAAAAAAGTGTACATATCTAAGATTGCTTGCAAGGAGTAGAAATGTGGGCGTCGGCGTCTGGCAGGCGCTTTCTATTGCTCATCCCCTTGGCTTGCGTAGCAGACAGATTGCATATGCTGATCTGAGTTTAAAATAGCTTATAGAAGACAACAACTCGAAGTGAGATCGCGCTGGCAAATGTCTTAAAAAGTGTCAAAATGCAAAATATCCAGCGCAGCCAAGTACGTATCCGTATTACAAAGCAAGCAAGGGGAGTGGCGACTGCTTGCCCTTTGCCTACGCCCTTATTTTATACCCTTCCAGGGGTAGCTGTGCTCTACACTGCAGCCGTTCTTTATACCAGTGCTGCCAACCAGTGACCACCACAAATCAGATGTCTGGGGCCATGGGGGAAATCCATGGGATGAATGGGGTCATGAGAGGAGTAGGCCAATAAACCACCAATATTCGGAATGGGAGGCAGCTGGCAGTAAATAATTTGCTGATAATTTGACATACGTGTGAAATGTTGCATTTGCGTATTAAAGGGGTTGTCCAACATAAAATATTCTACAGTTTTCAAACCAGCACCTGGATCTGAACACTTTTGTAATTGCATTTAAATAAAAATTTCTTATAGCTACTGAGTTATCCAATTAAATCTATCTGTATAGCGCCACCTGCTGTTTGTTCTTTTTCTAATTTCTCTGTCCTCACTGAGACGGACGCACATGCTCAGTTCCATCCTTCAACTTCCACAAGTTGCAGCTCAATGGACATGCCTCTGAAAAAGGACACGCCCCTGAAAAGGGCACGCCCCCTAAACTGACAGCTGGATCACTGGGTCCATGTGAGGTACAGGGCTGGTTCTAGCTTTGTTAGAAAGAGGTTTTCAAGTACTAGATTACGTCTGATTTTCATTTTTTTACAATATTCCTGGGACAACCCCTTTAACTTTTTTTTGCATTTTTAACCAGATTTATTGTTTTTGCAGCACATTTGGTGCGTTTTTCTTCCACGTTTATTCATTTTCATTAACATTGATGAAAAATGATGAATCATCCTCACCGTGTATTGATAGAAAGTTTGGCAGATGGGGAGGGGGGCAGATAAGGCTATCCTCCAGTGCCGCCATGGATATTGGGAGTCAGAGCAGGAGGCGGCTTCCCAGGGCAGCTGGTTTGTATCCAGCTTTATTCAGTTTATACGGTGCCCAGCGGCATACATCTTGGCGGACTGTCTAGGGACTGTAATGAAGTAATGGTTTATCTGTATAATGAACAGTAAGATGAGAAGGCGATGGCGGGGGGTGGAAATTACTACAAGCAGATTGAATTGATAAAAAGAGCCGCAGGCGTCCATTGGCCGCTGCTCGGATAAGCAAACAGCTTGTGATGTTATGTTTATCTCGGTGGCTGGCGTCCTGGGAAGTTCACACGATGACCCTCGCGGAGTGTTATTCATGGTAATTCACTAGAGGATGGCGAATACGGATCAAACTATCGGTCCACTACAAAATGGCCTCCTGCAAACCCGAGATGATCAGTATCAATATCCTTTATAGATAATTTAGCTTGTAATTTCAGCCCATATAATACTGCCATATAATTCCAAGATAATACAGCAATATTAAGCCCACATAAGTGACAGACAGCACCAAGAGAATGCAGCAATATTACACCTACGTAATACCGCCATATAGCTCCAAGAGAATGCAGCAATATTACATCTACATAATACTGCCATATAGCTCCAAGAGAATGCAGCAATATTACACCTACATAATACTGCCATATAGCTCCAAGAGAATGCAGCAATATTACATCTACATAATACCGCCATATAGCTCCAAGAGAATGCAGCAATATTACACCTACATTATACCGCCATAGCTCCAAGAGAATGCAGCAATATTACACCTACATAATACTGCCATATAGCTCCAAGAGAATGCAGCAATATTACATCTACATAATACCGCCATATAGCTCCAAGAGAATGTAGCAATATTACATCTACATAATACCGCCGTATAATACCAAACTAGGACAGCAGTATAAGCCCACATAATAATGCAATACAGTGCCAAAATAATATAGAAATATTAAGCTCACATAATAGTATTATATAGTGCCAGGATAATACAGCAATATTAAGCTCAAATAAGTGACAGACAGCACCAAGTGAGTGCAGCCATATTACACCTACATAATACCCCCATATAGTACCAAAATAAGACCGCAATATTAAGACCACTTAATAACACTGTATAGCACCAAGAGAATGCAGCAATATTACACCTACATAATACCGCCATGTAATACCAAACTAGGACAGCAATATAAGCCCACATAATAATGTAATATAGTGCCAAGATAATACAGCAATATTAAGCCCACATAATACCACCATATAGTGCCAGGATAATGTAGCCATATTAAGCTCACATAATACCGTTATATAGTGCCAAGATAATACAGCAATATTAAGCCCACATTATACCACCATATAGTGCCAGGATAATGTAGCCATATTAAGCTCACATAATACCGTTATATAGTGCCAAGATAATACAGCAATATTAAGTTGACATAACACTGTTATGCCAACAGTGCCAAGATAATACAGCAATATTAAGTTGACATAACACTGTTATGCCAACAGTGCCAAGATAATACAGCAATATTAAGCTCACATAATACCACATTATAATGCCAAGATAATACAGCAATAGTAAGCTCACATAATACCGTTATACAGTGCCAAGACAACATGGCAATATAAAGCCTGCATAATACCAAGTGGTGTGTAGGCATAGAAATACAATGGCTGCTTTCTTCTGGAAACTCTGCTGCGCCTTCGGTTGTGTCTGGTATTGCAGCTCTGCTCCAGTGAAGTGAAGAGAGCTAAACTGCAGTACCGCACACAACCTGTGGACAGGTGTGGTGCTGTTTTCAGAAGAAAGCAGCCATGTTTTTTTTTTTTCCCCTAATCCTTTACAAAGCAAATATAATACTAACATATAGTATACTGGGCACTTTTTGTTTCCTTCTTTATCCTTGGAGGCCCCCCATGTAAACGATTGCACTGCCCAGCTTTTCTGGAAATATAATTTAGTATAATGAAGATTTATTTGTTGGTCACTTTTCTTAAAGGGGAACGCCCCCTGTGAAGGCCGCTGTTAGGAATGCTGCTGGTAAACTCATCCCCGTCCTCTCCTGGACACATCGTTACACCTTGGCTGCTCTTTGAATTAAGACTCTGTCCTATGTCGGAAATGCTTCCACATCCCAAGGCTCAGTTTTTGCAGGCTGCGGAGGAATGCTGGGGGCCGGCTCCCCCCTCCTCGCTGCGGAAGAGCAGATTGCAGAATACAATATTCCTTGTAATTTGTCGTCAAGTCCTAGCTTTAACATAGCCAAGACGGATCCGTCATGAACTCCATTGAAAGACAATAGGGGACGGATCCGTTTTCTATTGTGTCAGAGAAAACTGATCCGTCCCATTGACTTGCATTGTGGGTCATGACAGATCTGTTTTGCTCCGCATCCCAGGACGGAAAGCAAACCGTAGCATGCTGCTCTCCGGTATGGGAATGGAACAGAATACATTTTGGAGCGCTCCGTTCTGTTCAGTTACGTTTTGTCCCCATTGACAATGAATGCAGACAAAACGGAAGCGTTTTTCTCCGGAATTGAGACCCTATGGCGGATCTCAATACCGGAAAATGTACACGCAAATGTGAAAGTAGCCTTTTTAGTTCTGTTCCCATCTGAGACGTGGATACAATTGTATCCAGTCTAGATCAATAGTTTGCTACATTGTATCAGTCTGGATTCCAGGTTGTTTAGCTCACTGCTCTACTTTCACACTTGCGTTGTTAATTCCCATACTGAGATCCGGCAGAGGATCTCCATGCCGGAATTAAACGGATCTGTTTTAATTTTGCACATCAGGATGCATCCGTTTCATTAGGATGCGGTTATGTGAAATCAAAACGGAAATAAATGGATCCGTCACAAAATACATTGAAAGTCAATGGGTGACGGATCCAGGAGCCTAAAAAAACTGATTCCTCACCATTGACTTGCATTGTTTTCAGTGCCGGATCCTTTTTTTTCCGTATTGATGACCGGACACAAAACTGCAGCTTGCAGCGGTCACAAAACGTAATGCTGCCGGAACAGAAGACATCTTGAACGGATCTCTTTCCATTGAGAATGCATGAGGACTAAACTGAAATGTTTGTTTTTTTTCCGGTATTGAGACCCTCTGCCGGATCTCAATCCCAAAAAACAACAACGCAAGCGTGAAAGTAGCCTTACAAGGGAATTTCATATGCTTTTCTATGACTATTCAATAATCCAAAGGGGTCACGATGGTGCCGGACCAAAGGAATTTTGATGGCTCTTTGATTCTATAAGTCGCCCATCTAGCTTGGATCTCGGTGATCATAATGAGAAGTGATGGGTTCCAGTCTCCTGGATAGAGCTTCATGCATATCTTTCCAGCCTACAGACTGGCTCAGTGGTTAGCACTGGGGTCCTGTGTTCGAATCCAACCATGGGCAACATCTGCATGGAGTTTGAAGGTCCTCCCTGTGTTTGCCTGGGTTTCCTCCCTGTGTTTGCCTGGGTTTCCTCCCACACTCTGAAGACATACTGATTGGGAATTTAGATTTGCGAGGCCCATTGAGGACAGTGAGCTGCTATTGTCTGTAAAGCACTGCGGTATATGTCAGCGCTATATAAGTGCGTCCTAGGTTGGAATCTGACGAAGGACAACATCTGCACGGAGTTTGTAGGTCCTCCCTGTGTTTGCCTGGGTTTCCTCCGGGTTCTCCGGTTTCCTCCCACGTTCCAAAGACCCACTTATAGGGGACTTAGATTGCCAGCCCCATTGAGGACAGTGAGATGCTAATGTCTGTAAAGCGCTGCGGAATACAGTAGTGCTATATAAGTGTGTCCTAAGTTCGAATTCGACCAAGGACAACATCTGCCTGGAGCTTGTTCTCCCCGTGTTTGCCTGGGTTTCCTCCCACACTTACAGTAGATTGTGAGCTCCATTGGGGATAGCCAACAATGCTGATGTCTGTAAAGCGCTGCGGAACATGTCAGCGCTATATAATTGGAAGATGAATGGTCCTGTGTACACGTTCCACATGTAAGAAGATGGGATCATACACTGGCTTGTATTCCCGCTGCTCACTTGCGGTCTTTACACACAGCTCCCGCTTTCAGCTCTGCAGGAAATCATTACCTTCGGCCTTCCTTCTGCCCGCCTCTGAATACAGTCCTGTCAGCCAGGAGAACAGAATTCTGTGTGTTCCCAGTATAAAGGCTAAATTCTCCTATGGCCTCTGTGTATATTCCCTAGAAGTCCACAATTCATAAGATCCCGCTTTCTGCAGCTCCCGGACCTCCGCACGTGAGCTCCTTTCATTCTGCAGGGACTAAAGGCAAAGTAATGGAATGCAGGGACTACAACTCTCAGCAGGCAATCCTTTTACAGTTTAGTTGCATATATCCTTGTGACAAACATGCTACAGCTACTTGAAATATAGAAACATCCCTAGAAGTTTAGCTGAGATCATGTGATGCTGGATCCTGCAGGGGGCAGCAGTGAGCAGTTCTGCAGCAAAGGGTTTAAAGGGATATGCAGACCATTGCCTTTAACAGTGTATCCTTGGGGCACTTTACAAATGTCTGGTAGTTGGAGATCGCACGTCTTGCACACCCACTTATTGGGAGAAAGTCAGTCGAGCAAAGCAGGCAACGGAGGCCAAGAAATGGGAGGGAAGGAGAAAACCGGACAAGCAGAACTGTCAATGGGCGTATAGCTGATAGTCGGGGGGCTAGGTTACAGTAGCAACTGGGACCTGTTGTCTGTGAGGACCCAAAGACCTGTTAGTCACGTAAGAGTAGGAAATGATCGTATAGTGGTAAAAACAGGAACAAGGAGATTTAACAGGAGTCTGGCAGCAGTTCTGACCATGTTAAACTGCTGATAGCACTAGGTAAGTGTGGGTAAAGAGCTTCATGGAGCTTTTATTATCAGGAGTAGTGTAAATATGAAGTTTCATTCTGCTAGGAACCGCTCCTGCAACTCTGGGTCAGCACAAGATCAGTAATGTAGATCAGTGAGTCCACCAGCAGAATAGTGACTACAGCTCTGAAGTATAATACAGGATGTAACTCAGGATCAGTACAGGATAAGTAATGTATGTACACAGTGACTGCACCAGCAGAATAGTGAGTGCAGCTCTGTAGTATAATACAGGATGTAACTCAGGGTCAGTACAGGATAAGTAATGTATGTACACAGTGACTGCACCAGCAGAATAGTGAGTGCAGCTCTGGAGTATAATACAGGATGTAACTCAGGATCAGTACAGGATCAGTAATGTATGTACACAGTGACTGCACCAGCAGAATAGTGAGTGCAGCTCTGGAGTATAATACAGGATGTAACTCAGGATCAGTACAGGATCAGTAATGTATGTACACAGTGACTGCACCAGCAGAATAGTGAGTGCAGCTCTGGACCAGGTGTCTGTGAGCTGCAATCATCTGTGGGTGTGGTCGTCTGTGGCTGTGCGTGTTGCTGCTCCTGAGCTGTTTGGAGGAAGATCTATCCACCTGAGGCCTACTCTTTCCTCCCCAGGGAGAGAGTGGGTTCTCAGGCATGAGCGAGGGAAGCAAGCCCCAGGCTCCTGTTCCCAGCGGCAGGCCATCGGGGGACAGGAGGAGCCAGCGTTTGGCCTGTATGGAGGACTCAGGGGTAAGAAGATCTGGCAGGAGTCGCAGCAATGTGGCTTCTGTCTCCCCTGAGTCTGTGGACAGCAGGAAGAGCCGCAAGGCTGAATCCAGCAAAAAAGACCTGATTGCCAGCTCAGGTGAAAGTGGCCCTTCCGGGGCCCAGCAAAAGCCGAGTGTTCACGGAGGTGAGGCAGATCTTGAGGAGGAAGGCTGGGGCGTACTGAGAGCCCGGGAGTCCATTTCCACCTATGGCTCCCGGGTCATGAGCCACCTCCGTGAATATGAAGACGCGAGCAAGACCTTGAGGAGGCTCCGGGAGGAGCTGCGCGGACTGAAGGCTTGTGCCGAATCGGCCCCCAAGCGGAGGAAGCAGGGGCTGCAGAGCCAAATCAATCAGCTCCAAGCCGAGATCGGTGAGTTGGAGGAAAGGAGAACAGTCCTCAGAGAAAAAAGCGGTCCGTTTAAGGAGAAACTCCTAAATGAGGACCGCTTTCAGAAGATGGCAGAGGAAAAGCAGAGAAGGCTGATGGGGCTGCAGCCTGAAAGCCAGGTGGAGGAAGACCAGGCAGTGGAGGAGGACGGTGATGGTGACCAGCAAGATCCACCTGGCAGTCTGCAGGAGCAGGTTCCGTACAGTGGGCCCCCTGCACGCCAAGCAGCCATGTCACCCAGCTGTGGCTCGGGGGATGAGTACGAGACCTGTAGCCCGGGAGGGGCCCTCATGGAGGAGATCCAGCTCCTGGAGTCCCCAGTGCGTTTCCAGGACTTGTGCTTTGGAGATGAACTGCCACAGGAGACGCCTGGGGGAGGAAAAACTAAAAAGGCTAAGAAGACCAAGCCCCAGGAGCAGGTACGATTTGTATACACCCCCCTCTCTGGGACCCCCGGGTCGTCCGCAGGGCCGGTTCACTGTATTAGCCCCTCTTCTCAGCCCAGCCCGTGTCCTGCAGTGGACTCGGTGCAGGAGAGAGGGGAGAGCAAGGTATCCAGTATGGCGGGGAGCTCTGTCTCTGTTTGCAGTAACAGGGATGGAGCTGGTGCGGTACTGGCTGAAAAGCCGGACAGGAAGGTTGCGGTGGGCGTAAAAAAGTCAGGCTCTGGTGCTGGTGTTTGCTCCCTATCGGGAGGGGGGGGCAGCTCCGCGCCAGAGTCGGCTGCGAGAGCTCCGGTGGCTCCGGTCGCTGATGACGCTGTTCCCTCAGGGCAGAAGAGGCATGAAGGGGCTACCGGGGCTTTGACGGTTTCGCCTCCCACAAAAGGACAAGGACTAAGACAAAAACCATTGTTTTGCATCGGCGCTGCTGGTCCAGATGAGCGGCGCCATGAAAAAACAGACCAGCGTCTGGGTTTGGATCAGCGGCGCCCGGTAATCGATCAGCGGCGCCCAAAATTTGGGAAGAATGGTACTGATGAAGCGGAGGGCAATGATAAAAGTGGGGTTGGGGCTGCTTCTAAACAGAGCAAGCATGCTCTCTTGGAGGCAGCTCTGGCCCCAGGGCCCAATGATGCTGAGGTACCAAACACTGCACCAAAACACACCGGTTCAGCCAGTATGAGTGGAGGCGAGAATGTGGGAGGAGGGCGGGGGGGAAATGTTAATAAAAATATGTCTGGGGGTTTGGATGGAGGAGTGAGTGGTGGTAGGAGGGAAGGAGGGGTGGGCGCGTCGTCTGTCATTAGTGAGGGTGGTCTGGTGATGGAGGATATGGAAGTGGGTGGTGGAGGGTCTTTGGTTAGTGGTGAGGGTGGGGGGCCTGGTCCGGTTGCCCCCCCTGCTGTGGCATCCCCTGTGCGCAGCTATGCTAATGTCACAGCGGGGGGAAATAGGGGGCCCTCCTTGTCCTCTGGCTCTGGGGACGGCGTTTTGCAGCGGCGTCTTCTGGAGGCTCTAAAGAGAGGGGAGAGAACAATCAATGTAGAGGGTAGGGAGGTTGATCTATCCTTCTGGATAGAGAGGCATGGCCTCTCAGCCTTCCGAGAGGAAAGAAGCAGAGAGCCCACGTGGTCTCTCCCGACATCTGGGCAGGGTGGTCTCCGTAGGAATGTGGTCCGTCTGAGGTGGAGTGGCAGTGATACATGTCCTTCAAGATCTGACATAGTTGAGCTCCTGCTAAAGATGGGCTTCAAGGCGACTGACATCTACGCCTTGATACATTCCTATGGGGCCCCCGAGTTCGATGTCAGCTTTGTTCGGCCAGAGGGGCTTGAGCTCTTCTGGTCCAACTATGAGGTGGCAAAGGACGAGCCCAGCTGGCGAGACTTTGCTGTCCAGGCGGTGTCTCGTCAGAACAACGTCAAGAGGGTGACCGTTTTAACCCGTAACGAGTCACTCTCTTGTATAGACATCATGACGTGGCTTGGCCGATATGGGGAGGTGGTGGAGGTCCCCAAAAAGAACAGGGATGAATATGGCATCTGGTCTGGGGCCTGGACGTTTATGGTAAAACTTAAGCTTTCAGGAAATACGGTTACCCACATACCATCTGCAACCTTCCTCGGAAGGGATCGCATCCAGATTTTCTACCAGGGTCAGCCGAAGCTCTGTCACAGATGCGGCAGCCCCACACACTTCAGTGCTAACTGCACTGTACAGAAGTGCGCGCTGTGTGGGGAGATCGGTCACCTCGCTGCATCATGTGCAGAGATTAGGTGTCACCTGTGTGGTGACTTAGGTCACCCATTCAGTCGCTGCCCCCGTTCCTTTGCCAATGCGGTCAATACCCCGGCGGGAGAAAGCCATGAGGCCAATTCTGCTGGGGGAGAGGCTGGCAGAAGTGAAGGAACAGAGGAGCCAGGGAGGAAAAGTAAGCAAAAGACGCCTGCCCAACTGAGGCGTCAGGAAAAACGCCAAAGCGGGAGGGAGATGGGCGAGTCTCGGGAACCTCAGGCAACTGGGGAGACTGGGACAACCTCTGATCTCACCCCTGAGGCTGTTGCTACTGCTGAGGCCCAAAGGGACAGTGAACTGGATGAGGAAATCAGGAGGATCCAGGAAGAGGAAGGTGCCATCTCCTCAATATCCCCCCATGGCGAAAGTATGGACGGGAAAAGTGGGAGATGGCAAGAGAAAAAGGGTAAAAAGCATATAAGTAAAAAGGGAGATATAAGGTCTTCTCCCACCCACCAGATGCCAAAGGAAGGTACAACCGACCCCCCCTCTGATTAGTCTCTCAAACCGGTTCCAAGCCATCGGTGACACCTCCCTTTCTTTGGGGGAGGGAGCCGGTGGTGAGGTTCTGGAAGCAGCGGTAACACCGGGGCCTGCGGGGGACGCTGAGCCTCCTCCTCCGGGGGAAAATATGTCCTCAGGGGTGGGGGCTGGCCCGGAGTCAGGGGACAAGGACGGAGGTCAGATGGACACATCTGTTTCTTTAAAACGGGATAAGCCATCATCTGGTGGAACAGATGGCATGGGCAGCGGGAAAAAGAAAGCCGTCTAATTTGATCACCCATGATGGCGGCACCCACTCCGTTGACGCTGGCGTCCATTAATGTCGCCAGCATTAAGTCAGATATGGCTAGATTTGCGGCCTTTGATTTTTTTAGCCGGGTTGAAGCTGACATTTTATTTTTGCAGGAGACCAGGCTGCCAGATTTGGCGGCCATATTTAAAGCTAAAAGGGAATGGAGGCGTGGAGCCTCCTACTGGTCTCTTGCGGCCGAGCCATATAGCGGGGTGGCGGTCCTTTTTACCGCACCGGTAGAATGCCGACGGGTTATTGAATTAGAAATGGGGAGGTGTCTGATCTTGGATGTCCTCATGAGGGGACAAGAACTTCGTCTAATTAACATCTATGGTCCCCAATCCAAGTGGGACAGGAAGTGTCTCTTCATGAGGATCAAGCCCTATCTTTTTACGAGTCGGCAGGTGGTCTTTGGAGGGGACTTCAATACTGTCACGAGGCCTCAGGACAGGGGAGGTTCCAGGGACAAGCTGACTTATGATAGCGTCGCGCTCAATAGTATAGCTAGTGAGGCTCGCCTGGTGGATGTCCACGTCCGGCACACCCCAGGCCACCCGGGGTTCACCTATCATAGGGGTAGTTGTAGGTCTAGAATAGATAGGTTTTATTTGAAGGAGGAAGCCGTCTCTTCAGCCGTGTCTGCTGTGGAGGTGGAGTTCTCCGACCACTGTTTAATTTTGTTTTCTCTGAATGTTACAGAGACTCCCCGGATGGGAAGAGGTTACTGGAAGCTCAATTCGTCTCTCTTGGAAGAAGCGGAGATAAGACAGTCCTTTGAGGACTTCGTTCAGAGCCAGGTACCATTGCTGGATCTCTGCAGCAGTAAGTCTGAGTGGTGGGAGTTGTTCAAGGAAAGGGTGGGGAGGTTCTTCCGCCAGCTCTCGAGCCTCAGGAGTCTGAGTAGGTACCGCCTATATCAGGGCCTGAGGAGGAAACTCGAACGTCTTGTCTCGACTGGAGGTAGCCGTGAGGAGATCTCCAGAGTGAAGTCTTTACTTATGAGATGTCAGTACGATAGACACGCATCTTTGGTTTTTGAGAGGGATTATGGGAAGTACCGCTCGCCCGACCCTTACAGAAACTGCAAGTTGTCAGTGAGTAGTAAGATTGTGTCAGGACTGATTGATAGTACGGGGTCCCTGAGAAGGTCCAGATCAGGGATCTTGGAGGTCGTCAGTTCCTTTTACTCACATCTCATGGCGAAGAGGGATCTTGATCGCGATAGGATGTCGGCTTTCCTGGCTGAAACCGTTCCTGAACCAGGAGTAGACCCCTCTCTTGACGTTTTGACTGAAGTGATCCAGAAAGAGGAAGTCAGTCTGGTGATTGATGGGCTTGCTCCCAAAAAGTCGCCAGGTCCGGATGGCTTAACATCTGAGTTTTATAAGACCTTTAAGGACACCTTAGTTCCCCTCTTGACTGAGGTATTCAATGAGTGCCTCTCCTCGGGTACTCTGCCAAAGTCAATGAGGAGGTCGGCCCTGATCATTCTGTCAAAGGGTAAAGATCCATTCCACATTGAGAACTGGCGTCCCATAGCGCTCCTCGGTGTGGACAGAAAGATTCTGGCGAAGGTGCTATTTAATCGGTTGGTGAAGTTTGCGCCCCAGCTCCTTTCTGGGACCCAGCATTGCTCTGTTCCAGGCCGCAGTACTTTTAGTGCTGTGCTCAGTGTCCGAGAGGCCGTGGAGCAGGGCAGGGCAGGTCACTGGAAGGGGTACATGCTGTCCTTGGATCAGGCAAAAGCTTTTGATCGCGTTGACCATGAGTACCTCTGGTCTGTCCTTCTGAGATATGGCCTGCCGGGGGGGTTTGTTGATTGGCTTAAGACCTTGTACGCAGGGGCAGAGAGTTTCCCTCTTGTGAACGGTTGGATTGGCCGCCCTTTTGAGGTGGGATCTGGGGTTCGCCAGGGTTGTCCTTTGAGCCCGCTATTGTACGTGTTCGCGATTGATCCCTTCCTTAGGAGGGTTGATCGTAGACCGTTGGCGGGTGTCGGGATGGACCAGGCAGCTCCGGAGACCACACTAAGGGTGGTAGCGTATGCCGATGACGTAACTATCTTTGTGTCTTCGAGAGGGGAGGCAGAGTGGGTGCTGTCAGAGGTAGAACGCTACTCAGAGTCATCTGGGTCCAAGATCAATCGGGATAAGTGTGAGAGTCTCTGGCTGGGAGGAGGAGATCCTGGTTTTGATCTCCCGGACACCTTTCCAGAGCCCCAGGAGTCTACAAAAGTCCTCGGCATTGAATTTGGCCAGGGGGATTACCCCCATCAAAACTGGGATAGCAGGCTTAAGATTGCCGCTCAGAAGGTGGACCAGTGGAAGGGTTGGTCTTTGACCCTCAGGGAAAGGGTGAACATTGTCAAAACCTACCTGATCCCGTTGCTGTTATATCTGGGCAGTGTGTGCGTCTTGCCAGAACCTCTCTGGACTCGGGTCTACAGTCTGTTCTTCCAGATGTTATGGGGGAATAGACTGAACCTTGTCAAGAGGGAGGTTACTTACCGTACGAGGAGACTAGGAGGGTTGGGTATGGTCAACCCTGTGGTGTTCCTGGTGAATACCTTTATTAAGATCAATCTGGCAAACCTCTGGAAAGAGAGGGCTCCTCCGTGGGTAGTCTCCTGTCGGGGATGGTTTCGGCCTTTCTTCCAGGAATGGGAGACAGGAGGGAAAGTGAAGGATCTCCGCACACCACATGGGCATCTCCCGGCTTATGCTGCCCTGGTTCTGAAGGTATTACGTCGGTGGGGTCTGGGGATGTGGGAAATCAGGACTCAGTCAAGGAAACTCCTTGACCAGAGGGTTCTGTTGACCCATTTCCAGAAACCTCTGGCCCTCAGGGACTGCCCAAGTCGGGATCTGGGGGTCGGGTTACGGCTTTTGAATTCCATCAGGATCCCTTTGAAGTTTTTTGACTTGACTTGGCGCTGCTTCCACGGGAAACTGTGTGTGAGGGACAATCTGAAGTGTAGGAGCTCTGAGGACAGGGGGTGTCCCCGAGAGGAGTGCGGTGGTGTGCTGGAGAGCATGGACCACTTCCTGCTTCAGTGTCCCTTCAACACAGAGGTTTACACCAGGGTGGGGAGCTCCATCGGCTGGCCTAGGCTGGTCACCCTCTCCTATGCGGAATGGGCCTATGGAGCATTCAGACACCTGGGTAGTAGGGACCGCTGCACTTTATTCCTAGTCAGCTCAGTGGTCAGGTACTACACGTGGCATGCACGGTGCTTAGTCTCGACGCAGCGCAAAATCCTCCCCGTGGATGAGGTGGTTAGGAACATTCTTGGAGACCTGGTGAAGGTGCGCTCTCTGGAGTACGAGAAGTTGGGGGCGGGTAGAGCCTCTCTCCTCTGGAGGGGTTTTGCCTTTGGGGTACCCTAGCCTATTGTCTCCCTTCCTGGTGGTGGGCTGATGCTGACACTCTAGATCTTTGTTTTGTTTTGATGGCTATATGAGGACATAGGGCTTGCAGGCGCCGAACTTGGGCTTTAATGGTTGTGTGTGGCTGGAAAGCCTCACTGTGGGTGGTGCGGGTGGTCTGCCATGTGTTTTAGTGTATATGTATATGTGTATATTTCTGTATATTTGTTTATTTATATAGTGATGTATATTTTCTTATGTGAGCTTTGGGTGTAGTGTTAGGTTGGGTGGTGGGTAATTGGGGGGAGGGTTTCATGGGACTTTGGGGACTTTTGGACTTTTTCGGGTAAAAGAGAAAATCCTGGGCTGGTTCATGGACGTCTGTTATCATGTGCTGGGGGCATGGGATGCGGGACCAGCTCAGGGCCCAAAAAAAAAAAAAAAAAAAAAAAGTGTTGTATTGGGGTGTTGGTGTGTGGGATTTTTGTAAGTTGGTTTGTTTTATATTTTCTGTGTTTAGGAAAAGTGCAGCCGGATCAGGAAGGTTAGTGCATTGTTATTAATATTGTTATTTAAATTGTAAGTACTGTATATATTGTATATAGTGGGTGTTCTGTGGGGGGCGAGTGTAGGGCTGAACCGGTGTTATCTGATGTGCTTTATGTCCTGTATATTTGGTTTGTGTTTGGTGTCATGTTTTGGTGTGATTTCTGTATTTATTTATTTATTTGTAATGTTTTTAAAATTTTAATAAAAGAAATACAGGATATAACTCTGAATCAGTACAGGATAAGTAATGTATGTACACAGTGACTGCACCAGCAGAATAGTGAGTGCAGCTCTGGAGTATAATACAGGATGTAACTCGGGATCAGTACAGGATAAGTAATGTATGTACACAGTGACTGCACCAGCAGAATAGTGAGTGCAGCTCTGGAGTATAATACAGGATGTAACTCGGGATCAGTACAGGATAAGTAATGTATGTACACAGTGACCTTACCAGCAGAATAGTGAGTGCAGCTCAGGAGTATAATACAGGATGTAACTCAGGATCAGTACAGGATAAGTAATGTAATGTATGTACACAGTGACTGTACCAGCAGAATAGTGAGTGCAGCTCTGGAGTATAATACAGGATGTAACTCAGGATCAGTACAGGATAAGTAATGTATGTACACAGTGACTGCACCAGCAGAATAGTGAGTGCAGCTCTGGAGTATAATACAGGATGTAACTCAGGATCAGTACAGGATAAGTAATGTAATGTATGTACACAGTGACTGCACCAGCAGAATAGTGAGTGCAGCTCTGGAGTATAATACAGGATGTAACTCAGGATCAGTACAGGATAAGTAATGTATGTACACAGTGACTGCACCAGCAGAATAGTGAGTGCAGCTCTGGAGTATAATACAGGATGTAACTCAGGATCAGTACAGGATAAGCAATGTAACGATTTACAAAGAGGCTTCACTTTTGTTTGTCAGTTCATGCTATTATGTAAACTGTAAGATAGCATTCAAAGGTGGCTATATCTTGGTGGTAGAGACGCTGGGGTCATCTGTTTTACATTATATAGCACAGCAGTATATAATAAAAATGTGATTGGATACAACTAGAAGCACTAAATGCTTTGTGCCCGGGGACCATGATATGTTTTTGTCAAACAACTTTGTTTAGAAAAGTGTGACTAATAAATTATGGGATAGCAAAAAAAATCTATATTTACAGCACATAATTAAATATTGAACAGGAATTCACTGTGGATATTTCTGACATTCAGGGTGTTTAATATTTGCTGGTAATATTTGTCCGTAATGCTGCAGAGGTTCTGGAAAAGTCATTGCCCAATAATTTGATACTATATATACTACTGGTCCTGAAAGAAAAATAGCCACTGGTTCCCAGTACATGTTATTATGTCGCCTTAGATGAGGGGAATGAAAATTCTTTTTTAAACTATTGACGGCTAAAATACAGTGAATTATTTTCCAAATACTCTTAATGTAAGGCTACATTCACACGACTGTATAAATGAGTCTGCATCTGTTTCTCAATTTAGAGCAAACGTGTGGACTAGAATAGGCATTTTCTAAGTGAGCACATAAGCTCCCCCTAGTGGTGGCTGCAGGCAGACAGGATTGTATCTTTTCTAGGTCTGTACAGGAAATTGGAATTGGAGCTCTCTGAGGTAAATTACAAAAATACTCAGCACAAAATTGAAGAAAATGAAACTGACAGTATATCATAGCCCTCTAAGCTCCTGCAAAACCACATCAGAAGAGAAAAAATTGTCTGCCTGAAGCCACCACTAGGGGGAGCACAATAGCTTGCTGTGTACAGTTTTACTATGGAGGTCGATGCATGCTTTATGTGCCCCCTAGTGGTGGCTGCAGGCATTCTATGGGCCATCGGGAAGTGGTTAAGCATTTTTATGTAATATGCTGCTAGGATTCATAAAGACAGCCTGTGAGTCCTAATAACCCCGCCCACACACAGTGATTGGCGGGTTTTCCTGTGTATGGGAGGGGTTAGGAGGACTCCCAGGCTCTTTCCATTAATCCTGACAACACTGAATCAAATCCTAGGAAACTATATATCCCCAAGCTCAGCTTAGTCACCTCTATCCTATGCTCTCCTCAGCTAGTAGTCCTGACAGATCCACCTTAAATTTCAATAAAAGGGGACAGATGAGAAAAGCGCTGTTTCTTTAAGACATTGCCTTGCCAAGTCAACCCCTATTTAATGGGGAGAACTGACCATTGACAGCACCAGTGTGGTTCAAAGTGAAGCAATAGACCAGGGATGCCCAACCTGTGGCCCTCCAGCTGTTTCAAAACTACAACTCCCAGCATGCCCAGGCAGCCTACAGCAGGGCATGGTGGGAGTTGTAATTTTACAACAGCTGGAGGGCCACAGGTTGAGCATCCCTGCAATAGAGGAGTGCTGGCTAGGGGCCCCTGGCTGACTCCCTAATGCTCGGGGGCCCCTTAATCACGCGTCTATAAAGCTCTGTGTCCAGACCTTGGTTTTATGTTACTTTCCAGGGAGAGATATTTTGTTGCCTGTTTTCCAGGAAATGAATGGAATAGTTACATGATTTTACAGCTTCTGCCTAAAGAGAAGGGATCATTGTATCTGTGTCCCCGCCGCCACCGCCACAAACATCTTCTCCAAGGTCTTCGTTCGCCTCGACGAAGGGGAGGCATCGCTGGCACGACGAAAAGGGTTAATTCCGGGAGAGCGGCATCTCTGGCGGCAGCTGTACTTCCATATTAATAACATTTTAACAGCTCTGGCATCGGGAGCACAAACGGCGCAGTGTGTAAGGTGGCGATCACTGGCCGCGTTAATTGTATCCAGATGCCGGGGAGAGAAGGGGAGCCAAACCCCAGAGAGCAAAAGCGGCACACAGCCCTGGCACAATAACCCTGTGTGTGCCAGTCCCAATAGCCTGGCACCCGGGCACAGTAACCCTGTGTCTGCTGGGCTGCATATAATAACCTTTATTCATGTTGGCACAGTGGCAGAGCAGCCCTGTGTGCCCTGGAAGACGGAGAGCAGTACCTCTATACTGTATGTGGGGACACGTGTGGCGGCACAGTGCTCCGGCCTGAGCTCATTCTCAAAATTTTTGATTTGGGATTTCAGGATATGCAGTTTTGTAATACTTTTGAGCTTCAGTTTCCTTGCTGTTTGCAAGAACATTGCTTGTTGTCAGTGAATGGAAACTGTCACAAGAGCTGTCATCTAGAAAGTAGACCACTATCTCATATCAGAAAAACCAGAGACACCTCCAAAAGGAAGAGTGGATGAGTTTTGCCTATAAGTAGGTCTTCATACGTCAGCTGGTCTCCTAAAAAATAATCGCTACCCCCCCAGCATCAGTCTGGAGTTCCTGTACCCCGCCAGAGGTAAGTATTCTGAGGGCCACCCTCCATCTATACAGAACACGGACACCGCATTGTAATATTTGCTATTACACGGCAGGACATGTCATCAAGATCTAACGGGATATTTAGGAATCATCCCATATCAAATGGACCCTAGAGATAACTGATTACCAATAGGGTTGTCTTCTGCTGGACCTTTGGGGCCCATTATTGTGCCAGTAGATCTTCTGGTGGGCCCATCCGACCCAACTTTTGATGTTCATGCAGGTACATGCAAGTCTTCTGTGAGCAACACACAGATTTTCCTCTTCTTTAAGTAATCTCTCCATTCAAAGACTGCAAGCAGAGATCTTGAAAGGAATTGTTGATTAAGGATTTAATAGGAACAATATGTTTGCATAATATAACCATTTTTCTGATCTGGGCAAAACCATGGAACTGGAGAGAAAAATCTGTCTGAAGCCACCACTAGGGGGAGCTAAAGGGCTAGTTGATTACTGTTTTACTATGGAGATTCAGTAAGCACATGCGCTCCCCCTAGTGGTGGCTGCAGGCAGACAGGATTGTATCTTTTCTAGGTCTGTGCAGGGAATTGGAAGCTCTACATCAGAAAATGCAGCTCTGTGGTAAATTTAATCGGCACAAAATTTTGGACACACAAATGACAAAAAATAAGACAAAAATGTATCTGCATCATGATAAGAAAATGAAACTGACAGTATAACAAAGCCCGCTAAGCACCTGCAGAACCACAGGATAGGACAAATAACTGTGTACCTGCAGCCACCACTAGGGGGAGCACAATGGCTTACTGCGTACTGTTTTACTATGGAGATCAATGCATGCTGTATGCTCCCCCTAGTGGTGGCTGCAGGCAAACAGAAGCGTAACATTTCTATCTCTGCAGGCAATCGAAAGCTCTGCATCAGAAAACAAACGGGGAAATTAATCGGCACAGAATTTTGGATGGAAAAACAAGACAAAAGATAAAAAATGTGGCCGTGTACTTCAATAATATTCATGTACCTGCAGTCTTCCAGCTGTGCTTCTGCCATGTATCTGACTCCAGGAGATGGTTAAACTCTTGCTGATCCGTCAGATGTTCTGGCTCCGATTAGACGTCCGGCTCCAGGAGAATCACAATTCATCTCCTTGGCTTGGACATGGGGACAGGTGGTGGATACAGAGATTATCCGTGTACCTGATCACAGTGCTGCCCTTATGTTACAGGAAATTACACCCAGATCAACCTTGTTATGTTAGTGAGTGGTCGCCAGCACATGCTGGGAGTTGTAGTTCCACAACAGCTGAAGAGATTCATGATGCAGGGCATTGCTGTCTTGTGCAAAAGTCCTAAGAACCTGCAAACTCCATGTAAATTCTGCCCCAAATGAGTCACTTTCTCTGCATTAGGGCTCATGCAGTCCACAAAACACGGATCCGCAAAAAACGGATGACATCCGTGTTGCGTCCATTTTTTTATTTTTTTTTGCAGATCCATTGTAACAATGTCTGTACTTGTCTGACTTGTTCTATTTTTTGCAACGGACATGCAGACGTACGGACATGGAATGCGCATGGAATCCTTTCCGTTTTTTGCAGCTCCATTAAAATGAATGGTTCCGAAAAAAATGGAATGGACACGGACAAAAAATACATTCATATGCATGTGCCCTAACAGCTGCTATTATAGCCCAGAGGTGCATTAACTATTCTACAGGCCTCAGAGCTGAAATCTCCCAACTGCACAGAGCCTTTGTGATGATTTGCCTTCTGAGTAGTGGCATCTTTACTCCAGGCACTGTACAGTAACCTAATGTAGAGAAAACTGACACCCTCCCCCACCTAAAGTGTTAAGAATGTGTCTGACCACATGCTTGCTGACTGTTTCCAATGACTGTATTCATGTCCGTTCCAGTAGAATGCTACTTTATGGCTCCTGAGTTGTTGTGTTTTGTTTTGTTTTTGTTTTTCTGTGTTTCGTAAACTTGAACCTTTTTTTGCTTAGTGTAAACCTGAGCAGAAGGATCTCGGGAAGCTTCCAACTGGGGACACGTATCTCTGGAGGCTTCACAGAGGCTTGGCAGATATGAAATGTTGATATTTTGTCTGCATCTATGCCTGCCGATGGCTTTAAGATCCCACTGAGACCCGTATTATCTACTTGTGTGCACACATGGCATGTGAGCATCCGGCAGAATGTGCTCCCCAGCGATCGGCCTTCAGATGGGGCCCCAGAATCTCTGAGATACCAATGTAAATCTTATGTTATTGTGCTCCCTATTAATGAGGTCTGTGCTGCCCTGTGTATAGTGCCACCCTGAATGGCAGTGCAACATGAAGCCCTCGTCCTTATCGACGATCTGGAGGCCCCTATCGACGATCTGGAGGCCCCTATCGACGATCTGGAGGCCCCTATCGACGATCTGGAGGCCCCTATCGACGATCTGGAGGCCCCTATCGACGATCTGGAGGCCCCTATCGACGAGGGTGGAGGCCCCGGCCCCTATCGACGAGGGTGGAGGCCCCGGCCCTATCGACGAGGGTGGAGGCCCCGGCCCCTATCGACGAGGGTGGAGGCCCCGGCCCCTATCGACGAGGGTGGAGGCCCCGGCCCCTATCGACGAGGGTGGAGGCCCCGGCCCCTATCGACGAGGGTGGAGGCCCCGGCCCCTATCGACGAGGGTGGAGGCCCCGGCCCCTATCGACGAGGGTGGAGGCCCCGGCCCCTATCGACGAGGGTGGAGGCCCCGGCCCCTATCGACGAGGGTGGAGGCACACCTCATATAATCTATACCTACTCTCAATATAAGGGCTCATGCACATGAACATATTTTTTTTTGTCTGTGTCCGTTTTTTGGGGGCCCGTATGTTGAATCATTTATTTCAATGGGGCCACAAAAAATGGGAATGACTCCCTGTGCTTTTCATTTCCGTATGTCCGCAAGTCTGTTCCGCAAAAAAATAGAACCACATTACGGACAAGGATAGGACTGTTCTATATGGCGAATGCCTCTTCTGTTCTGCAAAATGCGGAATGCACATGGCTGGTATCCGTGTTTTGCGGATCCGTAATTTATGGTTGTGTGAGACCTAATCCATATACAATGAGCAATGCCAGTGAATATAACTCTAATCACAGCAGCTGCCGCCGACAGGACCCCGTTATATGTGCAGTATACCCCTTTAATACCCAAGACCACCACAAATAACACCGTAGGGGGTATAGTCACACATCCTAAACTGCCAGGTACATTAGTGGTTAACTTGTAACCTACATTAGCCCTTCAGATTTTAGCCCATAACCAATATGAAACTTCATGGACATCGCTGTTAACCCCTTCATCACCCTACACCACCAGAGATATTAGCTTTGGTGGTCCAGGGCATTATAGCTTTGTGCGACCCCCTTCAAACAGCTGATCAGTGGGGTCATCAGGAGTAGGACCCCTACCAATCTGATACTGACGGCCTATCCTGAGGACAGATCCTGGAAAATCCCCCTTTAATTTTATTTTAATGTAATGAATAAGCAAAAATCATATAATTTGACATGGAGTGTGTCTTTTGTGTATTTTACAATGTTTTGCGTGCAGTATTACCGCCATCTGGTACACACTTACCTGCGATAAACCCTCATCGTGTTGCATTTCTACCATCACCCCCATCGTACTCAGTAAGCCACATAGGCTCGGAATACTTTCCCCTTCTGCTGAAGTTATTAGCGCTCCGGTCTCGAGGAGATATTTGGAACGAACGTTCTTATCCTTGACTGTTGGAACTGAAAAGCCTTCCCTGGTTTTGTTCTCGTCTGTACAGCTGAGCGGAACAAAATAAAAGGCTGGGCCCGGGGCCAGCAGGTTATCCACGTCTCCTAAGGAAATGGAGGTATTATATAATTTTATAACCACGAGGCCTCGCTCTGTACACGTTGTAGGTGTCGAGATATAGAAGATATACTATGTATTTGTCCTATAAGTGCTCGCTGTTGCGCAGCTACGACTCCCTGAGCGCTCAGGGTATGCTGAGAGTTGTAGTTTTGCAACAGCAGGAGAGCTACAGATTGGGGAGTGGGGATCTCTGCTTTAAAACAAGGGGTTTCCCAAATCTATGCCTATAAAGCTATAGCATTATGTAAAAGGAAAGTTCTGCAACTTTCTAATATTCTTTGTGTTTCAATTCTCCTTGCTGTCAGTGAATGAGAACTGTTGTTTCCATTCAGAGCCAGTAAACCTGCACATACAGCACTCGGTCCTGCTATTGGCTGAGAAGTGATACAATTGTATTCAGAGTAGACAACACATCAGCAGAAGCTGCACAAATCTCTCTGGTAGTTTGCTACAATGTATCCGTGTTTACAGAGCATTGTATCCACTTCTCAGCTGAGGGCAGGGCTGGCTATGGACAGGTGTACTGTCTGTGAATGGAAACCAAGAGGGTTCTCATTCACTGACAGCAAAACCTCTTGAATTCTGAAAGAGAGAGGAGATGATATTCTGTGTCTGCCCATACACTTCAGTGACGAGCGTTCCTTCCCGACAATTGCCTGCTCGTCAGTGGAGGTGAAGATCTGCGTTTATACGCAGCGATCACCTCCAAATTCATCCTTTTTAAAGGGCATCTGTCAGCAGTTTTGTCCCTATGACACTGACCTGTTAAATGTGCACTTGGCAGCTGAAGACATCTGTGTTGGTCCCATGTTCCTATGTGCCCGCATTGCTGAGAAAACTGATGTTTTATTATATGCAAATGAGCCTCTAGGAGCAACGGGGGCGTTACCATTACACCTAGAGGCTCTGCTCTCTCTGCAACTGCTGCGCCCTCTGCACTTTGATTGACAGGACCAGGCAGTGAAAACGTCATCAAGCCTGGTCCTGTCAAAGTGAAGAAAGCACGACAGTTGCAGAGAGAGTTGAGCCTCTAAGTGTAATGGTAACGCCCCCGTTGCTCCTAGAGGCTCACTTGCATATATTAAAACATCATTTTTCTCAGCAATGCGGGCACATATGAACATGGGACCAACACAGATGTCTTCAGCTGCCAAAGATGCCCTTTAAGACCTCGGTCTCTTCTTTGTTGTTTATTTTCAGGGTCACTGATGACCTTTATAATCATAGGGTCACACCCTGTTTATATGGGCGTATTATGGGCATGGTATGCACCACACAATGGAAATACGGTATATATCTGTAGGCTGCTATTTCACATAGATATTTAATGAAATGCTCCAATGCTCATGTCGGAGGAGCTGAGTGGGGGACGAAGCTCTGAACCCGGACAACCCCTTTAACCCCTATCCAGATACTTGCTGTAACTGTAACATTCTGACTGTCCGCAGCCACCACTAGAGGGAGCTATGACCCGCTACAGGGGATTTGGAGCTGTGAGTTCTGTCCCCAGTAAAGATAGAATATGAAGTTAATCAGCACAGAATATTGGGGCGATTCTCCCCCTGGAAGCTGAATTTAGGATTACAATGAATTTTCAATAAACCGCTTATGATTTTGTCATTTGTGACTGCAATCACCAGTTCATGTCGCTGTCGTTTTCAGGGGTCCTCTCGCTCCCTCCATACTTCAGTCCGTACAAAGACAATTCTCTCCAGCGAGATGACGCCACCGATGCCTACACGCACCTTGAACTACGCACTTTGGAGCAGTCGCTGCTCGCCACCTGTGTCGGGAGCATCTCAGAGCTGAGTGAGTACAAGTAGCGTCCACCGTGTGAGAGCGTGCTCGCTGTGCCTCCATGTTTTATAACAGCTAACCCTCATCCATCGTGTAATGAAAAGTCAAGATCTCCGCTTACTGTCAGTGATGAGGAATTGTTTCCAGTCAGGAACTAAAAATCCGTCCTGGTCATGTCTAGCTATAGCTGGAGACCCTGTTACACTGTATTACAGTATTTTCTAAGGCAGGGATGCCAAACCTGTGGCCCTCCAGATGCTGCAAAACTACAACTCCCAGCATGCCCAGACAGCCTACAGCAGGAAATGGTGGGAGTTGTAGTTTTACAACAGCTGGAGGGCTGCAACAGCCATGCCAGGGAGCTAAAAACCACGTTGAAACTTATTTTACTGCAAAAGGCGCTGTTTTCAAATTAATAAAGAGGAAATGTCACCCCTCCTGACATGTCTAAGTTTCTCCTTGCATTCCCCATGTAATAACAATTCTGCAGCATTAATTATGACTCTGTGTTGTGACATTCCTCTATTATTCCTACTAGAAGTTATGCATGCATTGCCAGCGGTTTGCAGCGAAGGTCCAGATGGGTGTTACCAGTTGAGGGCGTGTCTCTGCACTAACCAATCGGTGCTGCCAGCGCAAGACTGTGCAGGACACCCCCTAACTGGTTGAACCTTCATTGCAAACTGCTAGGAATTCATTTATTATAACTTCTAGCAGGAATAATAGAGGAATGGAACAAGATAGCCATAACAATAGATGCTCCAGAATGATTACGTGGGAAACGCAAGTAGATCCTAAGACAGACAGGTCAGGAAAGGCGGCGATCAATCCTCTTTAATGGGCAGGTGGTTTTACAAACTACAACAATTTGCAGTAAAACATGTTGACGCGTTTTCCGTCTGCATTAAAGCTGCGTTTTTGCCACCCAGTTATGTTTGACTGTACCCTAGTTGAATCTATAGTTATTGGACGTGACCAGGGAAGTGTTTCAGGCCTTTGATATAAACAAAAATGTTCCCATTCACTGACAGCAAGCCGAGATCTTGAAATTGTTAAGGCACAGTGAGGGAATCTATCACAAAAACCTGTTCTATATTTTATTTATGCTAAAAAAATCTATTATATATTTGTAAGAAATAATAAATAAATAAATAAAAATTCCAATGTGTGAAATATTATAAATAAATATTAGATTTTACCATATTTACCATCTTTGGTCACCAGGGGGAGCTCTGCTGGCCAAATGAGGCTTTGAGCAACCTGTAAGTAGGCATGCTGCAAAAAAGTGGGTGGTACCAATGACATCACCAATTCACACCTTCAGCGGTGACATCACTGCTTCAGCAAGATAAGATGAGACAATGGCTTCATTACAAAAACACAGATCTCTGCTCCTCAGGCTCCTCCCCCACTGGTCACATGGCCGATTACATCACTAAGGTCCTACAGCCCCAAGAACCTCCATCTACTCTGTTTCTGAGTCCCCAGCAGCAAGGAGGGAGGACCTGGCTGTGTGTTACTGGTGTCATCACAGGGGCGGGCTCACATCTTCCATTCATTCTCTATAGGGTCAGCAGCGACTGAGGAAGCCTATGTACATGCCTGAGGTGCCATTGTGTTGTAAATCCAGACTGTCACACTTTACTTCCAACATGGCAGCCCCCATGTAAGGCAAGAAAACTGAATTAAAAAAAAAAACATTTACACAATTTGAAAAATACATTATGTTAAAACCTGCTTTTGTTATGTTGTAAAACATATCAAAAATTTTTTCTTCGCGATAGTGTCCCTTTAAGAGTTCCTAGGCACCAGGGTTCTGCTGCTCATGCCTGGATTTTGGCCACTTTTTGTGCCTCAAGGGGAACTGGAGGTTCGTACGATGGGCCTGATTTATTGCGTGCAGCAGTTTTTTGCGCAAAATGATGGTGTAAAGTGAGCGAACGTTGGGCTGGTGCATGGAAAAGTGCGTAACATCTGACTGGCACGTCTAGGCCTAGTAATCCTGCCCAAGCAGTGCGGTTGGCGCGGAATCCAAGCTCTATGCCTACATCAAATGTCTATGGGCCGATGCGACTGACCTGTGCTTTGCCTCCTCAGGTGACCTGGTTTCCCGTGCCATGCATCATATGCAATGTCTGAACACCCCCAGGCCTGGCATGAGCCCTGCACGGCAAACTCGCCACCCACAGCAGCACATCACCTGGTCTCCGGACTCGCTGCACACCTTGTACTATTTCCTGCGCTGCTCTCAGATGGAATCCATGGAAAATCCCAACTTGGACCCACCTAGAATGTCGCTGCATAATGAGAGGTAAGTAGCCCCCGTGGGCACAAGGTCGCTTTTCACAAATGTCTGCCAAGCAGTGCCATAGATATAGGGGGTGCAGAGTCTGCAAAGCTCAGGTTTTCTAAAATGGTTCGCATTCCTCCCAGGATTTTTTTTTAAACCATCGAGAAATTTGGGGTCCGCATGGCATCTATAACAGTACCAGCTAAAGTGCCATCAGTGCCAGCCAGTGTAGCTACAATGCATCTACAGTGCCAAAGGAGTAGTCTACATTGTAGTGCCCCAGTGCCAATCACAGTGCGACTAGAACTGGCTGCAATGCCCTCAGAGTCAGTAAAGATGCCCGTGTGCATCCGCAGTGCCCAGCCAGAGTTCCCACAGAGCAGACTATAGTGACAAGTTCTAATCCTAGTGCCCTCAGGGCGAGCCACAAGATTCAGGAACAGTGCCACAAGAGCCCGCCAAAGTAGCCATATTGCCACCCACAGTACCACCTGAGTACGCTACACTCCATCCTCAAGCCAGTGCAAGCACTAGTATCACCAGTACGAACTAAAGTGACCACAGTCATAGTGCCCCCAGTGCCAGTCACAATGCCTATTACTGCGCCACAGCCACAGAGCACCCAGTGCCATCCACTGTTACCAGATTACTTTGTTATACAGTGCCCCCCAGTGCACACAGAGTCACTTCAGTTACTCATAGGGCCCCCACTGTCAGCTGCAGTGCCACCTGGGCAACTCATTGTGCTACCAGAGTAGGATACGGTGCCCCAGTACAACTCCCCTGCCTCCGTCACAGTGCCCTTAGTGCCAACTCCCCTGCCTCCAGTCATGGTGTCCCGTTTACAACTCCACTGACTGCAGTCACCTCCCCCAGTGCTAATTCCCCTGTCTCCAGTCACAGTGCCCTAGTGCCAACTCCACTGTCTCCAGTCACAGTGCCCTAGTGCCAACTCCACTGTCTCCAGTCACAGTGCCCTAGTGCCAACTCCACTGTCTCCAGTCACAGTGCCCTAGTGCCAACTCCCCTGCCTCCATTCACAGTGCCCTAGTGCCAACTCCACTGTCTCCAGTCACAATGCCCTAGTGCCAACTCCCCTGCCTCCATTCACAGTACTTGAGTGCCAATTTAGTGCGCTTAGTGCCAATTCGATTGACTCCAGTCACGGTGCTCCATTGCCTACTTCACTGACTCCATTCATGGTGCCCCAGTGCCAACACCACTCACTTCAGTTTCTACCCTACTTTGCCAGCTGAATAGAATTTTTAGAAAAGACCGTTTTCTGCAGATTCTTTTTTTTCAGATGTTTTCATTTA
Organism: Rhinella marina; assembly: GCA_900303285.1. Classification (NCBI taxonomy): domain Eukaryota; kingdom Metazoa; phylum Chordata; class Amphibia; order Anura; family Bufonidae; genus Rhinella; species Rhinella marina. The sequence continues at coordinate 729,620 of ONZH01006857.1, read as the reverse complement.
TTTTCTCTTGTATTTATCTAAATTCTAGAATTCCTCAGATAAATTTTTGTTTGGAATTTTTTCTCATAAATTTCAGCCATAAATTTTCATTTGAAAGTGTCCATGGGATTCCTGCCCAGAGAGGGAGGGGGGGAAGGGAGGCTGCTGGATAAATGACACGACCACAGAGCAATTAAACCTCTGCAGTAACTGAGACATTTGCCAATAGGAGAGCGGGCAGTCGGCGGGAGGTAGCCCTGCCCGAACCCACCGGAGCTCGCCCTACAAATCTAAAAAATCTGTCCTCTCATTATCCGGGCCTTCTGTCAGCAGTGCTGGGGGGAGATTTGTTACATAATAGGGTCTTGTCAGTAAGTTTATGATCTGGCATAAAGAATGCCTGACGTTTTGTACCAAAGCAGCTACTGAGCCCCTGAGAGTAGACGCCACATACTGCCTGGGGGTCTGATGGGGGGCCGGCTCCATGCTATGGACCTGAGTGTTCAGGTTATGTATTCACAATGTGTAACAATGTATCATTCTTCACCTTCCACAATACAAACCTATACAATAAAACTGCCTCCTATTACGATTTTAAGGGGTTATTCCATGAATCATGTTCATGTTTTCATACCTCAAGTGCTGAGAGGTTGCTCATGACCATAACGATGGAATTTACAGTATTTCTAGCCTAAAAAATACCACCACCCGCCTCCTTGGTGTTGCTGCTAATCTGTGTTGCAAGGGGTGAGGTCTGGACAGAATTAATCTCCTTCCACTTCTGGCAGTTCACAATATAGGAAAAAAAAATCACAGAAAACAAATAATAATGCACTAGCTCAATAGATGCAAGCATTATATACGGACTAAGCCCTCATTCTGATATAATAAAATCTGAGACTCTTAGCCAATATATTTTGATCAAAACATCTGTGCCCGCCTACCCGCGCCAAGGTGGTCTGAGGGCAGGCAGGTCCTACTCTAAACCTACCTGTGCAGTTGGGCATCTATGTTCAGTCTCCTTCCCCTTCTGGCAGCTCACAAAATAGGCCCTCTTTACTTCCCCTGCAGAAAGAGCCTTCTTAGACTCGGATATACCGCCATGTAGTGCACAGGCTGCTCATCCTTGACAAGCAGGGCAGAACGCTCTTTCTATTGGCTGTCCAGGGGGATTACTATGCACAGGGAGAGGGACTGAGCAGTGGTGTACATAGAGAAGTCAGGGCCCTATAAGGATCAGACCAGGCCCCCCACACAGGACAGAAGGGTTTCTGCCTAAACCCCTTTAAATGACCATTGGGCCATTTTTCCCACTGCCTCATTTGCTAAAAGTTGTTCCTTTAGAGGGTGGAGTCCTGACCAAGTTTTCACCCCCAGTAGAAGAAGAGATGATCCCAACTGAGACCCATCTTGCCCCGAGCCTCATAGCAGTCACATGGTCTGCCGCTATGGTAGTTACGTCCCTGGGACTGAGCATGTGTGACCACCAGCACTCGGGTCGTAAGGTGGAGGAGCAAATTGCTATTGCTATACATTTTGACCACCAGGTGGTGCCATACTAAATGTCAGGAGTCTTAGCAGGATCTGTTAAGCCACACCCCCTTGTCAAATGTTATCAGGTCGTTGGATGACTATTATATATACATACCGGGTTCTAGTTGCAGTAGGATTTTTTTGTTTTAAAAGCCTTTTTATTACATCTGCATATTAATCGGCCATTTGTACCTTAGTCTTGGTCAAAGCAATGCAACATGGCAGATCAAAATGTAATAGATTGTTAGTTGTTGTTACATTCAGCAGTTCTAAATCTTCTCGCAGCTGAGGGTTTGCTACAATTATTTCCAGCTAGCCTAAGGACGACATGATGAGGGGAGTAGACAGTTATTCTTGGGGTTTGTCTTGCAGGCCGTTCATCTTGCTTCCCCCATTGATGGAGTGGATGCGCGTGGCCATCACGTACGCAGAACACCGCCGCAGCCTGACCGTAGATGCCGATGACATCAGACAGACGGCGCGGTTGCTCCTCCCGGGACTGGACTGTGAACCACGGCAGCTGAAGTAAGTACAAGGACAGATGACACAACCATTACTTTAGGTCTGGGGGCACCCACTTACTTACGTGGCTATTGCAGCACTGACTGTGACATTGGTCTCCCAGCACGCTGGGAGTAGTAGTTTTGCAACCGCTAGAGACCTAGAAGTTGGAGGCCACTGGTTTACAGATTGTTGGACCTATGGTGGCCATTACCTGGGGCGTGATCCCGCCTGCCCCTGACTTATTTTGTATTCCAGGCCTGAATGTTGTGTCAGCTCCCTCAGACGTCTCGATGCCGCAGCCGCCACAGAACGTTTCCAGCAGGACTTGGGTTTCCGAATGCTGAACTGTGGGCGCACCGACCTTATCCCCCAGGCCGTGCGAGCTTTGGGGCCTGAAGGCGTTAACACTATGGATGATCAGGTACAAAGGGTCTTCTATATTCTGAAAGAGGGACCTGTCACCTCTACATCTTATGTTAGAATCCGCATTGTGCAGTTCCTCTGTTATTCCTCTTGGAAATGGTGGTTTCCATTCCAGTGGTAAGTTGGCATTGACCTTGCTTGTTGTTTTCCAGGGTTTGACCCCACTGATGTACGCCTGCGCTGCCGGAGATGAGGCCATGGTGCAAATGCTGATCGAAGCCGGAGCCGATCTGGATGTCGCTGTAAGAGAATGACCAGTGTAACCTGTGGGGTGGGAGTGACCGTACATTCACATCAATACGGTAACTGGGTCAGAGCCAGATAACGGGTGGTACGTGGCACAGTGCGCTAGATACAGGTACACAGCATCTCATCCCTGTCCACTGCATAGATTACATCAGTGATGCCCAACCTGCGGCCCTCCAGCTATTGTAAAACTACAACTCTCACCATGCCCTGTTGTAGGCTGATAGCTATAGACTGTCAAAGCATGCTGGACAGTCTATAGCTATCGGCCTACAGAGATCACCTTGACGATTTGGTGAACGGGCCCAGATAATTTTGTACAAAATATATTTGCCAAGAATCTCTAATTTACTAAACAAGCATAGCATGAGCTCCAGAACACCTCATATCTCTATGGCATGTTGTGCTTTATCTGGTTGGCAGTGTGCCGTTGCATTGTATGTATTTTCCTTTCCTTGTGCATTTAGCCATAGCAACGTGCTCCTGCGCACTGGGATGTGCTGACTGAAATCCCCCTTTTTTCTTTGTAAGCATTGTAGTTTTGCAACAGCTGGAGGGCCGCAGGTTGGGCATCCCTGGTTTACATCACCAGTGCTGCCCGAAACAGCTGATCAGCGGGGGTGTCGGGAGTCAGATCCGATATTCGCATCCTATCCTGACGATCTGTAATTAGTATTTAAAGGGGTTGTCCAGGTTCAAGAGGAAACTCTAAGTTTACCCTGGTAGAGCTGCAGAGATATCTATCTAGGTATCTATCTATCTAATTAGACATATTGTCAGACCACAGCCAATCACTGGCATCATCAGTGCACTGCCAAGGCCAGAGATAGATGGATAGATGGATAGATGGATGGATAGATAGATAGATAGATAGATAGATAGATAGATAGATAGATAGATAGATAGATAGATAGATAGAATAGGATGGCCAGTAGATAGATAGGTTGGATAGATAGATAGGTTGGATGGATGGATAGATAGGTTGGATGGATGGATGGATAGATAGGTAGGTAGGTTGGATGGATGGATAGGTAGGTTGGATGGATAGGTAGGTTGGATGGATAGATAGGTAGGTTGGATGGATAGATAGGTAGGTTGGATGGATAGATAGGTAGGTTGGATGGATAGATAGGTAGGTTGGATGGATAGGTAGGTTGGATGGATAGGTAGGTTGGATGGATGGATAGATAGGTAGGTTGGATGGATAGATAGGTAGGTTGGATGGATGGATAGATTGGTTGATAGGTTTATTGATAGATTGATAGACAGGTAATTAGGTAGGTTGGTAGGCAGACTGATAGGTAGGTTGGTTGATGGACAGACACATTGATAGTTATTAGATATTCTCCACTTCTTGCAGTGATGACATCATTCTCAGTCGTCTTTCACTCTCTACATTATTCCACACGTTGCTTCACATTTCATGCCGTTACTTGCAACCCAATTAAAGTTCAGCCGCATCCTGGAAGCGAAACTTGTCAGTGTAGACAGTCTCGTCCTGACGCCTTCACTTCGTGTTCCTGTGACTGCAGCCAGGACGTGTGAACAGTCCCTGCCTCAGGACAAGCTGTTTGTGGCTCCTGTGGCTTCTCCCATTAACAGAGCCTGAGTTTCCCAACACTTCAGTTATGTAACTAAGATTGGTCTGATGTGAGCTCATGAGCTTCCGGGCCATAGTATTGTGTGGACTAAACTGTTCATGTAAGATGGTGGTGATAGGGGATCTCTGTAAAGTGCTAGAAGATCAATCTGGATTATCAGGTGCCTGATGCAGCAGATCCGTGAGCATTACAGATAACCCCCAATGTAACGGTCTTCCAGGTTCCAAGCATTTCCCCTCAACACCCATCCGTGCACCCGGACACCCGCCACTGGACTGCATTAACCTTCGCTGTCCTCCATGGTCACATCTCCGTCGTGCAGGTAAGTGGCGCAATTTATTTACAATGGATGATATAAATTGGGCAGCACGGTGGCTCAGCGGTTAGCACTGGTGTCTTGTAGCGCTGGGGTCCTGGGTTCAAATGCGACCAAGGATAACATCTGCATGGAGTTTGTATGTTCTCCCTGTGTTTGCGGGGTTTTCCTTCGGGTTCTCCGGTTTCCTCCCACAGTCCAAAGACATCCTGATAGGGAGCGTAGATTGTGAGCCCCATTGGGGACAGTGTGATGCTAATGTCTGTAAAGCGCTGCAGAAAATAGTAGCGCTATATAAGTGAGTAAAATAAATTAACATCGGCAGCAATGAGCAGGAAAATCGGAAATTCTGAAGATAATAGCAGATAGTAGCAAAACACAGAATATGTACCTCTTATATATACAGAATACTTTAATGGATTACACGTAAAGCCCTCCTGGCACAGAATGCAGTTCTGTATGAGGAGGCACGGGGTTATTCTTTAATTTGTATCAGAGAAATTGAATTTGCTACAAAATGGCATTCTGTGTCACAAAAAGATACTTTGTATCAGAAACTGGTGTTTTCTAAATATAAATACATAAATAAATAAATAAATCACAGGATATAGTCCACTGCGAGTCTGTCCTACAATATGTACGTCTGCTTTCTTGCAGTTGCTTCTAGATGCTGGTGCCCACGTGGAGGGTTCAGCCGTCAACAGCAGCGAAGACAACTATGCGGAAACCCCCTTACAGCTGGCGTCTGCTGCAGGTACAATAACATGGCGGGATAGGATGGAGAGCTGGATGGGATAGGAGAAGGGGAGGACTGGACAGGTGAGGGGGGGGATTGAACAGGTGAGGGGGGATTTGGACAGGAGATGGGGGGGGGGGTTGGACAGGAGAGGGGGGGGACTGGACAGGAGAGTGGGGGGGATTGAACAGGAGGGCTAGATGGAATAGGGGAAGGTACAGGAGAGGGGGGAATTTTAGACAGAGGGGGGAGGGATTGGACAGGAGGACTAGATGGAATAGGGGACTGGACAGGAGAGAGAAGGGGGGGTTGGACAGGAGGACTAGATAGAATAGGGGAAGGGACAGGAGAGGACGGATAGGGTTGGACGATAGGGTAGATGAGATACATACATTACATAGATGGATTAGATAGATTACCCTGGTTACTCTCAATGCTACTGGAATAGGCACTGCAATATTATCAAATTGGTAGGAAAGGGGGTCAAATGACACAAGGGTAATGGAATGGGGATGAAGACACCAAAGTACCACCTGCCCTTCTGTCTTGGTTGGAATTGCCCGGCACCATTTTTTCCATGCCAAGGGGTCCCATAGACCTTTTACAATATAGACTTACTTTACCACCTAGTGCTTTCTAGTGACCCCCTGGTCTTCTCCTCCAGGTAACTACGAACTGGTCAGTTTGCTTTTAGACCGAGGAGCTGACCCTCTATTGAATATGCTGGAGGCCGGTCGAGTGTCCTCATCGCTTCATGAAGACATGAACTGCTTCAGCCATTCAGCCGCCCATGGGCACAGGTAAAATAAAAAAAAAATTAAAAAAAGTTACGGAAATGCCTGACATGTTCAGAAAGTCTACTGAATGTCTGTAGATGAATCCTGTACATTATACCGGACCCGGGGGCTATGAGATTGTAAACCAATTTAATGATTAAAATATCCTATCTGTCTCTGTGGTGTAGCACCATCTAGTGCATGATAGTGGTACTGCAGCTAAAATACTGACTTGTGGCAACTGATAACCAGCACTGAATCCATGGGTGTATGGGGGTGCAGAGGTAGAAGTTGCAAATGAATTTTGGTAGTTGAGGGATGCCAAAGGGTTCTGTGTCACATGGGAAGCCACCGGTATTATAAATGGCACCTGATAGTTCTGGGCCCTGTTACAGAGTTTGCTTCAGGGACCAGGATCTTTGAGTCACATCCATTGCCTCCTTTTCTAGGAATGTCTTGAGAAAGCTGCTGACTCAGCCTCAGCTCTGCCCCGGAGATGTCCTATCTCTGGAAGAGATACTGGCAGAGGGGGTCGAGAGTGATACCTCCAGCACTGGAAGCTTCGATCAGGGTCCTGTCCGGTTGTGTAAGACCCGGATGAAAGCCTTGCAGGAGGCAACGTACTACAGTGCAGAACATGGCTACCTAGATATCACCATAGAGCTCCGCGGCCTCGGTAAGTCAGTCCTATAGTATCTTCAGTAGGCCCTGGAATCTCAAGAAATCGGGGGAAGGGGGGGGGGGTCAGGTGTAAAATCCAGTGTTCTTAACCCTTAAACTATTTGTACACCATTCACCACCAAATCCACTGCAGAAATTCTGACTGTCTGCAGCTGCCACTAGGGGGAGCTCACCATATACTATTTTATTACGGCATTGAATGTGGATGGTAGGCAGTGAGCTCCCCCTAGTGGCAGCTGCAGGCAAACTGAATTGGGGGCGGTTGCCTAGTTTCTGCTCAATAAGCCTGGCTACAGAGTCTAGGGAATAAACCATTATTTCTGTATGCCATAGGGGTGCCCTGGAAGCTGCATGTATGGATCGAGTCTCTGCAGACGGCCTTCAATCATTCACACCACTCTGTAATGGAGAACCTACTACGTGAATTCTGCACCATAAGAGAGGAGGATTATAACGAGGAGCTGATTACCGAGGGGCTGACGCTTCTCTTTAACATCTTCAAGAACACTAAAGTAAGGATGATTGATCATTGATGTTATGTCTACACTGTGCTGATCTTGTGTTACATAGCAGAATAGTGAGTGCAGCTCTGGAGTATAATACAGAATGTAACTCAGAATCAGTAGAGGATAAGTAATGTATGTACACAGTGACTGCACCAGCAGAATAGTGAGTACAGCTCTGGAGTATAATACAGGATGTAACTCAGGATCAGTACAGGATAAGTAATGTATGTACACAGTGACTGCACCAGCAGAATAGTGAGTGCAGCTCTGGAGTATAATACATGATGTAACTCAGGATCAGTACAGGATAAGTAATGTATGTACACAGTGACTGCACCAGCAGAATAGTGAGTGCAGCTCTGGAGTATAATACAGGATGTAACTCATGATCAGTACAAGATAAGTAATGTATGTACACAGTGACTGCACCAGCAGAATAGTGAGTGCAGCTCTGGAGTATAATACAGGATGTAACTCAGGATCAGTACAGGATAAGTAATGTATGTACACAGTGACTGCACCAGCAGAATTGAGAATCTTCCTGAACTTCATTTGTACAATGTCTTTTATCCGGCAGAGTGATGCAGTCACCCAGCAAGTGGCCTCCATCTTTGCACACTGCTATGGAGACAGTCCAGTGCCAAAAATCCCAGAGATACAGAAGACACTTTCAGCACGCCTAGGTGAGGGAGTGTGTTTTTTAACACTTCTTTCTCCAGGACCACACACCATGTTCCTTTATCTGTGTCCTGGGGGTCGGTGTTATCCCTTGTAGACGTCCACCTGTTATATTCAGTGCTGACACCTTTCTCCTGCAGATCCTCATTTCCTGAACAACAAGGAGATGTCCGACGTGATATTCCTGGTAGAAGGGAAGCTTTTCTATGCACACAAGGTTCTTCTGGTCACTGCCTCCAACAGGTAAAACCTTCAGCTGGAAAAGTGGGTGTAATCTGATGTCTGTATGTGGACAGCTGAGCTGTGTAATGCTACAACTTTCCTGTGGTGGCGCTACAGGCAGATTGAACACAGAGTTTAACATAAACCAAAGTGGCCGTAATTCTATATGGGTGCTCTGTGTTTCTGACTTGATAAGTGATATAATCCTGACTGCGCACGACCACCACTAGGGGGAGCCAACAGCATACAGGTTATACAGCTGTATAAATCTTCATGCAGGGAGCTCCCCCTAGTGGTGGCTGGAGGAAGCCACTAGCACAGTCACAAAAAGCAAGAGACGCCTAAAGTATGCTCCTTGAAAGCATTTAGTTCACATAAGTGATTTACAGATACTAATGGGGTTTTTTTTTTGCAGGTTTAAATCCCTGATGACAATTGCAAGCGACCAGGACGATTCATGTGTCACCACCATTGAAATCACAGATGTGAAATACAGTGTATTCCAGGTGCGATATTTCACATTCATGGCAAAAATGTAATGGCGAGCGGAGGGGGATATACAGTAGTTACAGACGTACCATCATACAGGTGACAGTTATCAGCCCCCATAAAGGGACACATCAGGCAATATTTGTACATTGCATCAGACCACAAGGTGCTCTCTCGGGCCCTGCACTAGGCATAAAACATATTAATGTCCAGATCAGGGATGCCCAACCTGCGGCCCTCCAGCTGTTGTAAAACTACAACTCCCACCATGCCCTGTTGTAGGCTGTCTGGGCATGCTGGGAGTTGTAGTTTTGCAACAGCTGGAGGACTGCAGGTTGGGCATCCCTGCTCCAGATGTTACCTTAATTGTGGTAGTGGATTTCAAGAGATAAAGATTTAAAGGCCCAGATTTCAAATTTACACTATTTTTAAGATCTCTGCTTGCTGTCACTGAATGGTAAACACACCTCGCTACATCAAGGGTTTTTTTTTTTCAATCTAAAAAAAACAGATCTCAGGCAGAAACGGCTCAAACGGATGCCAACTGATGCTAGAGGATCCGTTTTTTTTTTCCTCTTATGATTGATCACAAGAAGGGAAAGCTAAAAAGGAATGTTCCTGTTCACTGACTGCAAGCAGAGATCTTGGAGTACGAGTACGCTTTGTCAACAAAAGTTGGAAAACGTTACTGTAAGTGTACCACAGCGGTGCCGTGCGGTGACCCCTCCATAGAGATAGCATTCGCAGAGCAGGATGTGATATTGCTGCCATGTGTCTGTCACTGGGGATGAAATACAACCGTGAGCGGCAGATGAGTTCATGCGAATAGATCTGGCAGCGGATCCTCAGCCCTCGCCAAATCTCCGTAAACACAAATTCCAAGGATGGAAGGAGCCGTGGCCGAGCAAGCTGCTTCTTCCATAAACCAGAGCTGATGGGAATCGCAGGTCTCCTGATTCTCGCAGTTATCAGACCCGGGAACATCCCTTCTGCCTCCGACAAACACTTTTCCAGATGCAGAAGCCCAAGGGGGGGGGGGTGAAGGTAGCGATCATTACTATCCTGCATCCCCACAACTACTGAGAGATCCGGGATCGTCAGCACACCGGAATCTGTGTAATTAATAATGAGCCGCTTTCTTAAAGGGGAAATGTCACATTTGGAAGTTGTGTATACACTTCTTTGTGTATACAGTGTGTGTACACCGTAGGCTTTGGAAGTCGTATTTTACCGGCCTGTCCTGATAAACGCTCTCTCGCCCGCAGATGATGATGCAGTATTTGTACTATGGAGGCACAGAGACGATACAAGTCCCCACCGAATGTATTCTGGAGGTAAGTGGATGTACGGAGAAGAGTATATATAGTAAAATTCACATCTGCGCTTTCCCTTTCCACATAGGATCTCAATAGCGGGGGAAAACGCTTCTGTTTTGTCCCCATTCATTGTCAATGGGGTCAAAACTGAACGAAACTGAGTCACCAGAATGCATTCCGTTTGGTTGTGTACCCATCGCGGACAGATCAACGCTACAAGCAGGGTTTTTCTGTCGGCGATGTGGTGCGGAGCAAGACGGATGCGTCCTGACACACAATGTAAGTCAATGGTGTTGGATACGTTTTTTCGGACACAATAGAAAATGGATCTGTCCCCCATTGACTTTCATTGGATTTCATGAAGGATCCATCTTGGCTATGTTACAGATAATACAACCGGATCCGTTCATAACAGATGCAGACGGTTGTTTTATCAGTAACGGAAGCGTTTTTGCTGATCCATGACGGATCCAGCAAAAACGCTAGTGTGAAAGTAGCCTTACTCTGGCATTGATGGGACCTGATAGGTGCTGGATTATTGGAGGGTCACAGAAAAATAGATGAACGTTACTTAAGGAAGAAAGTAAAATGATAGAGAGATACCGTATATAGATTTGGCGGGTTTTGCCGTGTCGGCCATTTTTGCAAAAGTAAGCACAGCCATATTGGTTGGATATTTGAATTAGCTTCTTACAAAGTGATTGTGTAAGTGTAGATCCCTACCTTTTGGTCCGCATGACATTTTTAAAGAGATTCTTCACCTCTACGGACCTTTTTTTTTTTGCATCCCTCCCAGTATGGTCAGACCTACATTGGGAATTATACTTGCCTGATCCCTACCGCTGGGTTCCAGTTCCGGGTCTCCCTGTGTCAACATCCAGTTTGTCACCCATGCATCATGTGACATCACCACCATGCTCAGTCATTGGCTGCAGCGGTCATGTGACCTGCATCCAACCAGATTTCAGCACGGGGAGAACTAGGATTTGCAGCAATGGAGACTGGGATCAGATGGGTATGATGGGGGTGGCTGTAGAAAAGTTTCCCAGGGGTGAACAGACCCTTTAAACCTAATAACTAAGCTTTACCTGTGGTGTTAGAACTGGGGCCGAGGGTCTGGACCTGTCTGGCGTAACCTGGCTGGAGAGGCTTCACCTTGGTTGTGGTCAGCGGCCGCTGCACCAGCAAAGTGGATGAGATTTTTAAGAAATTTCATTGACATGCTGCAGAAAGTTTTCCGTACGTAACTGGAAATGCAGATTTGAAATCAGGGGCATGTCTATTCGTGCAGCGGATTTCGGCCAGCTACGGTAAATATAGTTATTAATTTGGGTGTTTCTATTCCAGCTCCTCTCTGCAGCCAGCCATTTCCAGCTGGAGGCCCTGCAACGACACTGCGAGATCATCAGCTCCCAGAACATCGACCAAGACAACTGCGTCAGCATCTACAAATACGCCAAGGTACGTGTGATTACATCCGGCTTCATTACGTCTCTGACCATGGAGGGGCCATCAATATCAGATCAGTGATTCTTCCCCTGTGATCAGCTGTTTAAAGGAGCCTCATCCTTGTATACTAGCACAGCGCTGTCCACTGTATAGTGGCTGTATTTGGTATTGCACCTCAGCCCCTTTCACTTGAATGAGACTGAGCTGCACATAGGTCTCGTGACGTCACTGTCCAAGGAAGCAGCACTCATTCAATCTTCATTTCAACAGCTGCTCAGCAGTGGTGCAAGGAGTCTGATGAGCTATCCTCAGGATAGCTCATCATCCGATCAGTGGGTGGGGGTCCAGACTCCTTGCACCCCTGCTGATTCCTTGGACAGTGACGTCACATCCATTGGTCACGTGGCCTATGTTCAAGTGAATGGGACTGAGCTGCAATGCCAAACACAGCCACTATACAGTGGACGGCACTGTGCTAGTATACAAGGATGAGGCCCCTTTAAACAGCTGATCAGCAGGGATGCAAGCAGTCTGACCCCTACCCACCGATCCAATGAGCTATCCTGAGGATAGGTCATCAATATTGCATTCCCAGAGGGCTCCTTTAAAGGGGTTGCCTCGCCTCCAACATTGGTGTCATATCGCTAGGACCTGCCATCAATGTCAGGGAGGTGGGACTTGCACGTATCTATCTCTAGAACGGAGCTCCCACAGAAAATAGGGGCGCACTGCGCATGCATGGTCACCCTCTTCATTTCTATGGAAGTGCCAAAAAATAGCTGAGCACTGGCTCAGCTATTTCCAGCAGCTCCGTAGAAGCAAATGGAGCAGTGGCTGCGCTTGCGCAGTGTGCTCTCCATTCAATTCTATGGGACTTCCTTTAGCTTTATTTTCAGTACTCCCATAGAAATGAATGGAGGGTGGCTGTGTATGCGTAGTGCGCCTCTGTTCACTTTGGGAGCTCTGTTGTAGAGATAGGTGTGGGGGTCCCACCAATGTTTAAGGTGAGACAACCCCCTTTCATTTATTTTGGAAGTTACCCCTTCTGTTCTGTCCTGCAGATTCACAATGCTCCAGAGCTGGCTCTATACTGCGAAGGCTTCTTCCTACAGAACATGAGGTCTCTCCTGGAGCTGGAATCCTTTAAGCAACTGATATACGGACGTAACAGCAAAGTGCAAGGGCTGGATCCCCTGACGGACTTGAAAACCACATTGACCAATCGCATTAAAGACGTTTATATCTCTTGCCGAGTGTGAGTGAGCCTGCTGTAGGCTGAGGCTTGTGTATATAAGGCAGACCAATGCCACAGATTGATTGTTGCAACGTGACAATGGGCTGATGTATGTCAGCGATGTAGAATACAGGACTGTATGTAAGTATATGTAGATAGACACTAACTATGGAGGCACCCGCCTTCAATCAGCAGCTCCCCCCCCCCGATAGCCATAGCTGGTCCTTTTGTTGATCTAGTGCAGGGATGCCCAATCTGTGGCCCTCCAGCTGTAGCAAAACTACAACTCCCAGCATGCCTGGACAGCCTACAGCTATTAGGACATGTTGGGAGTTGTAGTTTTGCAACAGCTGGAGGGCCACAGGTTGATCATCCCTGGTCTAGTGGATTCACCATTGGTAAGCCTTTACTGGCACAGTCATTCGCACCTTATAGATTACCTAACAATTACTTTCACAGAGTGATCTCACTTGTGTAATCCGGACAGGTATTATACCATCTCATCTCTGAATTGTAATACATTTTGTAAAGTAATATTAAAAAAAATCAATTATTGGTTAACAAGGAAATACAGTACTGGTGTTTGGCGAGTTACTTTTACATTTCCAACAAGGTAATTTGTTTTTTTTGTAAATTGCAGTTTTCACATTGGCCACTAGATGGCAACATTGGTGGAAAAACCTAAATGCATCTCATTTTACAGCCTACAGCGAAACTGACTCTTACAGTAACAGAATTACTGGGCTGAAAAAGGGGAAAAGTCCATAAAGTTTGGCCTGTATCTAAAAAAGACCTGGTACAGAATGATTTGCCATAGAATGGAAAAAAAATAAAAATTCTTTCTTGATCTGCCCTTGGTGGTGAGTGGACAGATCCTCAAATCAATGTTCTACATTGTTAATACTGTTCACTTTTAAGGGGTGGCCCTTAAAAATGGGCTTCTTCCCCAAAGTTAAGGACAGCACAGCCTGCATTCACTGCTATGGGACTGCCAAAAATGGGCGAGCCAGTGCTCTGATATTTCTGGAACCCCGTGGCAGTGAACAGAGGGTGGCTGCACTTGTGCAGGGAGCCAATTCTGGAAATTGGAGCGGGTCCCACCTCTAGGACCCGCTGCTTTCTGACAGTGATGGCACATCCTAGCAATATACTGATGTCTGAGATGAGAATATCCCTTTAAGTGGATGCAAACCTTCCTTGTATTACTGTGCAGGAGCACCACTAATAATGGGACATATCTGGATCCAACATAAATGTTACACTTTCTATGCAGGAGTCTTTCGACATTTCACCCATGAACATGTTATAATACTGATTAGAGATGAGTCAATCGACTTCGGATGAAACATCGGAAGTCTAGTCAAATAAAACTTCGTTCTAATACTGTACAAAGAGGGAGCTCCATACAGTATTAGAATGGATTGGTTCCTATGAGCCGAAGTTATTATTTCACAAAGTCTCGCGAGACTTCGGGTAACAACTTCAGAAATTCCTACTGTAAAAAACCTTTTACCAAACCTGGGTTCGGTTCCAAGGTACCACATGGAACCAAAACAGAGTTTGGTAAAAGGTTTTTTTTATTTTACAATAGAAATTTCTGAAGTTATTACCCAAAGTATCGCAAAACTTTGAAGTAATAACTTCAGCTCATAGGAGCCAATACGTTTTAATACTGTATGGAGCGCTCGCTCTGTACAGTATTCTGTTCAATTACTGGCCGGCCCATTGCCGTGAGATCGGCTGCAGCCGTCAAGTGTCTGTGAATGAAAAGGCAATAACCTAAGCAGAAATAGATAAGAACATGAATACTGATTCAACAGGAACCATTATTTATATAAAAAACATCAAATACAAATAAGTTACTATAGTCCGTTTAATAGTGCCGACATCACAGTACAGAAAAATGACATTCATAAAGGCAACATTGTTACTAAAAATCCCACTTTTACAAAATAAAATGAATCAAGAATAGAGTTGAGCGAACGTGCTCGTAACGAGCACTGTACTGCTCGGATCCCCTGTGCTCGCATGGGCGCAGCCATCCGGATCCGTCCTCCTCATCCGACTGCAAGTCAGGTGAGGACGGATTCGGATGGCTGCGCCCATGCGAGCGCAGGGGATGCAAGCAGTACAGTGCTCATTACAAGCACGTTCGCTCAACTCTAATCAAGAAACTCTTCTTGCATTGTCAACTTCCTGAAGGGCAGAAAATGAACCCCAATAATCTGGCACTGAGATCAGACCGTCCTGAACATCTGTCATGTTTAAATACTCGTTGCAAATAATGGAAAACGTGGTCCTGCAAACAAAGACTGTTCTGTGTAAATGACATATGTTCATGTGATCCCCAAATTACAGGTTAACTAAATATATAATCAATAGAGAAAATAGAGTAACTTTGTAAATTACTTATCCTGTATTATACTCCAGAGCTGCACTCACTATTCTGCTGGTGCAGTCACTGTGTACATACATTACTTATCCTGAGTTACATCCTGTATTATACTCCAGACCTGCACTCACTATTCTGCAGCTCTGGAGTATAATACAGGATGTAACTCAGGATCAGTACAGGATAAGTAATGTATGTACACAGTGACTGCACCAGCAGAATAGTGAGTGCAGCTCTGGAGTATAATACAGGATGTAACCAAGGATCAGTACTGGATAAGTAATGTATGTACACAGTGACTGCACCAGCAGAATAGTGAGTGCAGCTCTGGAGTATAATACAGGATGTAACCAAGGATCAGTACTGGATAAGTAATGTATGTACACAGTGAGTGCAGCTCTGGAGGATAATATAGGATGTAACTCAGGATCAGTACAAGTAGTCAAGTGTATGTACACAGTGACAACTTTTTGCACGTATTATACAGATATGTATAGCCTCCCCCCCGTATACATTGCACATATATACACTGGTGTGCGCTGCAGGATGACACATACAATACACAGCATTACCAAGGAGTGCAGATGTGTTCTCACCCCACTTTCCTCCATATAGTTGCGCAGTTCACATAATCAGCTTTTCATTTGCCAAACTTCTGCTTCCGGTCTTTATTTTTCTTCAGCTTCTTTTGCAGCTTTCCTCCGTTTCTCTCTGGCTGCTCAAATTTGCGTTTCTTGTCACTGGAAAGAAAGCAGATTGGTAAAGTGCTGATCACCACTAGAGGGAGCTTTAAAAGCTGTATATGCAGTATAGAGCAGGCTCCCCCTAGTGGTGGCTGCAGGCAACCTGAATTTTATCTTGTATCTGTACAGGGCAGTTGCAGCTTGAAAAACGAGACACCATGACAGCACCAAAAAAAAAAAAAATTTGCCATTGATTGCTTTGCAAAATAATTTACATGGACCTGCGGAGGGATGCATGCTTCCCGCCACAGGGTACTGGGTCCTTCGGTCCCCAATGCTCCTGGGTGACATGTCAACATCTGGTTTGATGGGGGTCACGTGTGCTGCTGCAGCAAAAGACTACCTGGATCGGTCCCATGCCACATGGGGGACACCGCACCCACCAAGCCAAATGTTGACATGCTGGACTGGAGCATTTGGGGACTGCAAGAGCCCAAACCCAGCAGTGAGAAGTCAGTAAGCATGCTTCCCTGTGCAGGTTTGGCCTAAAAGTCGTCAAGTCTGGACAACCCTATTAACTAGAACCAAATTTACCAATATGCTTTAAAGCTGACGGCCTGTCATGAGGAAACTATTCCAATCAGCTATCTGAGTGTTTACGTTGGTTTGCAGGCTTTTTCGTACCCGGGACGCCATACGTTTCGCAGCAGTCGCTCTGATTATTGGAGCTTAGCCACCTCACTGTTTTGCTCCGGCAGTGTGAAAAGTAGCTAACTGGAGGGGGGAAGGGCTGCTTTAGATGCTGCTACCTCCTGAGTGGTAGCAGCTAGCAAACATGCAACTGGTCTTGTTTGAAAGATGACAGTCCAGGCTTTCAGACAACAGAGGAGAAATCACTGTTGGGAATAATTGCAAGTAAAAGCTGTTTTTATTTTCATTTTCAGCTACATTCACAGCATCCCGATTTCTATCAGTGATATATTTCTCTTTCCTGAACATATTGCTGTCATTCCGGTACTGTCTGAAAGCCTGGAATGTCTGCTTTCAAACAAGACCAGTTGCATGTTTCCATTCAGGAGGTAGGAGCATCTAAAGCAGCCCTCCCCCTCCAGTTAGCTACTTTTCCCACCGCTGGAGCTGGATTCTAGCAAAACAGTTAGAACAACCCTATGTGAGCATTTAAGAAGCTGCAGTCCCTTCACAGAACTTATTCCTGGAGGCAACGAGAGTACGACCCCCACCAATCTAACATGGATGGCCTGTCCTAAGCATAGGCCATCACTGTTACAAATCTGGAAAACCCCTTCCATCGTCAGTGCAGCTTTTACCTCTTCACACTGACGACAGACGCGTTCTGCCCGGTGTTCTTCAGGGCTTCGTTCCACTCATCATCTTCACCTCGGATGACGTATCTGAATAGGAAGGAGATGGTTTCACACATGACAAGAGCCGAATGGACTAAACAGTCCGTACAAGTCGTGACGATGGCCACTTACTGGGACATATTGATTCCCTTTAACTTCTGCACTTCCTCCTCGTGCTTCTGCTGGAATTCCTTGGCTGCTTCTTCCTATTGACAACAATGGAAGCAGAAGCATTCAGAAAGAGACCACAATAGGGTCCTGGTGTCCACCCGAAAGTAGGAAACTCACCAAATCCTCATTCAGAGACTTCAAGGTGGGCTCCATGACGACTTCCTTTGTGGCCACCATCTCGTCCTCCACAGCCTTCTCCTGTATCCTATTAAATAACTAGGGGGGAACGACCAGAAGAAAGTTATGGAAGGAAGATGGACTAATGACTAACATCATCCTCCACATTGATGGCCTCTGCTACAGGAGAAATCCAGAAATGCCCTTTAGAGGAGAAGCCAATGCTTTTCGTACTTAATAGAAACACTTGAGATGTGAATTCCCTACGGTATAATCAAACGCCTTTGATACCAAGAGATGTCGGCTACTCGAAACGCCTAGAATACTGTGTCAACCCTCCTGGAAGAGAAATCTCTGAATCATGTCAAAGGGGTTTGATCTCTAGAGCTCGTCTCGATAGCTGTAGTGGGCTAAGATTTGCTAGCAGTCTGCAGTAAGGGTATAGAGCGGTGTTAACAAGTTGGGGGTGTGTCCCTGCACAGACTCACTCTATCCAATAGGTGCTGCCATGACTGTGCGGGTACACACCCCCAACTTGCTAACACCCCTCAGTACTCCCCTTACTGCAGACTGCTAGCAATTCATTCATAACTTCTAGTAGAAATAATAAAGGAATGACACAACATACAGACATAAGAATAGATGTTCTAGGATTGTAATTACGTGGGGAATGTATGAAGTTATTAAACCAGACATGTCAGGAGTGGTGACAGGTCCTCTTTAAAGGGCATCTGTCAGCAGTTTTGTACCTATGACACTGGCTGACCTGTTACATGTGCACTTGGCAGTTTAAGACATCTGTGTTGGTCCCATGTTCATATGTGCCCGCATTGCTGAGAAAAATGATGTTTTTATATATGCAAATGAGCCTCTAGGAGCAACGGGGGCGTTACCATTACTCCTAGAGGCTCTGCTCCCTCTGCAGCTTCGGCACCCTCTGCACTTTGATCGACAGGACCAGGCAGTGAAAATGTTATTACACCTAGCCCTGTTAAAGTGGAGAGGTCACATGAGTTGCAGAAAGAGCAGAGCCGCGGTGCCACAGTTAGAGAGCAGAGCCTCTAGGTGTAATGGTAACGCCCCCGTTGCTCCTAGAGGCTCATTTGCATATACAAAAACATCATTTTTCTCAGCAATGCGGGCACATATGAACATGGGACCAACACAGATGTCTTCAGCTGCCAAGTGCACATGTAACAGGTCAGCCAGTGTCATAGGGACAAAACTGCTGACAGATGCCCTTTAACTACAATATATCACAATGCAGGTGTCTGCAATGTGTGTCAGGAACCGCACTACATTTCGTCCTTCTAGCAGCGTTACCTGGACCACTTTCCTGATGATACGATTGAAGAGACCCATGAGCTGACCGCTGGGCAGCTCGATCTCCTTCTCCAGCTGGTCAACTGACTTGTGCTGCAGCCCAAGGCCCAGAAGCAGAGCCTAAAAATAAAGGGGTGAAAAATTAGGACAAGGCAGTGCGGGAAAAATATATTCAAAGAGGTATTCCGGAGATCGGCAAATCAAGCTTAGGCTACTTTCACACTTGCAGTAGTCTTTTCCGGGAAGGCTGTTCTGGAGGGGGAACAGCCTGTCAGATCCGTGCTACTGCAAGGCCACCGTGCCGCAGAAAGTCCGCACCAGCCCCATTCACTATAAAGGGGGCGGCCCAGAGGACCGGCCTCAGCAGGAGAGGCTGGCAGACAAAATCCACAGCATGTTGTAGCTTTTTTCCGGCCACCTCTCGGCCTGTTTGCAGTGCGGCGGTCGGACCTCCAGCCCATCCCCATTATAGTGAATGGGGGCGGAGCAGAGTTCCGGCGGAATTGCGGTAGCACAGATTCAGCAAGCTGTTCCCCCGCCGGAAAAGGCTACTGCAAGTGTGAAAGTAGCCTTTTCCGGCGTACAATTTCCCAATACACTAACTGCATCAGTTTCTCACTGTTTTCAAGATCTCTGCTTGCAGTAATTCAATAAACTTTATTGTTTACTTCCAGGGTTGAAAAATCTGTTCTGACAAAAATCCTATAACTGAAACGAGTCGTGCACTTTTGCGTTCAACACAAAAGCAGGACTGATTTTCATCCCCCAGAAATAACAATGGAGATGGAATGGCAGCAAGCAGAGATCTTGAAATATATTGTTAGTCATTATTCAATGAAAATGTTTTAAAAATTGCTGAAACCATAATATCCCTTTAAGACCTTTTTCCAAAGAGGCGATCAAGCAAACTCTCTACTGAGAGCTTGCTTGATTGCCTTCTTGGAACAATGAATGGGGTGGGCTTCTGGGTCGTTTTTACAAACCATACCCCATTTCTGATGCCGGACTTTAAGAAATAAGGCGCAGGGGTGACTTACAGACTGAGCCGCGGACAGGTTCAGGCCTCCGTATCTCTGTAAAAAGAACATTTTTGATATGGCGGGAATAAGATCCATGATGAGGTGATAGTCCACCATGTTCTGAGAGTACATCTCCAGGCGCTTCAGGTCGTAGGGGGTAAAGGACGACTCCAGCTCTGGGCGGGTGAGCACTGTGGGGGGCAAAAACAGGGGACACCGGGGAGGTCAGAGGACACCGGAAACTTACTTCCGCAGAGGGGCCGCATCTGAAGAGCTACTTACAGCTTTGAGATTCCTTCTTGACGTTTTTGTTCTGCAGCATATTCAGCGCCACGGACGGCGAGAAGTTTCTGAACTGATAGGAAAGGAGAGACAGGAAGCGTCTCCTAAAATCTGCAGGAGAAACAAGAACTGGACATGAATCTTATCACCACTAATATACTTTGGGTCTCAATGCTTCACCATTTCAAGATCTCTGCTTGCTGCCAGAGAATGGGGAGCACACTTGTTTTATCCAAAGGCTGAAAATCTATATAAACCCAGCAATGGTATCCAGTATAATCAATCCTAGGCGAGCCGTGCATGACATTTTATCCCTTAGGAATGGGTAGTGGGCAGTGCCACGATTATCTACCACACCTAGGATGAGCTATCCCTGTAATATATACCGCCACGTATGAGGGAATTCGCCTTCACCTTTCCAAAACGCCGTCAGCCATGGCTCTTGCCCGGACTCCTCTTCCTCCTGCAGACTCTTCAGCATGATGCAGGAGTGCTCCCCCGTGAGGTCATTCTGAGGTAAGACAGGAAAACGAAATCAAACCAAGGGACAATCCTAGTGATCGATGCACCCCGGCCCAGAGGTTGTCAGTCACCAGGGGCAGAGCAGGAGAGGCCTGCACGGTTTATTATAAGCTGCGTTACTGGTGAATGAAAAGCCCATAATGGAAGCGCTCACTAGTATTCGCTTGATAAGACACATGGCCATTTTCCCCCTACTTTTGGGGGTGGGGGGGAAAAGTGCGTCTTATAAAGCGAATAATACGGTACTCCAAATCTGCAAATATTCAGTTTTAAGACTGGATTTTTCACTTTTAACACAAAAGGTGAACTCTGGCAGCTTTTTGGCAACAGAACAGATCTTGCAGCAGATCTAAAAGCCCATTAAAGAGCATCTGTCAGTGTGATCACATTTACACTGCCTGGTCCTGTCAAAGTGCAGAGGGCAGAGCCTCTAGGTGTAATGGTAACGCCCCCGTTGCTCCTAGAGGCTCATTTGCATATATTAAAACCTCATTTTTCTCAGCAATGCGGGCACATATGACCATGGGACCAACACAGATGTCTTCAGCTGCCAAGTGCACAGGTAACAGGTCAGGCAATGTCATAGGTACAAAACTGCTGACAGATGCCCTTTAACTAGCATTACACTGTTTGTTCTATATCTTGTTATATGCATTGCTCAGTATGACAAAAACAAGGTTAAGGGGATGTCCGGGATTTTAATATTGATGATCACATCAATAACCACAAGCCTGGAAACTTACCGGCGTTTGTCGCAGGTAGACCGGGATGAACCCGGCTCGCTTCCAGAACCTGCCGAGAGAAAGCATTTAGTTCCCCGGTCTAGTGAATGGGTCACAATTTATAGGCACCGCTAGGCTGAGGTACTCACTTTAAAAGTTTGGGAGTCAACCCATAGGATACCCCAAGGTAATCCAGCTTCTCAGCAGGTCTCTCACTCAGCCGCAGCAGTAAAGGAGGCAGGTTCTTCCGAGGGGTCACCGACTCTTCTAGGAGGCTGACAGCCTAAGTTTAAGGGGAAGGTTAGACCTGTGCTGTGATAATACAGCTACTTATATAGAGATAATAATCGGATCCTCACCTCGCTGCTTATGGAGGTGATCTCCTGAGGCTTATTCTTCACATTTTCTTCCAGGCACAGAAACTGTCCCTCATAATACATCTGCAGCAGCTGCAAGGCCCGGCTCCCGTAACCCATCTGCGGGGACACAATATTAAACATCATGATATTCAATTGAAGGATGCAATCTAAAAAGTGTTTAAGTGAACGTCCAGAGTTTGATATTCTTCAGCCTAAGATTCTGTATGGTTTAATTCCTTAAAGGGGTTATCCCACGGATAATGTAAAAAATGAAAAATCAGACATCATATAGTAAATGGAAATCTCTTTCTAACAAAGCTAGAACCAGTCCTGTACCCCACATAGATCCAGAGATCTCCACATTCTTTGCTCTGCTAGATTTATATCAAACTGACAGCTCAAGGGGAGTGTCTTATCTGCTGCGGCTAAGGGGGCGTGTCTCAGCTCTCCCTATCACAGCTCAGGGGGCGTGTCTCAGCTCTCCCTATCACAGCTCAGGGGGCGTGTCTCAGCTCTCCCTATCACAGCTCAGGGGGAGTGTCTTTTCTGCTGTACCCCAGGGGGCGTGTCCATGCTCTCCCTATCACAGCTCAGGGGGAGTGTCTTTTCTGCTGTAGCTCAGGAGGCGTGTCTCAGCTCTCTCCATATCACAGCTCAGGGGGCAGTAGAAGGATGAAACTGAGCATGTGCGGCCTTCTCAGTGAGCAGGACAAAGAAATAAGAAATTAAGTGGCGCTATACAGATACATTTTACTGAATAACTCACTGGCTATACATAATTTTTAATGACATGCAATTACAAAAGTATTCAGATCCTGGTGCTGGTTTGAAAACTGTAGAATATTTTTTGTGGGACAACCCCTTTAATATATCTTCAAAACCCTACATAGAGTTAATAACATTTTGGATGTCTCCCCATTCAGTACACATGCATGCTTGGCCAAGCATTCAGGTGAACGGGAAGGGGTTTGCTGGTTGAAAGGATCAGGACAAATAGCTATGGCCAGCTTAAAGGGGTTGTCCAAGTTATTTTTCTTTTTGTTCTTTGTATGTAAAACCTGCTTAGCTGATGTATATATTGCTGACCATCAGATTTACAATACTTTATTTATTTTTACATAACTAAGCTAAAAATGCCCTTCAATTCAATTAAAGGGGTTGTCCAACTTTTTTTTTTTTTAATTGATGGCCTATCCTCAGGATTGGTCATCAGTATCTGATTGGTTGGGGTCCAACACCCAGGACCCCACCAATCAGCTTTTTGAGGAAGACACGGCGCTCACCAGAGTTCTGAGGATAGGTCATTAGTATAAAAAAGTCAGAAAACCCCTCTAAGGCTACTTTCACACTAGCGGCAGCACGGATCCGGCACCTAAAGGGTGCCGACGGATCCGTACTGCCGCTGATACATGTGTGGAGCCGGAGCAGCGGTCCGGCCCCACACATGTTGACAGACATTGGGACAAGACACAGAGTACATACATACACACACATACACACAAACACATACATACTTACATACTCCAGCCAGGGACGCCGGCAGCACGTCTTCACGCGCCTCCTGCGCGCAGTGATGACAATTCCCCACAGCGCCCTCTGCTGGGCGCAGTGGGGAAACGTCATAGCTGCGCGCAGGGAAATGTCATAGCTGCGGCGTCCCTGGCTGGAGTATGTGAGTACGTATGTATGTATGTATCCGGATCCGGAATGACCCCCCATTGCAAGTCAATGGAGGACAGATCCGGATTACTGGTGTGTCACACCAAACGGATCCGCCCCCATTGACTTGCATTGGGGGTCATTCCGGATCCGTCTTGGTGCGGATGCCTGGACCGGAGAGAAAACCGCAGCATGCTGCGGTTTGTTCTCCGGTCTGAAGACGGAACGGAATGCTTTCAGGAGCCTCCGTTGTCTTCAGTTCAGTTTTGTCCCCATTGACAATGAATGGGGACAAAACTGAAGCGTTTTTTTTCCGGTATTGAGCCCCTATGACGGAACTCAATACCGGAATTTAAAAACGCTAGTGTGAAAGTAGCCTAAGGGCTCATGCACACAACCGTATGTATTTTGCTGTCCACAAAACACGGATCCGCTAAAAATATAGATGACATCCGCGCGCATTCAGTATTTTGCGTAACGAAACAGCTGGCCCCTAATAGAACAGTCCTATTCTTGTCGATTATGCGGACAATAATAGGACAGGTTCTATCTTTTGCAGAATGGACATGTGGACCTATGGAAACAGAAAGCACACAAAGTAACTTCCGTTTTCTTTGAAGACCCATTGAAATTAACGGTTCCGCATATGGTCTGCAAAAAAAAATGGAACGGACACGGAAAGAAAATACGTTTGTGTGCAGGAACACCAGGACAGCTTATCCACTAGATAGAGGATGGAGTGTGTGATCGGTGGGGGCCCGATCCCTGGGGCCTCTGCCCTCTGAATGGAACAGTGGTCATTCAGCTCTATGGGGCTGCTGGAAATAGCACAGCGCATGTACTCTTCTATCACCGACAATCCCAGCCCCCTTTAAGACAGCTGGTAGTATGTTCTGTAGGAGGAGACCGCTGTACAATCTGTAAAATTCTGCGTAATATTAAAAGTCTTACCCCTTGGTAGTCCGGGTGGACGGCAATTCTTACTACTCTTCCTCCAGATAAACTGCCAAAGTCAGGATCTTGAAACTGGAGGGTAAGGAAAAAAAATGAAGCATTAAGAGATTTTGTCCAGAAGAGTGTCTAAGTGTTGACTAACCTCCGGCACTCCAGCTGTGGTGAGACTACGACTCCCAGCATGCTCCATTCATTCCTATGGAGCTCTGAGAACAGCCAAGCAAGTGTGCATCTTGGGAGTTGCAGCTGGAGTGCCGGAGGTTAGCCATCACAGGTCTAAAGCATGGTCGACTTAGGCTACTTTCACACTGGCGGCAGGCCTGATCCGGCAGGTGAAGGGTGCTGCCGGATCAGGACTGCCGCAGCGACATGTGTGGAGCCGGAACCGCGCTCCGGCCCCACACATGTCACACAGTACATACACACACACACACATATAGACAAACACACATACATACTTACATGCTCCCCGGCAGGTCTTCAGAGCGTCAGAGGGACAGGACGGCTCGCACAGGTGACGATTCCCCACAGCGCCCTCTGCTGGGCGCCTGGTGGAATAGTCATCTGTGCACGCCGACCTGTCCCTCCGGCGCTCTGAAGACCTGCCGGGGAGAAAGTAAGTATGTATGTGTATTTGTATGTGTATATGTGTGTGTATGTTTATGTGTATGTCTCTGTCTGTATGTGTGTATGTGTGTGTATGTTTATGTGTATGTCTCTGTCTGTATGTGTGTATGTGGTGACGGATCCGTCATGAACTCCATTGAAAGTCAATGGAGGGCGGATCCGGTTACCACTGTGGTCACACCAGACGGATTCGCCCCCATTGACTTGCATTGGGGGTCATTCCGGATCTGTCTTGGTGCGGATGCCTGGACCGGAGAGCAAACCGCAGCATGCTGCGGTTTGTTCTCCGGTCTGAAGACGGAACAGAATGCTTTCAGGAGCATTCCGCTGTCTTCAGTTCAGTTTTGTCCCCATTGACAATGAATGGGGACAAAACTGAAGCGTTTTATTCCGGTATTGAGCCCCTATGACGGAACTCAATACCGGAATTTTAAAATGCTAGCGTGAAAGTAGCCTTACCTGTTCCGACACTGTCCAGGGAATGAGGTCTCCAGATGCTTTCTTCCCTCGGGAAAGACTGTTCATGATTGACTGACGAGAAATCTCTCCTTCGAGACAGACCTGAAGAAGAGGAAGACGGCAAAGCATCAACAGGGAGTCGTCACATTCGAAGAAAAAAAACAGATCTACAACCTGCTGTTCTCCAGCTATGGTAAAACTACAACTCTCAGCATGCCCCGACTATGTAGTTTAGCTTCACCAAAGCCATGGGTCGAGTTGTGGTTTCACCATAAGCGGGGACCTTGCAATGCTTTGTTTTGCAAGCCAAAACGGCATAACTGCAGGGCCAATAGTGCAAAGCAACGAGAGGGAAAAGCTATCATATAAACCCATGAATTACTCGGCGGTACCTGGATCACAGCTAATACTTCAGGTAAAGCATTCTGGGTAGGAGGTACTGGAGGAAGGAGGCAGAACAGGTGATGAGCCGGAGCGTCAGACAACATCTGCAGGTCATTCGGTGAATTCTGCAAGTGGGAACAAAGGAAAGACATGGGATTATTTACTTACATGGTGTCCCCGATGATGGGGGACCACTCCTGATGGATCCTGCACCAATGATCTGGGTATATGTCAGCTATAAGTACATACCTTGTAATGAGACGCGACATAGAGCGCCATTAGTCTTTGCAGGAATGATTCTGATGCTTTGTGGTAGCAGAACAGCGTGTCGCGGTTTACGTAATATCTGATGAGGAACATTAAGGAAAACTAGTGGGCGGATTTATTAAAGGGGTTTTCTAAGACTTTTTTTTTTTACGGATCACCTATCCTCTGGATCCGATTGAGGGGGTCCGACACCCGGGACCCCTGACAATTAGCTGTTTGACAAGGCACTGAAGCTCGCAGTAACTCCATGGCTTTCTCCCAGCTCACCAAGCACAGCGCCGGTTGTGCTTGGTATTCCAGCTCAGCACCATTCACTTCAAAGGGCTGAGCTGCACCTAGGTCATGTGACCGATGAACATGACATCACATGGCCTAAGCTAAGCTGGGAGCACCGGTGTCCTCTCAAACAGCGGATCAGCAGGAGTCCCGGGTGTAGGACCCTACTAAGTGTTAAGGAGGATCTTAAGGAGTTACTCCCATGACAAAAAGTCATAGCATATCACTAGGATAGGGGTTGGGGGTCTCACCTGTTGGACCCCCATGATCCAGAGAGCAAAGTGGATGCCGAGCGTCAGACCTCCGCCGATCTGATATTGATGACCTATGCTGACGTTAGGTCATCACTATATATGGCAGGACAACCCCTTTTAGGCCAGCACTTTATAAGCCGCAGGTAAATAAATGCCTATATTGCGACTGTCTCTCTCAAGGGCCAGACCTAGTGCCAAGTCCTGGATTTGCTATAAGGATACAGGTCACACGTCTCGGGCAGGGGACATCCGGAAATGATCCTGCTGATATTCAGACAGTCCAAACACAAGAGCTCATTCAGCCATTTCTCCACCGGGTCCCCAGGAGCGTAACGTATAGATTCCTGCAGGGAAACTTCATGAAGAGTCCGAGCTTTGAAAGACAAAAATATTATGTTAATGAATCTGCAAGAAGTGTCAGGATTGAGGCCGTACCCAATATCGTTGACGACCAAGGAAGTCATGCAGGCCGCTAAGACTAAGCCGAGACGGATCCAGGAACACACACGTTTCCGTAACCGACAACGTGAGCACACAGTCCAGCAGTTTAATGTTATAGTCTATGGGGGAGATTTATCATAACTGGTGTAAAGCAGAACTGGCTTAGTTGCCCCTGGCAACCAATAAGATTCCAGCTTTCATTTTTCACAGCTACTTTGGAAAATGAAAGGATCGATCTGATTGGTTGCTATGGGCAACTATGCCAGTTCTCCTTCACACCAGTTGTGATAAATCTCCCCCTATGAGTCTCTCCAGGACTCACGATATCTGCAGTAGTAACTCAATGCTCTCTAGTCATATTGAATTTGCCATTCTGAACAGAAAAGCTGCAGTGTAAAGCATAGGGAATGAAAGAATAACAGCCTGAGCTGATGAACGATACTGGAAATAGATTATGGACTACCTCAGCCTCTCATTAAGTCAGTGGCCCTTTACCTTGAGAGTCACATTCAGTGCTGAGAGATGGCTACAAGCCACATTCAAGATTATAGAAGCCGTGTAGTAGATGTGGAACTGGAAATGGGACGCTAAACTGGAAATATAACGTATCTCCATGATATTATTATATGGGCCCCCTGCCTGGTACTACACTATGGGCACTACTGGTTGTGTATGGACACTGGGGAGGGTATAGACATGATACCATTATGGTGGGTGGGAGGATGCAATGTGACTGGTAGGCACTGGGACCTCAGACATGGTCCTGTTTCTCATATCCATATATACAGAGGACCAGGAACCAGTGTCCATATACAATCAGTACTGCCCATATTGTAGTACCAGGCAGGGTGCCCATAACAGAGGGCACATGTATTGTGGTGTCCAAGCCACAAAGGAAGAAAAAGCAGACAGCGCTGAATACATACGGCTTCTACCCACCTGAGGCCAGGCGCTGGGTGCTCGTGGACTTGTTCTCGGCAGTGATGGAGACCTGACTCTCCGCACTCTGCTGGCGGAGCTGCTGTATCAGTTTAAGGGACAGAGAGCGGCCGGTTCCCTCATACCTAGAACACAAAGATTATTACAGGCCTAAATCATGACTGACGCTCAGTCCAATAATCCATTCAATTTCTATCTATTCACTTACCCATTGATGGTGGACGCCATAAACACCAAGTAGGGACCCAGGAGACTCTTGACCAGAGGCAGAGGAATAGCAGCGGCTTCATCAATGACCACCAGCTCAGCTTGCCCCAACTTGACGGCATCAGCCGGGTGGATGTACTGCACGTGAAATGTGAAAAAACATATTTAATCCGTCTGACAGGTTATATAACCCTCAGCAGAGGGATCCGGCTATAAAACCACCAATAATCCCAGAAGAGAGGCAGATGTCAGACTTCCCAGCAAGATTTCCTAGCAACTATCAGTGAAAAACCTATTGAATCCGGATTACGATACGTTTTTCACTGAAGCTCCATTCACTTCTATGGGGCCAGGGCTGCGTGAAAAACACAGAATATAGAACATGTTGCGATTCTCACGCAACGCAGAACTGATGCGTGAAAAACAAAATGAATGGGTCAGGATTCAGTGCGGGTGCTATGTGTTCACATGCATTGCACCCACATGGAAAACTCGCTTGTGTGAAAGGAGCTTTAGTCCTGAAGAGGTTTTCTGGGAGTTCAATATTGATGGCCTATCCTCAGGACAGGTCATCAATATTTTATCAGTGGGGGAGGGGGGAGGTCGGACTCTGAGCACCCCAAACAATCAGCTGTTTAAAGAGGTTGCGGCCTCCTCACAGCTTACTGAGCACAGCGCCGTACATTGTATAGTGGCTGTGCTTAGTATTGCAGCCCAGGTCCTAAACAGGACTGGGCAGCCATGTGACCGATGAACGTAACGCCACTGTCCTAGGAAGAGGCCGCAGCGCTCACCGAAATGCTGTGGACTCTTCAAATAGCTGATCAGCAGGGGCTGCCGGGAACTGGACCCTCACCAACCAGATACTGATGACCTATTTTGAGGACAGGCCTTCAATATCGAACTCCTGGAAAACCACTTTACAGGAGGCTGGTAGGATTAGCCGAGCCAGCTCCAGAATCTGCAGGTTACAAGTGGTTCATAACCCTGCAGTAGCTTCAGATGTTACCTGTATGGTCTGTCGGTGCTCCTTGAAGACATTCACACGAACAACAGCTTTCTCAAACTCTGGGTTCAGCGACTGGATGATCTCATAGTCCAGGTGCTCCTGTAACAAGGGGACAACGACTGTGAGGCAAGAGCTTAGTAGGAAGTCTGGGAATACATCTGGGATCTGACCCTATACTGATCTAAACACTCCCATAGAGAAGACTGGACAGCATTGTACAACCACACACAACCTCACCACATAAAGAGTATCCTGCAACATCCCACATTGCTTCAGGAGCTCTTGTCCTGCACACGAGACCTTATGGCTCTGCAGATTCCCACAACTCGTTCATGGATTTGTGATGGGTTTTCCGACTATGGTCTTTGACTGCATGGTGTTAGTTTGTGCCATCAACATCCAGGTCTGATCATCGAACCCAAGAATGAAGTGGCATGGGGCATTCCCTGAAGACTAAATGGAGCTTACAGGTCCTACAACAAGCCAAGACGGGTGCACCGCCGCGCAGGCCAAAGCTGCCAATGTGTTTTAGCAACCCAGTGGTCTACAAGCCCTGACATACAACAAACCATCAATGACCATATTGCTGGAAAATGGCGTAAAGGAGAAGGCTGTTTCTGATGTGGTCTCTCACCTGGTACTGCAGCGAGTCAAAACCTTTGAATATGAACTCGAAGAGGGTGTGCAGGTTATCAGGACTTGGAGACGTCACAAAGATGTTGGAATACCTGAAAGCGGAGGAAGAAAACGTGTCTTATAATCAGGGAGCGCAACTGTGTGCAGAGCACGATCAACCAAAGCGATGTAACGGTGGCACGATAGAGCCTACCCAAAGGCCACAGCTCCGGCGATGGCCAGACCGAGAGCAGCCGATTTTCCTCGACCTCGAGCCGCAGTCAGGGCAACTGTACTTCGGAGAGTCTTCTCAGATATGGCTTCAATAAACTTTAGCACTGCCTTAGCCTACAAAATAGACAGGATTTACATACACACTGGGAATCTTCCCATCTTATACACCAGACTATAGGGCTCCAGCCACTGGACAGAGGTCAGGGGTGTGTCCTTTCGGCTTCTGCCGCGGCCTTTTTACACCAGTATGCCATTTTGCTGTATAGAGCGGCCTAGAGCAGGGATCAGCAACCTCCAGCTGTTGTGAAACTACAACTCCCAGCATGCTCCTTTCACTTGTGTGGGGGTTTAGAGAACAGCCAAGCAAGTGTGCATGATGGGAGATGTAGTTTCACAACACCTGGAGTGCCGGAGGTTGCTGACCCCTGGCCTAGAAGATGACCCTTTTCTATATACAGCCATCCTGCAAAAACGAACACTGCATGGTATATGGATGTTTTTTAACATGGGAGTCTATGGGTAACGAATGCCGTGTATGCCTATTCCAATGTCAATGACGTTGCAGGGAGACACGCTGCAACGCTACGCCGGATTTTGTGCCGCAAGTCGCGTACAACTTTACCTTGACTTTGATGGAAGTCGCTTGCGACTTGCCTGTGTTTTCACCGACAAATAACAGTCCTAAAACAGCCGCGCGACATCAAGTTTCACATATTTTTGCGTCGCGCACTTTTCTGCAACACATGTAGCCGTACCCTTAACCCCTTCCTGTACATCACATATGCTGTGGGTCCCATTACGCACCCATCGCGCGTGGAACAGAAGTTTTGCACATGCCAGCGCCGGTTGGCAAGCAGCAGTCAAGCACTGACAGCCGGGATCTGAGGAATCCCAGTAGTTTTACCCTTTTCTGCACCCTAATCAATGCAAATTGGGGCAGCCTTTGGCCAGACTAATGGATGTCAATTAAAGGGGTGGTCTAGCTGAGGCTAGAGACTGGCTGAGCGGTCAGGAAGCATTGGATGGGAGCAGGGGGGAGATACAGTAAGCCGAGTGTGACTCCTAGAGAAGGAAGCATGGTCCCACCTACCTGATCCAGTGTTTTGCAGTTCTCCACCAGAACCCCCACGGGTTGTGTGTCCTGAAGACTGAGCTTCACCTCCTGCAGTTCCTGCTCCTCAGGTGCCAGCTCTGTGTCCTGGAAAGAACGAAGATGGAGATGAGCAGGTGGAAAAACAGCCAAGACGCAGTGACGGTGTAGTGGATGCGGAGATTACCTGGGACTTTGGCGGCAGTGCCTTGATGTTGGCGATGTGGCTGGAGATGGGCAGGATATTCAGCTGGTCGTCGATCACCATACAGTTCTTACAGGAGGCCAGAGACAAGATGAACCTGGGAGAATTGCCAGAAAGATATCGCTTTATAACAGAAAATAAATGTGAAGAACTTCCTTTAATCTGACAGTCCAGAAAAATGAATAGTAAAAAGTTCTACAACTTTCTAAAACACTTGGCGAGTCGATTTCTTCTCTATTTGCTGTAAGTGAATGGAATCAGGTGCTGCAAAGCAATGAGCCCTGCAGCATATCATCACCCTCTATATGTAATCAATGACTGATGCCATTCACTGACAGCAAACAGAAGTGGTAAATTGAAATACCAAGTAAAGAAGAACGTTGCACATATTTTGCCTTAACCCCTTCCCAACCGCTCCATATAAATTTACATCAGCGACATAGCTGTTTTAAACAGCAGGCACCCGAGAGTAATGTAAGCGATCGACGATACCATACATTTCACCCCTCAGATGCCGTGGTCAAATGTAACCACAGCACCTGGTAGTTAAAGACCGGGAGCAGGTACTCTCCTCTGTGTACCGGCTGAATACTTTTGTAATTGCATGTAATTAGACATCTAGTATAGCTACTGAGTTATTCAATAAAATGTATCTGTATAGTGCCACCTGCTGTTTGTTCTTTTTCTTATTTCTTTGACCTGCTCACTGAGAAGGCCGCACATGCTCAGTTTCACCCTTCAGCTGCTTCCTGAGCGGTGATAGCGAGAGCCGAGACACGCCCCCTGAGCGGTGATAGCGAGAGCCGAGACACGCCCCCTGAGCGGTGATAGCGAGAGCCGAGACACGCCCCCTGAGCGGTGATAGCGAGAGCCGAGACACGCCCCCTGAGCGGTGATAGCGAGAGCCGAGACACGCCCCCTGAGCGGTGATAGCGAGAGCCGAGACACGCCCCCTGAGCGGTGATAGCGAGAGCCGAGACACGCCCCCTGAGCGGTGATAGCGAGAGCCGAGACACGCCCCCTGAGCGGTGATAGCGAGAGCCGAGACACGCCCCCTGAGCGGTGATAGCGAGAGCCGAGACACGCCTCCTGAGCGGTGATAGCGAGAGCCGAGACACGCCCCCTGAGCGGTGATAGCGAGAGCCGAGACACGCCCCCTGAGCGGTGATAGCGAGAGCCAAGACACGCCTCCTGAGCGGTGATAGCGAGAGCCGAGACACGCCTCTTGAGCGGTGATAGCGAGAGCCGAGACACGCCCCCTGAGCGGTGATAGCGAGAGCCGAGACACGCCTCCTGAGCGGTGATAGCGAGAGCCGAGACACGCCCCCTGAGCGGTGATAGCGAGAGCCGAGACACGCCCCCTGAGCGGTGATAGCGAGAGCCGAGACACGCCCCCTGAGCGGTGATAGCGAGAGCCGAGACACGCCCCCTGAGCGGTGATAGCGAGAGCCGAGACACGCCCCCTGAGCGGTGATAGCGAGAGCCGAGACACGCCCTCTGAGCTGCAGCAGAAAAGACACCCCCCTTGAGCTGTCAGCTTGATATAAATCTAGCAGAGCAATGAATGTGGAGATCTCTGGAACCATGTGAGGTACAGGGCTGGTTCTAGCTTTGTTAGAAAGAGGTTGTCATGTTCTATATGATGTCTGATTTTCATTTTTTACATTATTCATGGGATAACCCCTTTAAACGGTGTTAAAAAAATAAAAATAAAACAGTGGCGGAACGGTGGACCAGATTTAGAATTTTTTTCCTGCTTCCCACCACATTTTATGCATGTATGTAAATGGAGCATGGAATGGATTACAAAGAACATCTTGTTCCATACAAAACAATCCCTAACACAGCTATATGAATGAAAAAAATAAAAAGGTTATGGCTTTGGGAGGGCTAGGAGTAAAAAAATGAAAAGAGACGAAAATCACCCAATCTTCAAAGGGTTAAGCTAGAAAAAGCATCTCTTGTCCAGGCCCATATATGATCCATAGGTAGGAATCGTGTAGTGCTGTATTCCCCCTGTAGGGGCGCTGCAGGAAAACTGAACACTTGCCGTCAGATATACCAGCATCTGGACACCCCAGCTTATCATGGGGCACAAACTGAAGTATCCGGCGATATCACAGACACTACATATAATGGGAATATCCTCAGAATGTAAACACGGGCACCTTTCATTGAATCGACCGACCACATCTTGATGGGCCTCTGTTCTGTACCGAGAGTGGACATCCTGAAAAAGTAAAGAACCATTCAGTATTAGCAGAACATGGTGGCTTTCTTCTGAAAACAGTGCCACACCTGTCCACAGGTTGTGTATGGAATTGCAGCTCAGCCCCTTTCACTTTAAAGGGTTTCTGTCACCAGTTTTTTCGGTATGAATCAGGCTGACATTAGAGATGTGCTAATGTCACCTGATTCCAAATATATATCTGTTTTATTTACTGGTGCCCCCATTTTTATATAAAATGAACTTTTATTTTATGCTAATAAGGCCTCTAGGTGCAAGGGGCGTTACCCCTGCTCCTAGAGGCTTTGTTGATTGACAGGACCAGGCAGAGAAGAAACACTCCATTCACCATAGCTTGCAAGGACCTTCAATGATGTCATGACCATGTGATCAGTCACATGGTTAGGATCACACAAACAGCCTGTCTCCTCCTAAACCATGTGACTGATCACATGGTCATGACATCATTGAAGGTCCTTGCAAGTTATGGTGGAGTGTTTCTTCTCTGCCTGGTCCTGTTAATCAACTGAGCCTCTAGGAGCAGAGGTAACGCCCCTTGCACCTAGAGGCCTTATTAGCATAAAATAAAAGTTCATTTTATATAAAAATGGGGGCACCAGTAAATAAAACAGATATATATTTGGAATCAGGTGACATTAGCACATCTCTAATATCAGCCTGATTCATACCGAAAAAACTGGTGACAGAAACCCTTTAACAGAGCCGAGCTGCAATAGCATGGACGATCCTGATCCATATGAAGACTTCTATAGGAATACGGCATCACAAGTAAAATCCTGGAAAACCCCTTTAACAACAGATCCATTGACATTTTCAAAGCCCAGCTACCAGAGGAACGTCAGAAGCCGACACGGAAGTAAATATGCCACACGTATAGGCCCTATCCTTTCCTACTCCTGCTCTACATACCATAGTCATGGTGTACAATTTCTTGAGGGAAGCCATGGTGCGCAGCAGGAGGACAACGATTCCACCTCCTTCCACCGTTTCAATGGTACGAGCCAGCAAGTTGGGAGTCAGCGCCTCAAAGTCCTGGCGTGGAAGCAAGACACAGCCATTCACTACAGACGCACCAACATACGAGGCAGAGAATCTAATGGCCGCAGGCCCCAGAACCGCTCACCTGCAGGACGCACATGCCGTACGTGTTCCCCAGGATTTTATGGGTCTCGCTGTAGTAACAATAGCGGATGTTGGTGGCGGCGATAAAGAGCTCGAAGGGGTCGTCCTCCTTGATGTTCAGCGAGCCGCTCTGGATCCGTTTCTGCAGCTTCCTCATTTTTTTCTTGCGGTTACTACAAGACAGGTAACGGCGCTGAGAACCGGCACTCCTCGTCTCACGTGGGCCGACCCACCCCAGGACACGACCACTTACCTGCTGAAACCCAATTCTTTCTTGTAACACCACAGGACGGAAGGCCGAGCTTTCACTGCGGATTTGGAGAGCATGTGATGGAGAATGACCACCTGCGGGGACACAGGCCGCATGCGTTAATATCCGTCAGGCAATGATTAGGCTTTAGTGAAATAAAAACGGAAATCGCCTTTAACCCCTCGTAGACTGCCCTACATCTTTAAACGTAGAGCAAATTCACGAGAAACACTGAAGAGACATGTCTGACATGTATGCGTGTCCACGGCGCATCGTGTGCCGCGAATGCGCGGCCCCCGCTCCCATTAATTTCTATGGGGCTGACGAAAATAGCCGAGCCAGCGCTCAACTATTTTCGGCAGCCCCATAGAAATGAATGGAGGGCAGCTGCGCATGCACAGTCCGCCCTCCACTACTTTCCCCGCTCCGTTCTCTGTGTAGGTGCGAGTCCCAGAAGCGATATGCCCTCATTGTCTGTGATGGCAAAACCCCTTTAATGGGACGACCCCTTTAACAATAGCTAATGACTGTGTTTTGCAGGTCAGAGCTGGTGCTTGATATTTTCACTTAAAAAACTGTGATACATTTTTCTCGAGATTTCCAACACTTGAACAAAACTTATGTCCCTGACGTAATTGATAAAGTTTTTGCACAGCGCCAGAACACGTCCCTGCAAAAAGTGTTAATAAATCTGAATAAGTGGACTGCTAACACGCCAACAAACACTAGAGGGCGCAGTCTGCAGTCAGATAGCATGGAAGCGTTAGAACACATATTTCATTTTCATGCCTATGTTATACCATTACCTGATCTTTTCCATGATCGCCCACGATGACAAAGAAGCTTCGGTGTTTCTCTGCCACCCCATTCTCGATCAGCACCCGGATACGGTTATCAATCTTCTTCCGCTGCATTGTGATAGAATCTGCGCAGAGAAGAATATTATACATCATTTATAAGTGACTATATAATAGATCTCCATTAGTCACACAGGATACTGTACTGGAAATGGCACAAGGCGACTTCAAACACTCCCAATAATACAAAGTAGGGGGTAGATTAGTCAAGCTGCTGCGGAAGCTCCTTCTAGAGTCCAAAGCCGCTGCGGAACCTCCTTATAGAGGCCTGCTGCGGAACCTCCTTATAGAGGCCGAGGCTTCTGCAGAACCTCCTTATAGAGGCCGAGGCTTCTGCAGAACCTCCTTATAGAGGCCGAGGCTTCTGCAGAACCTCCTTATAGAGGCCGAGGCTTCTGCAGAACCTCCTTATAGAGGCCGAGGCTTCTGCAGAACCTCCTTATAGAGGCCGGCTGCAGAACCTCCTTATAGAGGCCGGCTGCAGAACCTCCTTATAGAGGCCGGCTGCAGAACCTCCTTATAGAGGCCGGCTGCAGAACCTCCTTATAGAGGCCGGCTGCAGAACCTCCTTATAGAGGCCAAAGCCGCCGCAGAACCTCCTTATAGAGGCCAAAGCCGCCGCAGAACCTCCTTATAGAGGCCAAAGCCGCCGCAGAACCTCCTTATAGAGGCCAAAGCCGCCGCAGAACCTCCTTACACAGGCCAAAGCTGTTGTAGAAGCTGCAGTTTATTTTTTTAAAGACAAGGGACATACTCCCTATATTATTTTCAAAGAGGTTCTGCAGGAGCTGCAGTGTGTATATAACTGGGATTATAAAGATCCTGTTCACATGCTTCAGTTCAGTCTCTGGCTGGTCATTTACACACAGTTTCAAGGTACTCCCACATGGGACAAACACTCTGCAGGTTTACAAGTGTGATGCAGATTTCCCCCTTTCCCCCTCATGGTCCGGTAACGGGAGGATACACCGGAGACTTGTTAGCAGCAGAAAATCTGAAATGTAAGACGGACATAACTTGGCCTATGGGTGCGCATTTAAAGGGATCTGTCACCAGGAAACTCACCGGTAAACCAGGCAAAATACCTTGGAGTTCTATCTCAGCTGAATATAATGATACCTTTCACTTAGCGATCCATTGGGTCATTCTGGAGAAAAAGGACTTAACTTCTCATTTGAATGTGAATTAAGTGCACCGAGGGCGGGACCAAGTCATTCTGTGCACCTTTGCTCCCCCTGCTTCCTCTGCCAGCCCCTTTCTCGCTGACAGCGCCGGGTGAAAGGACTATGCAGGAACCTGGCCCTGTCCTTCAAGAAAAAGAGTGAGGGGCTAGCTGAGGAAGCAGAAAAAAAAGGGTGCACAGAGTGGCTTGGGCCCACCCTCAGTGCACTTAACTGCTCATTTGCATATGGATCAAAAGTAATTTTTCTTGAGAAAGCAGCAACAGATCACCAAGTGAAAGGTATCATCACATTCAGCTGAGCTAGAACTACAAGGCACTGTGAATGGTGTGTCAGTGAATTTCCCGGTGACAGATCCCTTTAAATGTGTGGCATATCAGTCACAGCACCTATGTCCCATCTGCACGATTGCAGCTGTCTCTACTAAAAGGTGTTCTGCAGCAGCTGGGACAATGCACTGTATCATGCACGTCCCAGCTCATCAAGAAACTGTAAGGACGCTCCAAACCAAAGAGGTTCTGCAGCAGCTGGAGCAATGTCCTGTATGTATAACACACACTATACTGGCACTAATCTCTCCTCAAAGAGTTTCTGCAGCAGCTGAGGATCTATACTATATAACACATACAACAGTTCTGTTACTGACTAACTGGCATAAAGCACCTCTGACTCTGGCCAAAGAGTTTGTGCAGCAGCTGAGGCAATGTAAGGAATAACACATCTTTGCTTTCTTTATGGACAGGTAGTAATCTCTTTCTAAAGAGGTTCTGCAGCAGCTGAGGCAATGCGCAGTATAAGTCAACAGCCTAGCTGCTGCTGAACCTCTTTGGGGTCAGATCAGTCAATGAAGGTTTTACATAGAGTAAGAGCCCCCCCATGATGACAACACAGCCTAGAAAGAAAATTCTAAAGTGAATGTCCAGAAATAACTAACGCAACAGACAACACCAAATAACGCAGCGCACACCAACAACCTACCCGTCTGCACATCCGCATGCAGTCACAGACACATGGTGCGTCTCTCCACTTACCTAGTAGTCAGGCAGCCAGAGCCACACTCACATGCCGCACGAATACAGCTAGAAAGGACCCCGGGCTGCCCGCGGCGCCTGATCCGGAGGGCCTTCACTGCACAGTCGCGCTAATGACGTCATCGTCCGCGGAACGGGAACCATATTGGTGGAGGCAAGTCTTTTGTGATAAACTACTACTTGTTTGGGGCACAAAGAGTTAATACAAGCAATTATGAGAAGTGTAGATTTCTGTCGCGAATTAGTATTTGATGTGGTTTCCTCAGATTTTGTAAACTCCGTCTTTCAAGGAAGCACAGTGCACTTATGTTTTCCAGTTTTATGTATGTTCTGCAGCTTTCTAATGGACTTTGTGTTTCAGCTCCTTGCTGCTTTCAAGATCTCTGCTTGCTGTGAGTGAATAGACACTCTCGCCAGCCTGACAACAAAGCTGCATCATTTGTCACAGGCTACTTTAACATCTGCGTTTTTGCTGGATACGTCATGGATCAGTAAAAACTGTAACGTCATAATACAACCGTCTGCATCCGTTATGAACAGATCCGGTTGTATTATCTGTAAAAAAAAAAAAAATAGCCATGATGGATTTGTTTCTAAAATTATTATAAGTCAATAGGGGGCGGATCAGTTTTCTTGTGTCAAAGAAACCCGATCCGTTGACTTGCATTGAAGGATGCGTCTTGCTTCGCATCCCAGGACGCACTCCAAACGCTGCTTGCTGCGCTTTTGTGTCCGTCGTGGGAACGCAGTGCATTCTGGTGCGCTCCATTCCCTTGGGTTTTGTCCCCATTGAAGCGTTTTCCTCCGCTATTGAGAACCTATGACGGATTGTTTTTGGTCTGTATTCGAGTGAACAGAGCTTAGCCACACCCAGGCCAGTGATACTAGTCACTGGGCCTGCGGTAAACAGAGAGGCGGCCACGGCGCTACTGGAACGCCACTGCCTTCTGAAACAGCTCATCAGTGGAGGTCCTGGGTGTCGGACACCTGCTGATCATCAGTTTAAAAGAACTGCAGAGCCCCTTTAGGGCTTATGCACACCAATGTATTGTCTTTCCGTGTCCATTCCAATTTTTTTTGCGGACCGTATACAGAACCATTCATTTCAATGGGTCCGCAGAAAGGAAAAAAAAAATGGAAGTTACTCTGTGTGCATTTTGTTTCCATATGTCCGTATTTCTGTTCCGCAAAAAAAACAGAACATGTCCTATTATTGTCCGCATCACAGATTAAGATGGGGCCAGCTGTTCCGTTCTGCAAGATACAGAATGCGAACGGACATCATCCATATTTTTTTTTGCAGACTGCAAGATACATACAGCCATGTGCATGAGCCCTTAAGCAGATGCTTTTTGCAGGATCACACTGCACCTCATGAGCAGTAGTGACTGCATTATACTTGGTGGTGGTAAAATATGTGTTGTTGAAAAGACGTCAGCAATTTCTGCAGCATTTCCTGTCGGGGGGGGGGGGGGGGATACCCAAGATTTAAAGGGAATCCGTCACCAAATCCATCCCATTAATACCTGCTTACATGTCTGATGAGCCCTGCCCAACTGAGTTTAATGTTCCAACTGACACTCATACCAAACGATCCGTCCTCATTGACTTACGTGTAGATGACGGATCCGCAATGCCTGTGGGCATTTCACACGGGACCCGAGTGTTACAGTGCTCGTAACGAGCACTGCTCGCTCATCTCTAGTTATAATGGCTCGTTTTGTCTGGGGAGCAAAGATTAGGAGAAATAAAATGGCCGCCGTCCTATTAGTACACACAGAACCTGTCCTAATCACACAGGAGAAGTTACTTCACAACACTGAGGTAAAGAGCTGCCCCATCCTCCTCTCTGCTCGTCAGGGATTATCATCCTGAATACGGTTTAATATGATCTTCAGCTGAACCTCTGTGGGAATGGAGTTCATGAGGAGACATGAAGTACAGAGAGGAGGATGGGAGTAATGAGCAGCAGCTCTTGTATGTAGTCTCCATTACACAGTCTGTCCTGTCCGTCCTCTCTGTACTTCATGTCTCTTCCATTCCTACAGAGATTCAGCTGAAGTTCTTATCTGTAATCAGGACCATAATCCCTGACAAGCAGAGCAGAGGATGAGGCAGCTCTTTACCGCAGTGTTGTGAAGTAACTTGTCCTCCTGTGTGATTAGGACAGGTTTTGTGTGTACTAACAGGATGGCGGCCATTTTGTTTCTCCTAATGATTACTCCCCAGACAAAACGAGGCGTTATAACTAATGAAAGGTATTTTGGAATATATTTATAACAAAGTAATATTTAAGTATTTTCATTTTCTTAATTCCGGGAGAACCCCTTTAATCACTATCCATAGGGTAAGGGATAACTATTAGATCGGCAAGTGCCACCACAGGGTGCCCCTCCAAAATGATTGAAGCAGCAGGTCCATTCATCTCTAC
Source organism: Rhinella marina (assembly GCA_900303285.1). Taxonomy (NCBI): domain Eukaryota; kingdom Metazoa; phylum Chordata; class Amphibia; order Anura; family Bufonidae; genus Rhinella; species Rhinella marina. Next base: position 689,237 of record ONZH01006857.1, on the reverse strand, counting down.
AGGAGTCCCACAGACATCCAAGTCCATCTATTTCCAGAACTCCCATAGAGATGAAAGGAGCAGCAGCTTACCCGCCTGACCTGGCGCTCCGTTCATTTTGGAGGGCTTCGACAAGTACCAGTTCTCGTAATTGGCGGACCCCTCCAATCTAACAGTTATCTACTATCCTGTGGAAAGGCGATAACTTAACCAATTACCCCTTTAAGCCCGCCACCCAGATGCTGTATGGATTTACATAATCCGTTTGTCGAAAATCAGAATGAGCGCCTGAAGTGGACCCTGAAGACGTTGTGTAAGCCTCCATTCACATGTCCTGTTTTTCTTTCCTGATTCGATCCATTCATTTCAATGGGTCCGTAAAAAAAAAAAAAAAAAAATCAGGATCGAATCAGGAAAGAAAAACAGGACGTGTGAATGGAGCCCAATACTGAAAGACCTCTCCCAATTATCCAGATTCTCACCAAAACTTTTTTTTTTTTTTTTTATAAACGTGTCTTTATTTGCCTTTTAAAACAACTGATCCATCATTTGCCGGGCTGCCCAGCGTCCTTCACAGAGCAGGAACGAACCACAAGTGGCAGTTTGAGTGGCATCTCGGCTGAGGAGCTGATGCCTTAGCAATGCCAACAGAAAACCGAAACGAGATCCCAAGCTAAACATGAGACCTTGTGGCAATGGACATATCTAAAGGGCATCAGGAGGAGGACACTGGACCTGCCCCTCCATCTCATGACCCCAAGTGGTTGCGCTCCCAAGATGTAGATCACCAGGGAACTATACTGAGAACGTGTCCTTCAGAGCCACAAGCAGCCGCTGGCCCCTTCACCGAAGTACCGGAAGATCATGCAGCTTATGGATTCAAAGAGTGTTTGCATATCCAGTTATTAGAAATCTGACAAAATGTCGTCCCGTAACAATAAAACAGTCCCCTTATCACTGCGATCTCCTGGCAAGGATTAAGGGAATGGGAATTTAAAAAAAAAAAAAAAAAAAAAAAAAAAAAGTTAACTTCTTATTACAGACACCAGCTGGTGTGCAAGGCTTCCTTCCAATGGGTTAATTGACTGGTGGACTGGTCATTTGTGGCATCCCTCTGCTAGGTCTTGGGGGCCCTCCGCGACCTGCAAAATGAAATAGCTTTAAAAAAAAACCTAAAAAAAAAAAAAAAAGTTGAAGCTAACTAGGCAGGTATTGGCTCTAACAAACTAAGGAGAAACCTTGTGACTGTGGGCAAGGGCACTCAGGGCTGCAATCACAAGCGACGCAAGCCAGTTGTAACTGGCACAAGTAGTGGCGTTTGTATTTTAGGATGTCCGCAACCCTTCCCTGCTCCGGGCAAAGAAAGCGGTGATGCTAGTCAACCAATAGGTCACTCAGATCAAGAGGAAGGCGCACACACAGCAGTAAAGAGACCACGAGTCATGAGGCAAGTAGACAGAAACCTGTGCCTCCCACATGGGCCGAAGCATAAGCACCAATAGATGATTTATTTAAAGGGGTTGTCCTGTTTCTGATATTGATGACTTATCCCAGCACCCCCGCCAATCAGCTGTTTGAAGAGACCACATTGATCGTGTGAGCACTGCGGTCTCTTCATGGTTTGCCTTCTTGCCGTCAAGTGGTCTCAAACAGCCGAGGGCGCCAAAGTCGGATCCCAGCCGATCTTCTACTGATGTGGTGGAACTACCACTCCCAGCATGCTCCATTCATTTCTATGGAGTTCTGAGAACAGCCAAGCAAGGGTACATCTTGGGAGTAGTAGTTTTACCACAGCCGGAGGTTAGCCGTCACAGGGGTAGGTCATCAATATCAGAAACCAGACATCCACTTTAAATACAGACCAACACAAACCACACGGGGGACAAGAGATCGGTCGGGCTTGTTCATCCACCCCATACAGGTCGGTATAGTACATCAGATCTGTGGGGTGCTTATGACTGACAAAATTAAAAGGGGTTATCCAAAACTAAAATGCTCCCCCATATGCCAGGCCCCTCACACTGATTCTACTTACCTGGCTCCCCACTCCAAAACATCCGGTAGCCAATGGCAGGCAGGGGCGTCGCTAGGGAGCCTCGTCCCCGCCTGTCATTGGCTGCTCCCACCCCGACACCGGATGTTTTCATCCACGCATGGGGAGAAGCAGTGGTGGTGCGGTGACCAGGAGCAGGGAGCCAGGTAAGTATATTCTTGGATAACCCCTTTAATGTTTCTATGAACACTTGTTCCCAGCAGGCCCAAGTAAAAAAAGCGGAAAGGGCAAGTTAGAAGGATTAGAACAGACACACAACAGCAGAGCTTAATAAACAGACCACAAGGGACTCTGCAGTTGACGTTAACACAACTTTATTGGAAACTCAAGCAACAAGTCACAAGTTTTGAGTTGTTTTTTTTTTTTTGGGGGGGGGGGGGGGGCAAAATTTCAATAGCAGGGGTAAAAACAATTTATTTAGTTCTGCTTGCAAAAGTTGAAGTGAAAAAAAAAATATGAATGTACACAGCCCCATCTTGGTTGGGGAGGGGAAAAAAAAAAAAATTTTAAAAAATTAAGTTAAAACTTCAAGTTTTCAGGAGAGATCGTTGTTAAAAAACAAGAAAAAAAAAAAAAGCCAAGTCACTCTAGCAAAAGGCAAAGTTTTTAACCGAGTGCTAACTTGATGCTCAATGAAATTTTCAATGGATCCTATACAAAAAAGCATAACGTCTCGCTCAGCACCCGAGCGAAATGCTACACCTCACACTAGATGCTGTGGGAGATTCGTTGTGGCCGACGTTATCTAGGCATGTTATTGTAGGGGGAGGGGGGATAAAATATTCCTTCTGCTCCTCAGGCTGGAAACCATTGACGCCTGGAAGCTGTATTAGGAGTGCATCACTTGAGCATTACCTCGAGGGGCGCCCCGAGGACCTCCTTGTCCAGCGCCACGCTTAAAGTTTTGTTGGTAGCCATCCTAAAAGGAAGAGATTACAGAGGGTCAGTTTTGCTTGTCATGAAAGGGTTACATCATGAAGACGATCTGCGTCACCCAAGAGGGCATCTGCACTGATTTACTCATGTTCCGCCCGGGGTATTCCACCACCTTCCAGCCAGGGGTGTAACTACCATAGCGGCAGACCATGCGACTGCTATGGGGCCCAGGGCAAGAGGGGGCCCGGTCTTAGTTGGGATCATCTCCTCTTCTACTGGAGGTGAAAACTTCGTCAGGACTCTACCCTCTAAAGCAGTGATTTTCAACCAGTGTGCCTCCAGCTGTTGCAAAACTACAACTCCCAACATGCCCAGGCAGCCTACAGCCATCAGCCTACAGAAGGGCATGGTGGGAGTTGTAGTTTTGAAACAGCTGGAGGCACACTGGTTGAAAATCACTGCTCTAAAAGGAACTACTTATAGCAAAATGAGGCAGAGGAGAAATGGCCCAAGGGTCACTGAAAGGGGTTTAGGCAGAAACCCTTCTGTCCTGTGGGGGGGGGCCTGGTCTGATCCTTGCTATGGGGCCCTTACTTCTCTATGTACACAACTGCTTCCAGCCCTGCCCCCAAATATCGGCCTAGGTTCCCACTATGACCTTTGGTCGCCTGTGAGCAATGGTGTAATTGCAGAATTACCTGGAGTTTGACCCTATTTACCAGTGATCTACAACCTGAGGTTTGCCAGCTGCTAACGGCTTCAGGCCATCAGTGCATGCTAGGAGTTGTAGTTTGGCAACAGCTAGAGCCGCAAGGTGAAGATCGGCATTGGTAGCCCTGGGCTTAAAATTGCAAATCCAATTATTTCTTGAAATAAGTAACAGAATACCAAACTCACACACTCTTAAAAGGGGTTATCCCATGACTAATGTAAAAAAAAAAAAAAAAAAAGAGAAGTCAGACATCATATAGTACAAGGTAATATCTTTCTAACAAAGCTAGAACCAGCCCTGTACCTCACATGGATCCAGAGATTTTCACATTCATTGTTCTTCTAGATTTATATCAAACTGATATCTCAAGGGGAGTGTCTTTTCTGCTGCAGCTCTTGTCCATTCAAAAGTCAGGAGGCAGTTGAAGGATGAAACTGAGCATGTGCGGCCTTCTCAGTGAGACAGAAATAAGGGAGGAGGAAAAAAAAAAAAAAAAAAAAAAAAAAAAAGACCTAGGTGGCGCTATATAGATACAGTATTTTCCGGACTATAAGGCGCACCGGACTATAAGGCGCACTCTCAATTAGAGCCGTCAAAACCTTTTTTGTTCACATATAAGGCGCACTGGACTATAAGGCGCACCTAAGATTGTTGGAACAATCATAGGCTGCAGGTGCGCCTTATAGTCCGGAATGTTCACATTCAAAGTTCCCGCAGGGGCATATAAAACAGCGACCAATCACAGCGCTGTAGGAGGGCTGTGATTGGTCGCTGGTTTAAATGCCCGGTAATATTCACATTCACCGTTCTCCTTCAGGTCCGCCCACAGCGACCAATCACAGCGCTGTAGGAGCGCTGTGATTGGTCGCTGGTTTAGAGGTCCGTGCGGGAAATTTGACTGGTACCATAATACACATACAAACTTCCCGGTTATGAAAGGAACCTACAGTAAATGAAACACAACTCTAAATCTTTTATAATAACAAAGTTTATTTAACTCTTTCACAGTACTGTTACTCTCAACTTGTTCAGTGGTAACTGAAAATGTCCACTTACGGTACATTTTCAGTTACCGGTAATTCCTCCTCCTGAAATCCATCAAAGTCTTCATCTTCAGTGTCAGAGTTCAGCAGTTGGGCAATTTCTGCATCCAGCACTGTCGGGTCCCCCTCATCATTATCCGAGTCGGTGTCATTGCTGCTGCTTGGCTCTTCGGTGATGATTCCAGCCTTCCAAAATGCTCGGATGACACTGGAGACTGATATCTTCTTCCAGGCATCCAGGATCCACTGGCACATAGTGGCATAACGTGCCCGGCGTTGCCTCCCTGTTTTGGTGAATGTGTGATCACCTTCAGTCATCCATCGCTCCCACGCAGCTCGCAGTTTCACCTTAAATGACCTGTTCACTCCGATGTCCAGTGGCTGGAGCTCTTTTGTTAATCCACCCGGAATGACAGCAAGCTCAGTGTTGGTCTTCTTCACTTGGGCTTTCACTGCATCGGTCACATGGGCGCGCATGGAGTCATAGACCAATAGGGAAGGGGATGTGTGAAAAAAACCGCCCGGTCTCTTCACATAGACTATCTTCAGCCACTCCATCATCATCTCCTCGTCCATCCAGCCCTTCGGGTTAGCCTTGATGATGACACCAGCAGGAAAACTTTCTTTTGGCAAAGTCTTCCTCTTGAATATTACCATCGGTGGTAGTTTCTGGCCATTAGCCTGACAGGCGAGAACAACGGTGAAGGAAGACCTCTCATTTCCTGTGGTGCGTATAGACACCGTTCTGGTCCCGGTTTCTCAACTGTACGTTGGACAGGTATGTCAAATGTGAGGGGGACCTCATCCATGTTTATTAGGTGTTCAGGCTGGATGTTTTTGACAGTGATTTTTGATAGGCAGTAGGCGCGGAAAATATCAATCTTCTCCTCATAGTCCTTCGGCAGTTGCTGGCAGACAGTGGTTCTGGTGCGGATGGAAAGGTTTCGCCTTTTCATGAAGCGAAAGCACCATGAAGGACCTCCTTGGAACTCCTTGATCCCCAAGTCCCGGGCTACCGCTGTGGCTTTAAGTCGGATAGAGACCGTGGATACACTTCTGCCGGCGCTTCTCTGTTCGGTAACCCACTCTTCTATTTTTTCTTCTAACTGTGGCCATCTTGCTTTCTTTCCTCTGAAACTCAGCTTGCTCTTCTTCACCTGGCGTAGGGCATCTTCTACTTTCCTCCACTTGCGAACCATAGACTCATTAATGTTAAATTCTCGCGCCGCTGCCCTATTTCCATGCTCTACTGCAAAACTGACAGCTTTTAGCTTAAAATCAGCATCGTAGGCATGTCTCTTAACCGGAGGCATTGTTGGGGCAGTCGGTATAAAAAATTACCCGTAAATTCTCCTGACTACGGTGGCCGTAAAGCTCTGCTTGGTTCACATATAAGGCGCACCGGACTATAAGGCGCACCTAAGATTTTTGAAAAAAATCTAGGCTTTTAGGTGCGCCTTATAGTCCGGAAAATACGGTACATTTTATTGAATAACTCACTAACTACACAGAATTTTTAATGACATGCAATTACAAAAGTATTCAGATCCAGGTGCTGGTTTGAAAAAAAAAATTTCTTAAAGGAAAACTCCTTTAAAGGGGTTATTCTAGTTTTCAAACCTGCACCTAAATCTGAATACTTTTATAATTGCATGTAATTAAAAAATGCTGTATAGCTAGTGAGTTATTCAATAAAATGTATCTGTATTGCGCCACTTAATTTCTTATTTCTTTGACCCGCCCCCTGAGCTGTGAGAGGGAGAGCAGAGACCCGCCCCCTGAGCTGTGATAGGGAGAGCAGAGACCCGCCCCCTGAGCTGTAGCAGAAAAGACACTCCCCGAGCTGTCAGCTTGATATAAATCTAGCAGAGCAATGAATGTGGAGATCTCTGGATCCATGTGAGGTACAGGGCTGGTTCTAGCTTTGTTAGAAAGAGGCTGTCATGTTCTATATGATGTCTGATTTTCATTTTTCACATTATTCGTGGGATAACCCCTTTAAGAAAGGGAATTTGATTCCTGTACCCCATTCTCAGATAAAAGAACTGGCTAGTCATTCAGGTTAGAAGTTGCACAAGTTTCTTAGCTGCACTTACCCGTTGGTAGTTGTTGGTATAATCCCGGGGAGCGTTGAACTGTGGCTGTGAATAACCGCTGTTTGGAGTGTTTGAGAAGGCAGGGCGGTAGCCATCATAACCTCCTGTGAGCATGGAAGAGGCAAGATTATATGCAGGTCTACTACACCCAAGCACATTACATAAGAATTTATTGTCAAGGGAGACAACTCAAGGGGATATGTAATTTTACTCACTTATATAGCGCAGACATATTCCTCAGCGCTGTACAGACTATCATTGCTTGCTGTCCCCAATAGAGCTCACAATCTAAGTTCCCTATCAGTATATGTCTGGAGTCTGGGACCCCAGTACCTGGAGGAAACCCAGGCAAAAAAAAAAAAAAAAAAAAAAAAACCACACACAAGGAGAACATACAAACTCCATGCAGATGTTGTCCTTGGTCAGATTTGGCCTCAGTTCTAACCACTGAGACAGTCTGTAGGCTGGAAACACATGCATCTATTGATGTAGTTTTTATGAGCCAAAGCAAGAAGCAGATCCAGCCAACTAATTTGGAAATTATATTGATGTTCCACACAGACTAATGCGAAACAGATAGGAACAAAAGTGATGACGATCAATACCTCTGAAACCATTGGATGGTCCTCTGTAGCCATTCATTAAGCCCCTGCCTCCACGCTGTCCACCACGGGGCATCCCTCGGTTGTTGTAGAAAGGTTGGCCGTTGCGAGGAAATCCGGCGTTCTGCTGTTGTGTCTGCTGGTGCCCGGCAGAAGCTTGGTGTGACTGGTCCGATGCTGCATGGTAAGGGTTTACCACTGAAATGAGCAGAAGCAAAGCAATGAAACAGCAGCGCCTCCTTAGGCCCCTTGCAGACGAGCGTGACACACACACACATCTCCCGGCCTGAACTCCCGGAGGTCACATAGCATTATACTGATTTATGATGCTATGTAACCCTTACAGTTCTGGAATGTGTTGGCCAACACTAACTTAATGCGGTTATTGTTATCCATTACATTCCAGAACTGTAAAGGCCGGGCGTTCAGGCCAGTAGATGCAATGCAGGAGACGTGCGTGAGTTCCGCTCGTCTGCAAGGGGCCTTATAGGAAACTGTTCGTGCATGAAATCCATAAACCTGAAGGACTTCCTTGCAGCGTGAGGCTCGTGTCCATCCTTTGAGGCGTTACCTGTTTGTAGCTGCTCTTGCTGAAGTTCAGTTTGTTCCACTTGATGAGGCTGGCCGGGGAACGACTGATTGTAGCTGGCTTGGTACTGGTTCTGCTTAAGCGTTTCTGCTTCGTTCACAGGGGGGACAGGTGCATTCATATTAAATACCTAGCAGAAGATTTGGTTGTTACAGAGACACCGAGAAGCATAAAGCATGGCTGGCTGACTCTAGCCCAAATTATTCATAAACTTACAGTCTGCATGGACTGGAATGGCGCAGCATTCACATTGATACCACTGCTATGCAGCGGCTTGTTGGACCCGGTCTGAAACACCTGAGGTTGGGAAGCAGCAGGAAGCGTCGAGGAAGTCTGTGTTGGATCTGTACTTAAGTTTAGAGATGCCTGCAAATAAGACATGATGCTTTAGAACAGGGAGGCCCAACCTAGGGCTCTCCAGACAGCTCCCACCATGCCCTGCTGTAGGCTGTTAGGGCATGATAGGAGTTGTAGCTTCGCAACACCTGGAGGACCGCAGGTTGGCCATCCCTGCTTTAGAAAAAAAAGGATGAGACATCTAGATGATCTTCAACAGCGGCATGCTACCTGAATTTGCTCCATGGCGTCTTTTTGGGACCTCTGTTCTGAGGGAAGAGACGTTTGGTACATCTGTGCAGAACCAGCATAGCCTTCACTAGTGGAAGATACCATTGGAACCTTTAAAGTAGTAAAGAAAACATTCAAAATACTTTAAAAAAAAATCTCCCCATCGTTCATCAAGAGGTCTACAAACTTATTGGTCGCAGCAACTGAAAAATGAAGGAAACAATACAACTGGTTCTTTAGTAAAGAATTATGAGGGACAGCACGGATCTGTTTTGTGTAGATCTAGTGCTGGGGTGGCCAACCTGCGGCTCTCCAGCTGTTGCAAAAACTACAACTCCCAATGTACCAAGACTGCCTACAGCTATCAGCCTTCAACAGGGCATAGTGGGAATTGTAGTTTTACAACAGCTGGGAGAGCCGCGGGTTGGCTAGTGGATCTGTGGGCAAATGAAGGGCTAAAAACATATTTAGTCTACAGCAGACCATACACGGTGCTGGATTGTGGGTCATTAAGACTTAAAATGGGGTTGTGCAGCTTTGGGCAGGGAAGCCTACCTTTTCCGCATTGTGGCACTGGCTCCCCGCTTCTTCTCTCTCTGGCTTGAGCATGGACATTGACATACTGGGCAGCCAAGGTTGGAGAGGAGGAGGAGTGGGGAGCCAGCACCCGGAAGCAGGAATGTAGGCTTCCCTTCGCAGGGTTAGCCCGGGGGGGGGGGTTTAAAAATACAGCATCCGACACCCTAAAGCCAGACAAACAGCCTGTGTCCATGAGTGGTCCCAATCTGGCCTCCCCTCCTCAGATGCTGTGCAATCCTGTCAGAGGAAGGGAGGCCACAATGGGATCTCTAATGGACACAGGCTCGTCTCTGTCTGGCCTAAAAACCAAACTAAGTCTAACTCACCTGTGTGCTATCAGGACCTTGGCTGGGCTGAGATAGCCTGGGCTCAGAATGAACTAGAGTAAGAAAGAAAACCATCAGTTGCTCTCTAGCCGGTCACTTATTTCAGCACATCTCTTAAAATGCACCTTTTTTTTTTTTTTATATACTTATCTTACCTGGCTGACAAACCATCTGTGGCAGATCCAGGCTTTGGGCTGGATTCATGGGTTGTGCAGACACAATGGCTGGGTCAATCGGTTGGTTGTCAAAGTCCAACATAGAGTCCTAGAAATGTAGGATTGATGCAAGCAACTCCTAAAAGAGATCTATCCATTTCAATATGTATCGTGAGGAAGCATCGTACTCACCTGCATGAAATTGTATGGACCTTGCATTTGAGCCATCAGATCCTGAACCTTCTGCCTTCGGATCACGGGGTCAGGCTGAATTTGAGGAATAGCACTTAACTGGAGGGGCTCAGGATTTGGAGGGGATGCCGCCTGCTGTTGCTGGAGCGAGTTCACAACCTGTAAAGACAATGAACAATGTACATCTGGCAGATGCTTTAAAGAGGAGGAGCTCTCCCCGCTCCTGACAGGCCTGTTTTAATAGCTTCATGCATTCCCCATGTAATAACAAGTCTGGAGCATCTATTCGTATGGCTCTATGTTGTACCATTCCTTTATTATTTGCACTAGAAGTGATGAATGAATTGCTAGCAGTCTGCAGTAAGGGTACAGAGGGGAGGTAACCAGTTGGGGGTGTGTACCTGCACAGTCTGAGAATATCTAATCAGTGCTGCCATTCTCAGTCTGTGCAGGTACACACCCCCCAACTGGTTACCTCCCCTCTGTTCCCTTACTGCAGACTGCTAGCAATTCATTCATAACTTCTAGTAGAAATAATAAAGGAATGGCACAACATAGAGACATAAGAATAGAGGCTCCAGACTTATTACATGGGGAATGCAAGAAGCTATTAAAACAGGCATGTCAGGAGTGGTGAAAGGTCCTCTGGGAGCTAGGGCTCCTGCAACCCTTAAAGGGGTCATCCAACCCCTATAATAACCCCCCCCCCATATACATTATACTTACCTGTTCCCTGGCACCCGTGTCGCTCCGGATCCCTGCACGGGCGCCGCTACATCTCCCCATCGGGTGGATCAAAACATCCGGCGACGCCTGCTATTGGCTGCTTTTGACCGCCGCCAGAAATTTTGATCCGTGCAACAGGGAGATGCTGCGGCGCCCATGCAGGGATCCGGAGTGACAGGGGTGCTGGGGAGCAGGCAAGTATAATGTATATGAGGGGCCCAGGTCATTATAGGGGTTGGATAACCCCTTTAAGCTCCCTTTGGGATGCTCATTTGTTTGCTTAGGCAATCATACAGAAAGCAAGCCACTGTGCATAATGGGAATTTTAGGGGTGCCCTTCGCTACTACCAACAGTGAATAATAACAATAACAATAACAATAACAATAACAACAACAACAACAACAACAATAATATGAGATTACCCATACAAAACATCAAAGAAAAATGAGGGCGAAAAAATACCCTGGCTACAATACCCCTATATATATACTGAGCAAGACTCAGAAAACACTAGAAAACCTACAAAGAACAACAGAGTCCATATAGCTCAAAAAATATATAAACTTTATTAGAAAATACATAAATAATCATATTAAAAAATGAGGCTAAGTAAAGACAAAGAGCACAACAAGGTGCGACAACCCCAGGTCATCATCAAAGCTGCATAGGTACCCCCTAGAAGAAGGCGTGGTCCGAAACGTACGTTGGGGTGTGCGGCTCTCCAGGTCACATCACGCTGTTATGGGTATGTTTTGTTATACTTATATTATGTATCACTAAGCTGCAGTCTTTACCTCTGTTTATATACTTACTTCTTTATAATATAGAGGCTCCATATGGAGGTTTATGTCACTTGACATGTGTACTTATCTATTTTCTTTATGATATTACCTCTATATGTTGTAGGTGCAGCAACATTATGACATATTTGTTTGTACACAGTATAGCAATTGCACTTTTTGACTATCTAATATCTATGCAGCTTTGATGATGACCTGGGGTTGTCGCACCTTGTTGTGCTCTTTGTCTTTACTTAGCCTCATTTTTTAATATGATTATTTATGTATTTTCTAATAAAGTTTATATATTTTTTGAGCTATATGGACTCTGTTGTTCTTTGTAGGTTTTCTAGTGGCAAATACTAAGCCAAGTGTGTGTGTGTGTGTGTGGGGGGGGGGGGGGGGGGGGGGGGGAGAATGCTTTCTGCATTACAAGGGTTATAAAAAGCAGACATTACAAAGTCACACTTACTTCAACAGTTTCTACTGTCCAGTCGTCCACTTGTTCCTTCTCACTGCTGAACTGGGTTTCTGCCATGAACTGTCTGTTCACAAACTGTAGAAGATAAAGCCACAGTTGTCTGTACACGTACAAGCAGATAAAAAAAATAAATAAATAAAAAGTACACAAGAAGATTAAGAAGAAGCGCAAGACAAGCTCTGCCAGCTTTTCCATAAACGTCTGCTGCCAGTACCTGTCTGGATACAGGGACCGTTCACCTAAAATAACAAATAACTTAACAGTTTATAGATATGAAGCTAATAACATGTTATCAGTTGCACATAACCATAAATGTGCCTGCACCATATAAAAAAAAAAAAAAAAAAAAACCTGCGGATTTTACCCAGTGCTCGCAGCTTATGCAGACTGGATTATCACTAAAACAACAAGACGCTGCTGAGCCAGCCACAATATTGGCACCAAGAGGCCACCGTACCCAGAATGGCCTCAGTTCCATAGCGTTCTAGTTCAAAAGGAAGTATATTGGGGGTGGGAGTGCGAAAACCATTTGAAAGCAAACATCTCCAGCGTGATAGAAGTCATGGCTAAAAACACGCCATTTTAAAAAAGGGAATTGCACAAGAAGCTGAAATATTTTTACTATGTTTTAATTTCCTGATTTTTTTTTTTTTTATTCTAATTCCTGTACATGATTATGGGGGTGGCCATCTAGCCTGGGCTGCAGTTAGCAGCATTCAGAGCCATGTTTTACAGCAGCCACATTATTCTTCAGGTTCCTATAGGGAGCTGTAGATTGGGAAAGCCCCATTGATTTCTAGGGTAGAGTTTTGTGGGATCGGTGACAGAGGTCATTGTGCAGGGAGGAGGGAGTAAGGCTGGGGCTATACGTCGTGGGACAGTCATGTTGTCGTAATGATAGTCTATGGTGTCGCACAAAAAGTCCATCCAAGTTGGATCTCTGTGTGCGACACCATTGACTATCATTTCAAAAATGTAGCACGGCGTCGCTGTGTAGCCGTAGCCTAAATAAGCTGCGGCGAGCAGGTGTAATTACAGCTTTTTCGTCCCATTCACATCCATGGGAAGGAGCAGTTACACCTGATCACTGCTGCAATGTCGACGATGAGCAGGTAGAGTGCGGAGGATGTGGTGCTCTCACAAGTCAGACCCCCGCCGCTCTGATATTGGTGACCTATCCTGAAGATAGCTCATCAATATAGGAAACCAGACAACCCCTTTAAAGCTGTAGACCGGTGACAGTGGAGCTGATAACCTAGGGTTCAGCACTCCCATCATCTAGGTGAAGAAGGAAGACTGACTACAGGTACAATGCGCAGTCGTACGCAACGCCAGTCATGCACACCAAACAGATACTCGTCCAGAGTGCGGACAGTGCCAGGCACAGCTTAAAGGGATTCTGTCACCACCATTTTGCATATTAAGTTATTTATACCACTGGATTTCTCTTATCATAAGGATCCCCAAATGGTTATTGTTATAGGGCCCAGATGAAGATTTGTGGTGTAAAAGTCCTTTTTTATCTACTGTCAATCACTTACATTAAGGGGCCCAAGGGGAGTTGCCCATGGTTGCTGGAGCCCGGGCTCGGCGATTCCGTTGGAGCCCCGGACCGCCCACCTAATTAATATTCACTTCACTGAGTGAAGCTCCAACGCGGCAATTGATGTACTGCGCCTGCGCAGCCCCGGACGGCACACCTAATTAATATTCACTTCACTGAGTCAGTGAAGCTCCGGCGGCGGCTGTAATCCCGCGCAGGCGCAGTGCCGCGTCGGAGCTTCACTGACTCAGTGAAGTGAATATTAATTAGGTGTGCCGTCCGGGGCTGCGCAGGCGCAGTACATCAATTGCCGCGTCGGAGCTTCACTCAGTGAAGTGAATATTAATTAGGTGGGCGGTCCGGGGCTCCAACGGAATCGCCGAGCCCGGGCTCCAGCAACCATGGGCAACTCCCCTTGGGCCCCTTAATGTAAGTGACTGACAGTAGATAAAAAAGGATTTTTACACCACAAATCTTTATCTGGGCCCTATAACAATAACCATTTGGGGATCCTTATGATAAGAGAAATCCAGTGGTATAAATAACTTAATATGCAAAATGGTGGTGACAGAATCCCTTTAAGAAGCTAACCGCATCAGCACAAGTCAGTCTAAGATGCAGCCAAGACAAATGCATTACAGTCTTACCTCAGTGGACTCTACTTCAGTGGGCTCAGCATATTCCTCCACAGCTTCAGGTTCTAAAGGGAAGAGGGAAAAATATATATTAGGAAAAATATCTGGTTAATACAAAGCTGTTCTTTTCACATGACTTGCTGTTCGTGGCTTTTGTGCAGCAACATTGTGATAGGATTAGAGAAAGGGGGTCATAAGGCTGAGCAGAGGAAAACTACTAAACCAGTACGGTGTCCTTTCATTTGTTTTGTAAGATAAGTGCCCTTAAAGGCTAATGTACAGCTTTGGGGATTTTTATTGTTGCATTGTACTCAATTGGTCTTCATTAAAAATATGGAGTCCTTTTCTCTGTACAGAGCCGAGATGCAGGATCTGAATTCTCTCTGCTCCGTCAGTTGGGGAGCCGACAGCCTCCTTATCTCTGCTCTCAGACCTTATAAACACTCAAAGATCAATCCTCATTAGAGATGAGCGAACATGCTCGTAACGAGCATTGTACAGCTCGGCTCCCCTGCGCTCGCATGGGTGCCGAGTGGTACAGTGCTCCTTACGAGCACGTTCGCTCATCTCTAATCCTCATCTTACTGATAAGTGTTTATGACCTGTCCGTTTTTTTCCCTTTAATAAAGGCCAAGTGAAAAAAAAAAATAAATAAAAAAAATATTATATATTATATATATTTTTAGCCCAAAATGAGTAAAATGCAATCACAAAGGTTATGGACACATTCGGGGGCAATATATATCTATTATTTTTAATTTTATATCACTTTGGCCTAGAACAACCCAGGAAATACAAAGTAGCTCAAGTAGACAAGGCAGCTATGAGAATACCGAGCTCGGGCGCCTGTTCTTCTGCAGGCGGCACTGCAAGGGCTTCCTCCTCCTCACAGAGCCCATTCTGGTGATTATGGGGGGTATCAAAATATCCGCTCTGAAGGATACGATCCAGCAGTTCACGCAGGGCTTTATCTAAAAGGAGACAAATTCTTATCAGTTCTAATAGCAAAGGGATTATCCAGGCCGTCGTATACAGGATCTGGGGGTGGATGGGGTCTGAATCTTTGAACCCCTGCTGATTAGAGCAGTACAGACCAATGAAAAGGTTGCAATGCTCAGAGCGCTGCTGCTCCTTCAAGAGTAATATTGATGGCCTATCCCGAGTATAGAACATAGATAACCTATTCCACAAGACAGTTTATACATGCCTTCAATGGTCTGAAACGCAACATCGAGTCCATCAATCAGTTCTTCTAATAGAAAGCAAAGGTCCTGTAATTAAAGGGGTTGTCTAACTTCAGCAAATAGCATTTATTACGTAGAGGAATTTAATACAAAACACTAATGTATTGTGATTCTCCATATTGCTTCCTTTGCTGGCTGGATTCATTTTTCCCCCCCATCACATTATACACTGCTCGTTTCCATGGTTACGACCACCCTGCAATCCATCAGTGGTGGTCGTGCTTGAACACGAAGGGAAAAAGAACCAGCCTCTCTGGTGGCCGGGACCGTGGGAGTGCACATAGGCTGGTGCTCTCCTCCCCCCCCCCCATAGTGTGCAAGCACGACCACCACTGATGGATTGCAGGGTGGTCATAACCATGGAAACGAGCAGTGTATAATGTGATGGAAAAATGAATCCAGCCAGCAAAGGAGGCAATATGGAGAATCACAATACATTAGTAAGTGGCTTGTGTTAACTTCCTCTACATAATAAATGCTATTTGCTGAAGTGGGACAGCCCCTTTAATGAAGTGCAGCAACTCATTAAAAGCCCCGTTCCCCATCAGCTTCTGCGATGCTGACCCACTATACAAGCCAATTCGGACATTACATTTTTGCATTTAAACGTGAATGCATGTTACTTTTCAGCGTCTAATCAGATTTCTAGAAAGAGCACACTGCGTGCATCAGCAACAATACTGCTGAGAGGGCAGAAGCTGGCATGGAGCCCAGGTCACTGCTGACTAAGGATGAGCCAGAAAAGGCAACGCAGCCCGACGGCGGCGGTACACACGGAGCAGCTCATAAAGGTTTCTGGAGAAGACTCGGACACACTCCCAGTTACATCATTCACCCAAGCCTTACATGTGGTTCCACAAACAGGCTTGTCTTTTCCTTCGAGGGCGTCCCACAGGTGAATGGAAGCCGGTTCATACTGCTCACTCAACCTAATGAAGAAGAAAAAGTAGAGATGCATTAGATTTTCCACATCTGGCATCAAAAATCTCCAAAGCCACATGAGCAGATGCAACAACTGAGGCAAAACCCTACATTTACAGGGTCCCTCCGGTTACAGAACGCTTATGTAGGAGAGAACCCGACAGTCTGCAGGAGCTGAAGACAGTCCACCGGCCATTGTACGCAATATATTGTATTGTTTGGTACAAAAAGGGCTCAGACAAGTACAGCCCGGAGAAGCCAAACGGAGCAGAAAGCGTTGTGTGTGCCACTGAGCACTTTACCAGTTCCTTATCCAACATACAGTATTTTGGAACATAAACTCTGGAGATTAGCTGCATGGCAAAGTGTGAAATTCATCACCAAAACCGCCACGTTGCAGATCTAAAAGGGGTCGTCTCACTTCAGCAAGTGGCATTTATCATGTAGAGAAAGTGAATACAAGGCACTTACTAATGTATTGTGATTCTCCATGTTGCCTCCGCTGCTGGCTGGATTCATTTTTCCATCACATTATACACTGCTCGTTTCCATGGTTACAACTAGGGATGAGCGGATAGACTACGGATGGTACAACCGATGCACAAAAAACTTCATTGTAATACTGTGGTACCTTGGAACGGAACCAGAGTTCATTACCAAGGTTTTTTTTTGGGGGGGGGTTTTTTACAGTAATAATTCCCAAAGTCTCGTGAGACTTCGCCTCACCGTAGCCAATACATTCTAATACTGTACGGAGCGGGAATTCTGTACAGTATTACAGAGTTTTTTGCGAAGTAGAATGGCTCATCCCTAGTTGATCCCACAGTGGCGGCTTTGCTTGCACAGAGGGGGGGGGAAAAAAAAAAAAAAAAAAAAAAAAAAAAAAAAAAAAAAGGTTATGTGAAGCACCGACAGTCCCGGCCACCAAAGAGGTCGGTGCTTTTTCCTATAGTGTGCAAGCACGACCACCACTGATGGATTGCAGCGTGGACATAACCATGGGAACCTGCAGTATATACTGTGATGGGAAAAATGAATCCAGCCAGCAAAGGAAGCAATATGGATAACAATACATTAGTAAGTGGTTTGTATTAACGTTCTCTATATGATAGTTACCATTAGCTAAAGTGAGACAACCCCTTTTAAAGGGGTATTCTCATCTTAGACAATGGGGGCATATCGCTAGGATATGCCCCCATTGTCTTATAGGTGCGGGTCCCACCGCTGGGACCCGCACCTATATCCAGAACGGAGCGGGGAGCGCTGCGCCTGGAGGACCCCAGGTTTCTGGGGGTCCGGCCACCACCAGGCGCAGCTCCCCGCGCCGCTCATAGAAATGAATGGGAGCCGGGCCGTGCATGCGCGGTGCGCTCCCATTCATTTCTATGGAGCCGACGGAAGTAGCCGACCCAGCGCTCGGCTATTTTCGGCGGCCCCATAGAAATGAATGGAGGGCGGCTGCGCATGCGCAGTGCGCCCTCATTCAGTTCGGGGTCTCCGTTCTGGAAATAGGTGCTGGTTCCAGCGGTGGGACCCGCACCTATAAGACAATGGGGGCATATCCTAGCGATATGCCCCCATTGTCTAAAGTGAGAATAACCCTTTAAGAGCGATTTTCCTATCCCACACTGGGTGTATGTGTGTCAAACCACGGCATCCCCATCCAATCACAAGACCTGCGGAAGGGGACGTCACATGTTCACAGCTGTTCCATTCACCTCTATGGGACAGCCAGAGAAAGCTCAGCACTGTGTACTTGTGTTCTCCATGAAAATACATGTCAGGCTTGAGCCGAGTATTTACCACAATAGACAATGCTGTAGCATCTTTTCTTAGATGCAACGTTGTGCGATTCCTGTTATTCCTCCTAGAAATCTATGATAATACCAACTGTGGTGCGTTTACACACTGTTCTATACGATACATCCTTCTGACAAATGGAACGGTAACACAGTTTTCAATCTAATAATGAAATAAAAAGAGCAGTGATGATAAAAGATGCTCCAGAATTTATTAAAACCAGACATATCAGGAGGAGGTCCCCTTTAAATCTCCAGGAAGACGAGTGGCACCAGGGGGCAGGCGCTTGTCCCTATAGACACATCCTGTGGGCTCATTAGCCGCCAGCTCCCTAAATATTAGCATTCCTTTTATATCTTACCTCATGGTTGGGTCCCGATCCGGTTCCACCAGTTTGTAGAACTCATCCAAGACAGTAAGTTCTTCTTCAGACAACACAGGAACGCCATTTAAACCTTGCTTCAGGTCGTTGCGGACTTCCTCGTCTCCGAGCTTATCCAAGACGTACTTGAGCTCTAGCACCGTTCTTAAACGTTTCTGTTCCGCTTCTTCGCGCATGAGCTGTTCACGACGAGCCGTCTTTCTGATCGTTTTCTGGATCTGAAGTGGGCGGCAGATTTACTTGTCAGGAGGGACTTTATAATGGAAAGGGTTTTTTTTTTTTTTTATTTGAAGTCATAGATCCAACTCTCCGCTCTATAGGGAACGCTGCGCTCCGGTAAGTGCAACGTCCCCCCTCATTGCTCACTAGGCGGCCACAGAGTCATTCTGCTCAAGCCTGGTAAACAGCGACGGTGGGGAAAAGGGGGTAAACGGTCGTCTACTTACATCTTGTCCCAAAGTCATGAAACTTCTTTGAAGCTCACGAGCAAATTCCATGTTTGTTACAACCTCTTGATATTTCGCCACCGCATCCTACAAAAAATTTAAAGGCAAACTCTGCTCAATTGACATTTCACAATATTCAGCTGCAGACAGGCAAGGGTTCACTTTTAGGGCGACCGTATGTCGTCCGCAAAAACGCGGATCCTTTTTTTGCGGATTACATCCTGACCCATTCACTTTTCCATTCCATGGCTCCGCAAAACATATGAAACATGTCCTATACTTGTCAGTGAAAATCAGGACATAGCCCCATTGAAGTCTATGGGTCCGAAAAAAAAAAAAAATGGAATGCTATCCGTTTTGCGGACATGTTGAACTGTCCGCAAAAAAGACAATTTTTGCGGACATCATACGGCCATCTGAATGAGCCCTTAATCTGAGAACATGCTTCGAGGAATGGGCAAGTCCGCCCCTAGGCCAGAGACCCCCGTTAAGCGGTCCATACAAATTAAACAGGATTCCATGGGACTGGCCGACCACCTACCCTGCATGGGGGTCATAGAGAGAGATAGTCGTCGGCCGACAGCTCTCATGTGTATGGCCAGCCTTGAACATGTGACCTAGCAGAGCAAAGCTCCGCAAATTTATAGTTCAAGTCTAACTATGTAGTTCTATTAAAGTGGTTGTGCAGCCTTCAAGCCTACAACCCCCATCATCCAGGCGTAAGACAGAACATATAGATAATTGTTCAAAGAGATTGAGATTTAGATTTTTTTTGCTCTGCTCATCCAGCAACTTCCATAGACTTCAATGAAGTACAGCACGCTCAAGAGTAATCACCTCAGAGGGAAACTGACGAGCGGAGGTCACTAGAGGTGGGAGCGGTAAGCATGGCCTACCCTGTGGACATGCCACAAATTCCCAAAACAGGAATAACCCATTTAAAAGATGTTATCCCACAAAAATTATCTAGCAGGTATCCACAGGATAGGTTATAAATATTAGACCGTAGAGGGGGCAGGGAAGTCAACCAATGGGGCCTCCGACGATGGGAAAGAGGGGGTGTGCTGGAGGCCCCTCTGAATGGATTGGTAACATGTATGGGGTTCCACTCACTTCTACAGGACCAAGCAGGTGCCCCATCACTCCATCCCAAAGGGGGAGCACTGGGACCCCTCGTTCCCAGGAGGTCCCAGGGATCCGATATTCATCATCTATACAATTTGCAGGAGTACTCCTTTAAGCAGCTGACAAAATCCAGGTTAGCCAAATATGTAATAAAGCTGCATTCAATTGGAGAGAAAAAAAAAAAAAAAAAAAATTACATTTAGTCCTTACCAGTTGGTCCTGATTCAGCCGCTCTCCTTTGCTCATTCGATCCTGGTAGTCATCCAACTTGCCCTGCAAGACATTATGTACAATTATGGCGGCTGCACAGTAGACACTTCCAGTCAGCGCAGTTAATAAGGGCTCCGTCCAGGCAGGTTCAACCCCGGCTGAGTAACACATGGACTTAAATGAAAATGCGACACGTTTTGAAAATCTTCAAAAACAGATTTTAAACATTTATTTCAAAGCTTAAAAAAAAAAAAAAAAACACCCAAACACAACTTTGTAAAACAGGCCCCAACATCACCAATTGAATGGGAGCTGCACTTCACTCCAGGGCCGGAGATCGGCCGCAATATAATGGTTTCAGCCCTTTGAAGCAGGGCACTGCCCCCGCACACAACCCTACATTCCCCGCCGACCGCCGCAGCCACTTCTCGGCCTCAGAAGTCAGGTGCCACACTTCCCAGCACAGTGGCCCCTGCGCCAATGCCAACTATTAGAGAACCGATTAGCAGGAGCGATCACGTGAAACCAGAGCAGATCAACGCTCACAGACTAAACACCTCAGTGAGCAAAGCATCTGCGCTGGACCAGAGGGGGCTCAAACTGCAGATAGTGGGTTTTCTGGTTCTGGGGGTGAAGCACCAGGTTACCCACTAAGACACGTTAAGAGACCCACAAGGGGGTAAGCAAGTGATGAAAAAGTTATAGGGGGTCATGATTTGGCGAAGAACACTGCACTGTGTCTTCAAGACAGTTTCAGAGTTTATTCACCAACTGTGCGACGTTTCGACTCGTATGGTACGCGGCGGCCGGCGTCTGAAAGCGCAAGTACAGGCTGTGCTTGAAAAAGGGCGCGATAATGATGTAAGCCCAAAATGCCATACCGTACTGATGGGCACCTGTCTGAATAAACACCTGAAATTGCAATTAAAGGGGTTCTCTCACTTCAGTAAGTGGCATTTATCATGTAGAGAAAGCTAATACGAGGCACTTACTAATGTATTGTGAGATTGCCCATATCGCCTCCTTTCCATCACATTGTACACTGCTGGTTTCCATGGTTATGACCACCCTGCAGTCCATCAGTGGTGGTCGTACTTGCACAATATAGGAAAAAGCACCAACCAGGCTTTTTCCATATAGTGTGCAAGCACGACCACCACTGATGGACAACCCCTTTAATCTTTAGTGTCGTCTGAATTTATATACCGATAAAGTTTCGACTCGTATGAGTCTCTCTCAAGCAAGTCTACCAGGGGCCTGAGACTAGGGCTTAACACTGCTGGCACCGCCACCGCCTGGTTTTACCAAATAGGATCCGTAAGTAGTGCAGTCTCTTTCCTGGACTTTAACATTATGGAGGTCTGCACTGGAGCAGCGGCAGATTTCCCAAATAATTATTTTATTTCACCCATTTTTCCCCCCAGGTCTCCTGAAAGGGGTTTCCAGGATTTTCATATTGATCGGCACCCCCAGCAGTGACAGGTGTTCTCAAAGTCCGCAGCGCTCAGGTCAGAGATATCACATGGTCTAGGTGCAGCTCCGTCCCGTTTAAGTGTACGGGGCCCCCGAGTTGTAATGCCAAGCACAGCCGCTATATAATAGGCCTGATACTGATGACCTGTCCTAAGGACAGGCCATCAGTATGAAAATACTGGAAAACCCCTTTAAATACACGTGACGTTTCAGTCCTCTTGGACCTTGTTCACATGTGACGCAACGGTGCGGTTGGAAAAAGGCCCCTATATGATGGCACGGCACGCACCACCCCTCCGCCTATGCTGCTGGTGCCATTCACTGCTCAGCTGCTTGAGGATATACAAACAACTGCTCATCGCTGAGGACTGTCATGGCCATCACACAACCACACGCCCTCCATGCAGAAAAACAACAATGGTGTGAACTCTCCCTAAGGGCTCATTCACATGAATCTAAGAGCTCCGTGCCGCCGATCACTTGCTGCATACATGGCGTGCTGCAGATATGGACCTACTGACTTGCATAAGGCCGCAAGATACAGTAAAAGATAGGGCACATTCTGTCTTCGGCAGATTCGCCCCCAGACATCGTTCTACGCAATGCAAACAAACAGCGCACGGCAGATTTCAATATCAGCGCCAAAGTTTAATTTCCACTAACCTAATTTAGAAAATCTACTGAGCTGGCGATGTATTATGTGCAAATGTACACCATAGACCGTGCGCATGTGGCCTTAGGGAGTCGGTCGACATGAGGGGTGGGAGAATTTAGCGCACTTCCACACTTTTCCCTTTTTACAATACAAAAAATAAATAAAAAAATAAAACGCACACAAAGCCATGAATTTTTTTTTTTTTTTTTTTTTTTTTTTTTTTACACGTTTCAATAAATAAAAGCTTTATTAAAAAAAAAAAAAAACACCCTATCACAATCACATATAAGGGGATGGATGAGGTGACTGCGGGATTCTCATCTACTCCGGGGACACAATGGCAATAGAATGCAGACACGTTATGGCTTCCTGTCCCGCCCGGGCATGCTGGGAGTTGTAGTCCGCCTGTAGGGGCCCCCCCCCCCAATACTCCGCTCACAGGATGAGGAGACGTCACCTCCTCTCCGGCCGGGACACAATGAGGAGGCCGCCTCCCCTCCCCCCACCCTCCGCGCTTCACACTGGGAGCCGCCATGTTTACCCGCGGCCTAGTCCATGTGCGGCGCCGAGCCGCCGGGACCTGCCCGACACAAAGCGCAGCGATACCGCAGCTCCGCACCGCCGGCATTCTTCTAGAAACAGCCCCGGGGGCGGCGGCTCCACATCCTAACGGGGACACACGTGCGGCCTGCATTAATTCACTTGGCCGCCCCGGTTATATTACACCCTCTGACTGTTGGGGAACTACAAGTCCCAGCAAGCCCCGCCGATAGCCGCTGTCTGACCGGACCTGCTGGTAGTTGTAGTTCCACAGACAGCACACTGACCCAGCGCCCACCACAGCCTCACAAGACCGGTTTCTCCTAATAGGGTTCTGCTCACAAGGTGCATTTCAGAAACAATGTCATTGGTGGGGTCCACACTGCCATTCACGCAGCTGCGGATTATTTCCACGTGGATTTCCAGACCGTGGACTCCACGGGAATCTGCTTGCAGTTTTATCATCTGGGGGCTCGCAGCATTGAACAAAACAGCGGAATCTGGCGAGGAATCATGCGCAAAAAATCCGCCTGGAAACCAACCTGCGCAAAGTACAGGATCCAGCCAGGAACTAGTTAACAGCCACTGCGAGCTGCATTAGTGCCGGTTACCAGGCACCTCTTATGATCAGGTTTCTGTATATACGGTTGGAGGATCTCAGCTGCTGGGAGTTGTAGTTTCAAGTCCGCTACCTCCAAAACATGCAGACCGACTGCTTACACAGGGCACGTGTAGAGGGGTATTCGCACTGCAGTCACAACAAGAACCCAAATGCAGGTGTTTGGCAGCAGTTGTTCCGCCTCTGCAGTGCAGAATCCCCCCTAAGGGGTCTAACATGTCACATCCACAAGGTGAACGACATCTACGGCTCTGATTTGAGCCTTTCATCCATGAGGAGCCGTAACAGATCACACAGACACAGAGAGGTCAAGTTCACAGCCAAATAAACGTAGCCACGTTCTGCAGACACTGCACCCAACATGTCCAGGGGGGGGGGGTCACTCCTCAACGCACAAGCCGCTCAGTGTCAACTCCAGTAAGGGCCACAGGTGACAGGCAGGAATCACTTGTGGTCTTTAGCCTAACCCCCCATTACAACGGCTGAAAGCCACGGATAAAACCTGCTGCAGCACCGGTCGGACGAGCCTTTTTGAAACCACATCTGCTTGTATTTTTTGTTTTCATGCAAACCGGCAGCATCTACGTCACTTGTGGCCGTACCCAAACACTGAATGGGGCGAGGTCGTACGCCTAGCGGGTGGGCTCGTTTTCCCTGCACATCAAATGTGCAAACACATGAACACTGAAACTGGCAGAACATGACTGGGCTGGGGGCAGGGCACAAGTACCTGACCTACCAGAACTGTAATCTCCAACCGGAGGCAAAACCACAACCCCCAGCGTGTCACAGACCACTGTTCTTTAGAGTAGAAAGAAGCAGAGCAATACACAGGGAGGGGCTGTCCGAGACCTAAGGGCGCCATTACACGTTCACAGCGGAGGCCGCACGCAGATTACCCATAATTGCCGTGCTGCGCCTGTACTTGCCACATGAAACGAGGCTCCAAATTCTGTCCTTTCAAGGATCAGCCACAGACAGCTCCATGATAAACACAAGCCATGACGCTCATGTGAACAGAGCCCAATACAGACTCTAAAATAAGGCAGTAAGCGGAGTAAAGGCGGTTCTGCCTGAAGACAAGCACACTTACCTGCTCGCCAGCAGCAAGACTAAGCTGCTCTGTTGGGTTCCTTGGATGTAAGTTTGACGCTGCTGCAGCCAATCGCTCGCTGGCTGCAGTGGTGACCTGCCTCCCTTGCGTAAAGGGAAAGGAGGGGTCGTGGTCATGGCTGATTGGCTGCAGTGGCATGAAACAGGAAGTTTACATCCAGGGAGCAGAAGAACGAAGATGTCAGGAGCCAGCACCGGGAAGCATGCTTGCCTTCACAGGTCTTCCAACCGGGAGAATACACTATAGGCCAGGGATGCTGAACCTGAGGGCCTCCAGCTGTTGCAAAACTACAACGCCCAGCATGCCCTAATAGCTGTAGGCTGTCCAGGCATACTGGGAGTTGTAGTTTTGCAACAGCTGGAGGGCCGCAGGTTGGGCATCTCTACAGACGACTGTGCCGGCAAATCCAAAACTAAAGACTCACCTCGGCCGAGACTCCTAAACTAAAAAACTAAGCCCGGTGCAGATTCGGCAAGGTGTTTGCATCACGTGCCGAGAACCAGAACTGAATATCTCCCATGTACACGAGGGCAGCAAAAATCTTGTACCATTGTGAAAGTATTCAATCCCCTTATGGGCAAATCCACACCCGGATCAGGCAGAGGGATGGAATACTGGAATTGCCTTATCCGGCACAGCCAGACACCGCCGGATCCTATTCGCTATAATGAGGTCCGACGTCTTGCTTTGCCGGATATGGGAATTTCGGTATTCCGCTTCCCTCTCGGAAGAGAACCCTGGATTGGCTGCTGCAGGTGTGAACTTACCCTTACCAGGGATTCCTTCTACCATCTCGATGGATCCAATTTAAAGCCAAAACTGATTTAGAGGCTGGAAACGTGTCCAGTCACAGACCAGGTTCAGATACCAACACCACAGAAGAGATTTCCAAGGCCGGGGGAGGTTAGAACCACCGCAGCAGCACATGCCGGGGATGTCTTTACTACACCGAACAAAACCAGAAACTTCTACTGCCAGCAATCACCTCGGCTGGTACTAGGCAGAGGGTGGCACGACCCAAGCAAGAGCTCACGATTCAGCGCTGTGTGGGGGCTGCGGGGCATCTACAGCCTTCATCTCGCCAAATACAAACCTTCTTCTTTTCAAGGTTACGGATTTTCTTGTCAAGGACCACCAGGATCTGTTTCACGGCTTCACTCTGTATGCTTCCAGTACCAGTCGCCGCTGCCTCGCCGGAGCCCGGCACAGCCTTGCTGCTTGTGGCTGAGGGCATCTAAGAGAAGGGAAGACATAAAAAAAAAAAAATTATTAGCACCTTCTTTACCCAGGCACCGCCACATATCTCCCAAACATTCACCCCAGAACAAAACCCTGGAACCTGCCTGCTTCATAATCTGTACTGGCATCAGAGACCAAGTCGGCTGGTACGCTGTCAGGTGCTTCATTTGCAGTCTGATGCCCACCGCATGCCGAATGACCTGAATTAAAGGGGTTGTCCACCTTCACTTTACTAGACCTGCAAAGGGAGGCACTTACCTGCTCTCCGCTCCAGCTTTCATTTGTCAGCCCCAGAGTGGATAGGGTTCCCGCATGCCACTGCAGCCAATCACAAGCTGCATTGGGGAGGGGGGGGGGGGGGGACACATCACCGATGCTGCCAGTTGACTGCAGTGG
The DNA here is from genome assembly GCA_900303285.1 of Rhinella marina. Lineage (NCBI taxonomy): Eukaryota > Metazoa > Chordata > Amphibia > Anura > Bufonidae > Rhinella > Rhinella marina. The sequence goes on along the minus strand of ONZH01006857.1, from coordinate 663,139 downwards.
CATGCGGGAACCCAATTCACTCTGAAAGTAGAGAAGCAGGGACCGGTACCACGCAGCAGGATGCAGGCTTCTGTCCACAGGCCTGGTAAAAAGGGGGGGGGGATGCAGAAAGGCATCCAATTATGGACAAACCCTTTAAGGTAATTAACCTGACTACGTGTGTGTATATTAATAACTTTTACTAAAAGAAGCAAATGTGGCCCAAAATAAAAACCTTAACCTGGTAAATCGCTCCAGCACGCCAGGTCTCCTTTTACATTTTTTTCCCCCACATTCCCTACTTTCAGTCAATTTTTAAAGGGAGTTCTCTGGGCTTTTAATATTGTAGGACCCATCCTCAGGATAGGTCATAAATATCAAATCTGTCCAACACCTGGCACCCCCGCCGATCAGTTGTATAAGAAGACAGCACCCACAGTGCACACATGACATCTCCCTTCCTGCTCTGCCATAGACAGCAGCAGTCAGCTCCTCAGACAGCTGATCGGTGGGGGGTTCCGGGTGTTGGACCCCCCCATGATCTGATATTAATGAGCTAGCCCAAGAATAGGTCACCAATACTAAAAGCATGGAGAACCCCTTTAAAGGAGATCAATACAATGTGAGCTCCTCTCTCTCCTCAGCCTAGTGATCATTGGGGGTCTCAGCACTCAAGACTCAATAGGGCATCAACATATTTTTGAAAACCTGATGACCCTTTAAGTAACTTTAAAATGTAATAAAGTATATATATATCACAGTAGAGTTAGTTAAAAATTAAAGACCAGTAATATTTTATACAATAAAGTTTTTTTTACCCCACTGGAAAAAAAATAAAAATCCCCCTCCTCCTTATAAGATGGGTAACTGAGCAGCCATCACCATGGAGACAGGGGCTGCTCTGAGGGGCAGCCATGTCCATGGAAAGGTCATGGGTCAGTGCTCCCCAATAACGGACCAGCAGCTAAAACACCCCAGGGTGAGAGGAGGTCGGACAAAACGCAAATACGAAGCTGTATCCATCCGCTGGCACAGAAAATAATTCCGAGCCGGTCCCTTTCATCCCTCCGTTATCAATAATCATTACGCCCGAAACATCTTAAGCACGCCCGCTTGCGCGACCCGAAGGTGCAGCCATCGCCCTCCCGCCCCACCTTTCAGGGTCTCCGCGGTGTGTCGGTCACGGGGCCTGAGCGCTGGTCGCGGTGTGAGGTTGAGAGAGGAGTCGCCGCCGCCACTGCCGCCTCACCGAGCTAATGAGGCCGAAAGACAGGAAGCGGAGGGATTTACACAGCTGGGGGCCTAATGCGGGCTGCCCGCCACGGTGCCTGAAACGTAAGGCTGTTCTTTCTCGCTATTCTTTGCGTTCTGTCGCGCTATTCGGAGCTCTGGAGATGCGCTCCTTTACCTCTCGGTATTAGCCTGCGATAGTCAAAGGAAGGATCAGGCGACGCACGGTGAGCCTAAACGGACAATGGAGGGCAATGGGCAGGGTCGAGGACCACGGGGGAGGGGAGGAGTGTAAAGGAGGCGGGCTTAGGCTAATATAGGGACCTAAACCCCGCCCTCTGGTTAAAGGGGCAATGCTTTCATTGTTGTGTTTGTATCAGAAGCAGGACTTTGCCTCCCCGTTTCCTCTTCCTGGTTTGTGCTCACTTCTCTTCCCAAAATGACTTGTAACCAAATATCTAACCAGATTTATTGTGTTAAAGGGAACCTGTCATCTCCAAAACACCCCCTGAACTAGAGTAAGCGGTGTATAGTATAAGTGACATTGAGTCTGGTTATGTAATTTTTATCTTTATACTCACTTGCATTCTGACTCTGTGCTCCCACAAACCAGCAGTAAAATGCACTCAGAGGACTCCAGTGCTCACTCACATAATGGAGACGACTCAAAGAAGAGTCCAGTGAGTGCATTTTACTGCAGGTTTGTGGGAGCACAGCGATGGAATGGAAGTGAGTATGAAGATAAAACTTACATATTCAGATTCAGCATCACTTACACTATATACTGCTTACTCTAGTTCAGGGGGTGTTTCGGAGATGACAAGTTCCCTTTAAAGTTTATTATAGGCTGGAGACAGTAGGCAATATGTGCTACTTTCATGTTAGATACAGACTAGAAACAGTAGGCAATATGTGTTACCTCCATGTTAGATACAGGCTGGAGACAGTAGGCAATATGTAATACCTCCATGTCAGATACAGATGCTGGGTGTCAGACCCCCATTGATTTGATGATTAAGGGTACATTCACACGACCGTAGTTTTGGGTCCGCATCCGTTCCGCAATTTTGCGGAACGGGTGCGGACCCATTCATTTCAATGGAGCCACAAAAGATGTGGACGGCACACAATGTGCTGTCCGCATCCGCAGGTCCGATCCGCGGCCCCGCAAAAAAGATAGAGCATGTCCTATTCTTGTCCGCAATCGCGGACAAGAATAGGCAGTTCTATCATAGGGCCGGCTACATTCACACGGCCGGTATCCGTGTTTTGCGGATCCGCAATTTGCGGACCGCAAAACACATACGGTCGTGTGAATGTAGCCTTATCCTGACGACAGCCCATCAGTCCCAGAAATCCCCTATAAAAGGGGTTTTCCCATCTTAGATATTTATGGCATGTCCAGGGGATAAATGTCTGATAGATGGGGGTCCCACCTCTTTCTCCAGAACAAGGGACCCCTGACCTGTCCCACATCCACTGTGAATGAAGACGTGCCCGTGCATGGGGGCTCTCCCTATTCATTTCTATGTGGGTTCTGAAAACAGACGAGCATAAACCCTTTAAAGACCACGTGTCCTCATACAACCAACTTTTTTATTCTCTTAATGCCTTGTAATAGGCCTTCATTAAAAAAAAAATTCTACTAGTTTCTAAAGCTTCTGTGCTTTAGAAACATCTCCATGGTAACAGACAACAAACAAACTCTGTGTAGTCTGGCCTTGTAGTCACATTCCCTGGCTTCTATCTGTCTTCTCCATCTTGCTAAGGCTACTTTCACATCTGCGGGAGCCATTCCGGCAGGCTGGCTAGAACAGCCTGACGGAATTCCCCGGATCCGGCATTGCCGGATGCATCCGGAATGCCAGCGGCGCTATTAAGTATAGTGGGGTCCAGACGAACATCTGCCCGCATTCCGGCAAAAATGCAGAGAACTGGCCGGACAGAAGCCGCTGCATGCTGTGGTTTGTGTCCGGACGATTCTTGCCATTTTTACCAGATCTCCGTGCTGCAGATGTGAAAATGTAGCTTAGCATAAGGCTTCATTCACACGACCGTATTTTGTTTCCGTGTCCGTTCCGTTTTTTTTTGTGGACCGTATGCGGAACCATTCATTTCAATGGGTCCGCAAAAAAAACGGAAGGTACTCCGTGTGCATTCCGTTTCCGTATGTCCATATTTCCGTTCCGCAAAAAAGATAGAACATGTCCTATGCTTGTCCGTTTTGCTGACAAGGATAGGCATTGTTACAATGGATCCGCAAAAAAAACGGAAACACGGATGCCATACGGAACGTCATCCGTTTTTTTTGCGGATCCGCAATTAGCGTACCGCAAAACACATACGGTCGTGTGAATGAAGCCTAAAGGAGGGGACAAATGGTAGAAAGTCTGACTACAGACTAAGGGCCCATTCACACAACCGCGTGAATGGGGCCGCATCTATTCCGCAAAATTGCCAGCATTAGATTGCCGCAGCTCGGCAAAAAAATATAGAACATGTCCTATTCTTGTCCGCAGTAGCGGTCAAGAATAGGCATTTTGTTTGGGGTGCCGGCCATGTGTGTTCCGCAAATTGCAGAACACACACTGGTCGGCATCCGTGGTTTTGCGGATCCGCAACAACACGGCCCTCTGAACAGCCCCTGAACATAATTTGTTGTCTGGAGACGACAAATTATAAAAACAAATCTATATATTTTTTAAAAAATTAAGATCTATTGTAAACTTGCTTCATTTTTCATTTTAGATGTATTCAGACAAAAAAAGTCACAGTGGAGCCTCCGCTTTACAATATCTGAGGAAGCTGCTATTGTAAGAAAGGTGGATTATATAGAGGTTTAGATTCAACTGTTATGTGAAAAACTGATATCATATACAAAGTCTTTATGCAAAAAAAAAAAAACATTGTCTTCTTCAGGATCTCTTAGTTAAACTGCTTAGATAAACATACTTTTACATAGACAGGCAGGACTCCGTGCTGCAGAGAACGTTTCGTTTTAGTTGTAGTAACGTCTCTCATCCACCAGGTGGCGCTTTCCAACTACCGTTGTAGAAACAGAAGTTTCATCACACGTACAGTGCGGCTGATGCTTATAAATTACTCCACAGTTTGGCGGATGACAGGTGGTGGCGATGAGGCCGCCATGTTTCCACCTCAGCACGCAGGCTGGAGCTTTTTTTGATTTTTAATAAACAATTGATTGTAAATCGCTTTCTTGTTGTGAATGGTCTTGCAGTAACCCAGAAAAACGTGCGGCCATTAACAAGTAACACCGAGCTGATAGAATACCGCCACGATCTGCATGGGCGTGCACAATGGCTGCTTTTGACCATACCCTGAACTGTATTATATATAGGGGAAATTCACATGTGGCGTTATTTTTTTCCCCCAATAGACAAATCAGCCACAAATCCGCATGTCCTTTCTTTGCCATAAACTGCGGCCGCCCACTAAAAGCAATGGAAAGAGGTTTCTGCGCATTCACTCTGTGCCGTTTCCACATGGAATCCGCTTTAGATTCAGCCCGCAAAAGACGCGGTGTGAACAGTCCCTAAGCCTATGGGGACAAAGTACTAGGAGGAAAAACCCGACAAGTATTTTGCCCGGGTATCTTACGGCAGAAAGGGGAAGCTGAGCCTCGGATTTTTGGCTGCAGTCTGAGTGGCACCCACCGCGGCCTCGATACTGTTTCGGTCCTTGAAAAAAATGGGAGTCAGATTCGAGGTGTTTTCCATGCTGAATACAACATGGTTTTGGCATTGGAAGTAGCATCAAAAACAAGATCGCGAGTGCAAAAAACTGAAACGAAATCTGATTTCATTAAATTGCTAAAGGGGTATTCCGGTTATATTAAGTTATTCCCTATCCACAGGATAGGGGATAACTGTTAGATCAGTGAGGGTCTTACCCCTGGGGCCCCCTCTGATTACAAGAACAGGGTCCCCTTACCCCCTGCAGCCTCCCTGAAATGAATGGAGCGTCCGGTTCCACATGTGTGTGGCCGCTCCATTCATTTCTATGGGAGTTCCGGAGATAGGTGAGTACAGCACTCCCCTATCTCCGGAATTCCCATAGAGATGAATGGAGCGGCCGCACACGCATGGCGACCGGCCTCTCCCTTTATTTCAGGGGGTACTGGGCTCCTGTTCTCGTGATCGGTGGGAGTCTTACCGCTGTCCTGTGGATAGGGGATCACTTAATATAACCGGAATACCCCTTTAATAGCAGCTTTAAAACATCAAGTTTTGGGGGGGTTTTTTTGCTAAAAAAGGTTATTTAAAGGGGTTGTCTGGGAATGTCCACTTGTAGGCGGGGCTTGCTTAAGCCCTGTCCATTTTCCCCCAGAGGGGTGGACTTCATGTGCATGGTCAGCCTCTAAAAATTAGGGACAAATTTGGGACTGTTGTATTAGGGCTCGTTCACACGACCGTATTTTTCTTTCCGTGTCCGTTACGTTTTTTTGTTTTTTTTTGCGGACCGTATGCGGAACCATTCCTTTCAATGGGTTTGCAAAAAAAAAGTCTTCCGTTTGCATTCCGTTTCCGTATGTTCGTATTTCCGTTCCGCAAGAAGTCTTGTCCTATTATTGTCCACATCACGGACAAGGATAATACTGTTCTATTAGGATCCAGCTGTTCCATTCTGCAAAATACAGAATGCACACGGATGTCATCCGTATTTTTTGTGGATCCGTTTTTTGCGGACCGCAAAATACATACGGTCGTGTGAATGAGCCCTAATTGACCTTTACACTGAACGTATCTCACATTTCCTTTCAATTTTTTTCCACACAAGGAATTGGATATTTTTTTGGTGGTTTTTAAAGAAATGGAGATTAAATATGAATAAACTGTAAATCAATCGCATGTCCCCATTCGGGTGCGGCTCACCTGAACATGGATGAAGGTTGAGCAGATAACAGCTGGCCAACACCAGCAAAAACGGTGTAAATCCAGCCCTATTTGTTAATGGGGTCCAAGTGACAACCAGTAATAAATCCCCCCCGGGGGCCTATTAGCCGGCACAGTCAGACAATGCAGGACAAGCCTCTGTGACCTGTTTTCAGGGCTGGGAGAGGCGGCGGGGCCCATGTCTGCCGTGCACTGATAACCTGGCAGGGCGGGGAGCTGACAGCTTTCACATGGCTTCAGCATGATACACTCAGATAAGACATGTCTTGGTCCAGGCAGCAGGAATCCCGGTGCTTTTTGCACAAAGATGGAAAATAAAAGTGAAATTAAGGTTAACAACATGTTTTGGTTTTTTTTTTTTGTGGGGGATGGAATGTGATGCAGTCTGCCCATAGACTTTCATTATCCTAATGTATGCCAGGAGTGGCATTTCTCTGATGTATAGGACAGGGCATAGGATGCAGTCTGCCCATAGACTTTCATTATCCTAATGTATGCCAGGAGTGGCATTTCTCTGATGTATGGGACAGGGCATGTGATGCAGTCTTCCTATAGACTTTTATTATCGTACTGTATGCCAGCATCGGCATTTTCCTGATGTATAGGACAGGGAATGTGATGCAGTCTGCCCATAGACTTTCATTATCCTAACATATGCCAGGAACGCTGTTTGGCATATGATTGAATATAACTATTTCATATGAGCAGGGTATACACCAACAGCCCCTAATTTTCAGAAACAGTCTCTACAAATTCGGGCTGTCCCAGGTTTACACAAGCCCCTCCAAATAAACAGGCAGTCCCATGTGGTATGGGGGTACTCCTGGGAGCGGGGTCTATTTGTCCATAATTTAACAGCTGCTAGGTTGGTAATTATGCCATAGGTTCAGCAGACCAGACATTTGGCGTGGTATGAACTTTGGAAACTGATGTAAATGGCACGGAGTCATCTACAAAATACTTCCGGGATGGAGGACATTAGGGGGAAGTTATCAAAACTGCTGCAAATAAAGATAAAATGGAGCAGTTGCCCAGAGCAACCTATAGCAGCCTATCAGATTCCAGCTGTTATTTTGCAGAGGTTGGTTTGAATATGACAGAAGCAATCTGATTGGTTGTTACAGGCAACAGGCCCAGTACTGCTGTTCCAGTATGGCTGCCATGTTTCACTGGAAAAATTAGGAGCCAGAAAAGGCAGACTAGGTGAAATTGTACATATTACCACCTCTTGGAAAATATATCATGGCTACCTCCAGATAAACATGGAAAGTAAGTGGTCAGTGTAATCACCAGCTGCACATTAAATGACATTATAAGTGTCCTGCAGCCGCACACCCCTCCTCCCCTATAGACATAAGAGCTGAAAGTGTGTGTTTTTGGGGACGTGACGGCATAACCACTTGCCCCATTGCTAACTTACAGTATTCCATAGGAAAATATTAGGGGAAATTTATCAAATTTGGTGTAAAGAGAAACTGTCTTAGTTGTCTGTAGCAGCCAATCAGATTCCAACTTTCATTTTACAGAGCTCCTTCTGAAAATGAAAGGTGAGAGCTGATTGGTTGCTATGGGCAACGAAACCAGGTTTCTGTTTTTACACCAGTTTGATAAATCTCCCTCAGTGTGTCTGCAAAAGTTGCAGATGATGGCAAAATTACACCGTAATACGAGAAATTGTGTGACGCCTTATGGCATATTGCTGTCAAATGTTGCACAACTGGGGTCCTGATGCAAAATCTGTGAAGGGCTACCATGTGCCATTTATAATATTGATGTTGTCCTATATGGTAGAGGGACTTTTTAGAGCGCCCTTAAAGGGGTTGGAAAAAAGGACTGGAAACACATGGCTGCTTTCTTCCAAAAAACAGCACCATCCCTGTCCACAGGTTGTGTGCGGTATTGCAGCACAACCCCATTAACTTTAATAGAACTGAGCTTATATAGCAGCCATGTTTTTCTAATCCTGGACACCCCTTTAAGCACCGGGGCTCAGGTGCAACTGCTACAGGTGCCCATTGATGAGATGGACGATTTTAGTCATTGAGATTTCGGAAATGCGATCACCCAGGTTGGCAAATTTCGTCTGAAACTCTGTGCATATGGCATATTCACTGATCATTTATCACTTTGCACAAGCCCCAGGGCAGGGGGTCATATTTTTTAAACTGACTCCTTGTATTTAGTCACTTGTTCGTATCAATGACCCCCATGAATGACCGACCATAGTGCGGACGATCATTATCTTGTATGTATGGCGGCTTCCTCGGCACCTCCTGTACCCACGCCCCTGCCTGTGGCTGCATGGTGGCCTCAGTAGCACGTTTCATTACTTGTATCTGTCTTTTATGTTTTCTGCTGACTGTTTTAGATAAATCCATTACCTCTCCTCCCCCCAACTGACGTCTTGTAGACTCACACACCAGAGACCCTTCCCCAGACAGAAAGACCCCTGACGTAAGGACTTATCATACTGTCCAGAGCGGTCACTGTCTGCCCACCATTATCTCGTCTGCTGACCTGCTGGCTCCTCAGGGGAGGTCAAGGTGTCAAGGTCACATGGCAAGCCAAACCGTCTGCACAACCCATGGTCAATAGACCAGTACATTGGCATGATCAGTGGGTACGAGATCTCCGGGGGCTTCATCGCAGGCTGATTGTGCAGCATAAGGCTGAGTCTCTCGTTGTGCTACCAAGGATCGCTGTCTGCAGCCCTGCGCGGCAGCCATCAAACTGAATGGGGTCTCATTTTTGGGCAATTCTGGGGTCACAGTGAAGTTGTGCAACACCATTGAGTTCAATGGTTGCACTGCTACACAGCGATCTTTGGTCTTGTGATGGTTGTTGCAGTCAAGATCACTGAGTAGCTCCAGCTCTAAAGGGGAATCTGCAAAGGGGATTCCTGTAATTTTAAGTTATCCCCTATTAACCCCATCAAACGCCTCTGGGATGAATTAGAAAGTTCAATTACATCCATTATCACCTGAAATTTTTTTTTTTAGCTGAATGTGAGGAAATTCCCGCAGACGCACTCCAAATCTTGTGGAAAGGCTTCCCAGAAGGACTGTTATGACCCATCTCCAAATGAACACCCATGGTTTTGGAGTTCGATGTGCAGCGAGTTCCTATAGGCGTAATGGTCTGGGGTCCACATGCTCTCGGTCTTATAGTCTATATGTGAATTGTGTGTCTGAAAAACTACCCCTAGGATATTCATGTTTTTGGCCTTTCAGTTGGTATCTCCTCCTGTGTACACTGATTATACTTCTTTCCACATCTTGCATCCTTCTCTGAGCTCTGGAGCCATCCTACAGTGCATGCCCTAGAGCCATTCTATAATACGTTGGCTAATTAGGTTCAGTGCGGCATAGTAATTAGTCGGCTCATTAGATGCAACATTGCACGTTAATTGGTTGAAGGCATAAGATGTCAAACTGCTTGGCGCATACATGAAACCATAGCTGTTAATTATCTGCAGAAGGAAAGATTCAAGTATGTGGCACTTACCAATTACTACTTTAACTCGCAAGTAACGAGGTGGACTTTAGATTGGACTACAAATTCTAAGAACTAAGATTATCATTTTCATTGGATCTACTGAATTATTTATTTCCTATTACTTATATAAAACCAATATATACTGTGGGAAGAAATAGGAGAACCTGTAGGAATCCCACCAAACATGGGGAGAACATGCAAACTGCATGTAGATGTCGTCCTTTGTCGAATTTAAACCTCACACCCCAGTTGACCCCCTGTGCATTAATGGATGTGGTTGTCTGCTGCGATCTATCATCCTTGGCCTGATGTCCTGGCGAAAATGAACTAAATAGGACCACGGCCAGTCCCTATAGTCATGGTCGGACTGGCCAACCAAAGGGTCTGGTGATCCACTGAGGGGGTCAGGTTCTGAGAGTGTAATAGCACATTAGGTTCCTAGAAAGCAAAAGGATGGCTTTTCCATTCTCTCTTGAGCCCAAGTTATCTCGTTATCTCGTAAATTCACACAGTGGATCCTGCAGAAAATCTGCATCAAAATCTGCATGGATTTTACCTCAGATTCATTGCAGGTTTCACCCTATAGATGTGAAATCCATTGTGAAAATTTCCGTAAGGTTACTACAAGCATTGCATTGAAAACCTGCAATGTGTGAATGGAAAAACTGCATCCACATGTTCTGTACTGTAAATAGCCACTGATTTGTGGTGTGGAAAGCACTACCACCATGTGTGGATATTGCCTACACGGTATACAACTAAATCTGTTCATGGATGGGCACATCTACAGATCAGATCACTGTTTTGACTCCAGAAACTTGGGTTGAAAGGACAGGACTAAAGGCCCTTTTATATGGACAGGTACCTGTGGTTCTTCTTCTGGCTTTGACCCTTGTCTCTGTTCCAGACTAGGCTTCCATGTCGTTCTCTGGCTTGTTGTATTCTGACTGATCTCCTAATGATGACTTCCTACGTATTTAATAACTACGCTACTGCTACATCAACTCTAGCACCAGCAATCCTTGACTATTTTAGGGACCGCGACCTGGAAATCCTCCTGTGTCAGTCCATACTTCCCATCAGTATTCCCATCACAGACAATGGGGGCGTATCGCTAAGATATGCCCCCATTGTCTGGTAAGTGCGGGTCCCACCTCTGGCACCTACAACAAGAACGGAGCGGGGAGAGTTGTGGCTGGAGGACACCAGGTTTCCCGGGGTCTGTCTACCACCAGGCGCAGGTTCCCGCTGCTCCCATAGAAGTGAATGGGAGCACACCGCGCATACGCAGCCACCGTTTCCATTCATTTCTATGGGGCCGACAGAAATAGCCGAGCCAGTGCTCGGCTATTTTCGGCGGCCCCATAGAAATGAATGGAGGCGGCTGCGCATGCGCAGTGCACCCTCCTCAACTATCCCCACTCCGTTCTCAGTGTAGGTGTGGGTACCAGAGGTGGAACACACATCTATCAGACAATGGGGGCATATCCTAGTGATATGCCCCCATTGTCTATGATGGGCCAACCCCTTTAAGGGTATTCCTTAGACTCTGCACCTTATAAGACTGGTTTCTTCTACTGTGGCAGATAGGCCTTCAGGCCTCCTCAGACACCAGGACTTGGGTGCGACTACTAACTCCGCAGCCCCTATAGCTATGCCCCTGTAGTAAATGGCTTTCCACACCACTAAACTGCAATTTGGTTATCTTACAAAAGAAAACAGGAAAGGACGAGCCCATTTATTAAAAGGGAGAAAACTGATGGAAGAAGAAGATGTCGGGAAGTTGCTTTTCTTTCCTTGTAGGAGCTTCCTTTGAGTTAATCACCAGTGGTGTTACATTGAATTTGATCTTTGACTTCCATTAACCTCTGACATTAGAAAGTTCTGCATCCTGAGGTCAGTTTGAGTAACATTTCGCAAATTATTTTTTCTATGCCCAACATCAGCACTGAGTTTATAACCTCAATGAGATTCCACACAATGGAAATACAAGTAGGGTGCAAAAAGTGTTGGAGTTGTAGAGAAGACTTGAACATGGTCAGGGACGTAGCTATAGGGGGTGCAGAGGTAGCAGCTGCTACCGGGCCCAGGAGCCTGAGGGGGCCCAAAGATCCTTGTACCACATAAGAAGACACTGGTATTATAGAAAGTGCATTCTGGCCAGGTTACACCTCTGGCCGGAGGGAAGGGGTTAGGTTAAGAATTTGGCATGGGGGAGGGGTGCCGTTTCAATTTTACCTCACGCAGCACAAAGGCTATGTGCTCCCCTGCCCCTGGTCACAAAGCAATGACGTAAGGGGGGGCCCCAAGCTGAACTCTTGCACCAGGGCCCATGAGCCTTTAGCTACGCCCCTGAACATGGTCAACCCAAATTTATGGTATAGGTTTAGTCCCATCACAGTTGTTTTTTCCAAAAGGAGGTCCAACAAAATTTCAGAACGGACTCCTGCTCTGCAACTTAATAAAGTGGTAAAACTGCTATGGTTCTGGTTGGACCAGCCTTCACTATCAATATTGGGGATCAATAGCCAAGTTCAAATTAGGGAGCAAGCACCATTATCAACAGCCATGAGCGTTTTATTATGGGAATTAATGGAAGTGCCAGCTCATGCCTGTCTCTACGACAAGTCAGATGAATGAGATTCCCTCAGGCATAGCCAAATGGGGTACAGAACAGCCACACTCGGGACCTGAGGGGGTTCAAAGGTCTCTCTGCCACATAAGAAGACACCAGTATTATAAATGGCACATGGGTGGTGAAGGCCATGCTACACCCTTTGCTTTGTGGCAGGACATTCACCCTTCGCCTCATTATTTCGGGATCTTCACAATTGGCTTGTTCACCTTTCTCAGAGGCTTGCAGCACAACATCGTAGTGATATAGTATGGACTACAACTCCCTCCTTCCCCCAACAGCTGAACAGAACCACAGTGCACCTGTCCGCCATGTTACGTGAATGGCCGGCAGACTGCGGTCCACAGCCGTACATAACATAGTGATTGGCCAAGCGTGGAGCAGATGGTTTCCTGTGATATCTCCTACAAACACGCTCAGATCCTAGAGCTGTCATAAATTTCTTTTCTGTAGTCCAGCTATATCTCACTCCTGTCTGCTGCTCCACAGTCTTGCGGCATGAAGCATACAGACAGTATAGAAGACGTACGCGTCCTATCTGGGCCATGAGATCTTCAGGTTTCATTTTTGTAGTTCGTTATTTAGCTTTACCCAACATGTGCGACTTGTGCCAAATTTTTGAATTATCCCCTATTTTTGACAGGGGGCTCGTTCCCCTGATCTCATAGAGGACCTTGCCGCTCCATTCATTCTGTATGGGACCACCGGAGATACGTAGCTGAGTACAGTGCTCAGCAATTTCTGACCATGCCATAGAGAATGAATGGAGCAGCACAGCGCATGCTAGACCTGCTTCTCTGTCAGAGCAGGGGATAACTTTAAAAGTTGGCACAACCCCTTTAAACCCCCTTGCAGTGCCGTCCAGCAGAGTAAGGCTACTTTCACACTAGCGTTATGGAATTCCGGTATTGAGCTCCGTCATAGGGGCTCAATACCGGAATAAAACGCTTCAGTTTTGTCCCCATTCATTGTCAATGGGAACAAAACTGAACTGAAGACAACGGAATGCTCCTGAAAGCATTCCGTTCAGTCTTCAGACCGGAGAGCAAACCGCAACATGTTGCGGTTTGCTCTCCGTACTAGTTATCCGCACCTAAACGGATCCGGAATGACCCCCAATGCAAGTCAATGGGGACGGATCCGTTTGGTGTGGACACACTTGTAAACGGATCCGTCCTCCATTGACTTTCAATAGAGGTTATTCCGGATCCGTTTAAAAGCTAATACAACCGGATCCGGAATTACGGATCCACAAGGTTGTATTACTCAGTACGGATCCGGCGGGTCCCTTCACCCGCCGGATCCGTACTAACGCTAGTGTGGAAGTAGCCTAAGGGTTAATACAGGGTGCATTGCTACTGACTTTCTTTCAGCAATTAGTGCTGTTTGTTTACTCTGGAGCCTAATAACAGGGGCCCAGACCAGAGCCAGTGCTAATCACCGCCATCGCCTGCACAGTAGACCTTGTTTACATTTTAATGAGCTGTTTTTTTTCGTCATCCTGAGCAAGGACAATTAGTGAAGATTCCCATCCAGGCTTCCCTAATCCTCGGCAGTGGAAAGCATTTCACATTGACTCATCTAGCGCTTACGTTGCCTAATGCAAGAGGGAGCAATTTAAAATAACATGAAGCCGATCTGCACCTCCGGTACCATGGAAATGGTGGCGAGACCAGACTGGCAACGGAGGGCACTGAATTCCCCCTTGCAGCACAGACAGACTGGAGGGCAATACAGAAAGGGATGTACGCTGGATGAGTGCATTACAGGGGTCATTTATCAAGCTGGTGTAAATTAGAAATGGCTTAGTTGCCATTAGCAACCAATCAGATTCCACCTTTCAGTTTCCAAAGGAGCTGTCAAAAATGAAAGGTGGAATCTGATTGGTTGCTATGGACTAAGCCACTTCCACTTTACACCAGCTTGATAAATGACCCGTTTTCACGTTTCCATAGGGCTCCTTGTACATGACGTGTGTCCTTGTTTTGGCATCGATCTGAACAGTATGAGCAGTATGGGCCTAAGCGGCCCTCTAAGATTTGGCATATGCTACCCTTCCACCTAGGCCCAGCCTGCCAGTGATGATGATCCTCCTACCTGTTCTTCTCTACAGGGACATATATCAAAGAGGAGGGGTATCAGATTTCTAGGATAAAACCCAAAGTAATAAAGTCATGAACTTCATGTAACATAGGAATGTCTGATTCCAGTATCATAAAAATAATATTCTCTGCTTGAAAACATCAGTCACCAGCACCTAAAAGCTTCACACCCTGCTCGCCCCACACTCAGGAAGGGGGATATTACATAATGTTCCATGCATACAATCCCCCCCCCCCCATTAGGCAGCGATAGCAAGTGATCGTTTTAAGTGCCCCCCACCAGTGACAGACAGGAAATTACAAATGTGATGTTGAAATGTGGCCTTGTTGAAGAGTCGACACCGGGGTAATAGATGCCTTGTTTCCTGTTTTTACTGAAAATTCTTTCTGAGGTAAAACATCCTATTAAAAAAATGTCCTGGCGGCGTCACAAAAATCACACATTCGGGAGCTCGGGGAATAGGATTGTGGTGGGAGCTAATCTGGAGAAGATTTTTTTTTACCCAAAGCTATTGGAATGGCGACTTTATGGCATTATATGACACAAGGTGGGGGCGTGAACACAAAGTACCACATGGGTGCTACATAAGAGAACAGTACTATACACAGATCAGCCAAAGCATTAAAAACACCTGCCTAATACCATGTAGTGTGCCACACGTTTACAACACCCCATGCACCGCAAGCCGTGGTGCTTTGTGTGTCCTGGATCGGACCACATGGTATTGCCTCCAGAGGTGCACCTAGCCTTTCTGCTGCCTGAGGAGAAAACTAAAACGGCGCACCCCATGCCAATTTCTTAACCTAACCCCTTTGCCACAATGAAAGCGCTCATTGCCCATGGCCCTTCGGCTGCCCCCCTCTTGCCCCTACCTGGTGCTGCCTGAGGCGATCGCCTCACCTGGCCTTATTGGTGGTGCACCCCTGGTTGCCTCCAGTCCCCACACTTATCAACAGGTCATGAACGCCCATGACCCTGTTGACCATTCACTCGTTGGCCTTCCTTGGACCACATTTGGTAGGTACTGAAAGCTCTACAAGACCTGGAATTTTGGAGGTGTTCTGACCCAGTCGTCTGGCCATCACCATTTGGCTCTTGTCAGAGTTGACCATTTCTTCTGCTTCTAACAAATCAACTTCAAGAACTGGCTTTGCTGCCGAATACATACCCTTGTCAGAGATACTGGTGCGGCCACAAGAGTTGGGCATAGCTCACAACTGTCCTGGATCTGGCAGGACAAATGTTGGCCTCTGTACTCTGGTCCCGGGATGGCTGCCACATGCCCAACTTCATCTGTATCTGCATATTCTGGACATTAGCTCCATACTTTACTATTTTCCTGCCACCGGTGGTTCACACCTGCTGTGCCGAGCCAGAGACCAGTGCAGACCTGTTCTGCAACTTTCACCGTAGGAACATGGGGAAGGTGGGTATTCGATTTGGAGGAAATAAGGGGCCATCATTGTGTATGAGGGCACTTAAGGGGATATCATACTTCATGAGTGCCACCCATGGGGCATCATACTATGTGGAGAGCACTTAAGGGGGCATCATACTTCATGGGGGGTAGCCATGGGGCATCATACTGTGTGGAGAGCACTTAAGGGGGCCTCATGCTGTATGGGGGCTCCCAAGAAGACATCATACTGTGTGTGGGGGACACTTATGGGGGCATCACTCTGTAGGGGGGCACGGGGCCTCATACTATATAGGGGCACTTAGGGGGCATCATATTGTTGGATCACTTAAAAAGTCTGTGTATGTGTATTTAAACAGATTTACATGTATGTATGACTAAACCCCCCACAATAAATTACTGCATACCCCACCAGTTCCAGGCCCAAAAAGCTTCCCTAGTATGGACTATACTGGCAGGTTTTGGCCCGGCACGTCTTGCAGGTGAATGGGTTAACATGTTACTTACAAGGAAACATACGTCAGAGACCCTTCTTCCTGCAGTTAGAAAGGAGAAGTGAAAGAGACCCCGTCCTGTGCTCAGGGTGCAGCGTGCCATGCAGGAAGCAGCCCCCAGCAATGCTTCCCTATGGACTGGACCCTCAGCACCTTCCATGGTTCACTGGCTCCATTCTTCTCACCCTAATCACATAAATGGCCAATTGGCGGGCACTAAAGATTACCCAGCATCCTCTTCCTGCATGGACTGTCCCCGGCCTGTTGTTTCATGATAACTCTCTGGCTCCTTTTCAAGTTTCGATATCTCTACAGCTTCCTGCTTCGTCCCAGAGAAGTGGCTGTACCTCCAGGATAAGGGTCACCAGGTCGAAAGACAAAAGGGGCTCGTGGCTCATGCTGCGACATAGTTTTATGAGATGTTAAAACGAGGATCCAGCACTTTAAATACCGTATTACAGAATTGTATTGTGAGCAATTTTTTAATTGCTAGATTCACTATTGAAGTTGTTCCTTTTCTGCAGGAAAGCAATTCTACAAAAAATATCACAATTTACAGTCCATGCTCCAATGGTTGGTCTGGGCCATCGTCATCTAGAATAAGGTCCCTTAAAGGGGTTATCCCATAACTAATGTAAAAAAAATGAAAATCAGACATCATATAGTACATGACAATCTCTTTCTAATAGGGCTAGAACCAGCCCTGTACCTCACATGGATCCAGAGATCTCCTCATTCATTGCTTTGCTAGATTTATATCAAGCTGACAGCTCAAGGGGAGTGTCTTTTCTGCTGCAGCTCAGGGGGCGTGTCCATGCTCTCCCTATCACAGCTCAGGGGGCGTGTCCATGCTCTCCCTATCACAGCTCAGGAGGCGTGTCTCAGCTCTCCCTATCACAGCTCAGGGGGCGTGTCCATGCTCTCCCTATCACAGCTCAGGAGACAGTTGAAGCCTGAAACTGAGCATGTGCAGCCATCTCAGTGAGCAGGACAAAGAAATAAGAATAAAACAAACAGCAGGTGGCGCTATACAGATACTTTTTATTGAATAACTAAATTTTTAATTACATGCAATTACAAAAGTATTCAGATCCAGGAGCTGGTTTGAAAACTGTAGAATATTTTTCGTGGGACAGCCCCTTTAAAGGGTTTAGCCGCTTTGTACTAGTGTCTAAGGGCACAGGAACTCTGGGCTTACCTTAGCCCACATGGAGGTGCCTTCTATCCCTTCGCCTGAAGGCTTTTTACATGAGAGGTAAATTTGGGGCACGTACAATGCATTCGGAAAGTGTTCAGATACTTTTTCACATTTTGTTATGTTGCTCCTTGTGCTAAAATAAAAAAAAAACCTCTAAATAATCAGAAAGTGAAAACAGAATTTTAGAAATATTTACAAATTTACTAAAAAGGAAAAACTATAATTTTGCATTGACATAACGATTCAGACCCTTTGCTCTAACACTTGACATTTAGCACTGGGACCTCCCATTTCTCTTCATCATCTCTGAGATGTTTCTACATCTTTACTGGAGTCACCTTGGGTAAATTCAGTTGATTGGACGTGATTTGGAAAGACACAGCCCTGTCTGTATAAGGTTTCACAGCTGACAATGCATATCAGAGCAAAAACCAAGCCATGAGGAGGAAAGAACTGCCTGTAGAGCTCAGAGACAGGATTGTGTGGAGGCACAGATCTGGAGAAGGGGACAAAAACATTTGTACTGCTCCGAACATTCCCAAGAGCACTATGGAAGAAGTTTGGAAAAAAACAGACTCTTCCTAGAGATGGCCGTGCCTCCAAACTGAGTAATCAAAGTAAGTAATCAGAGAAGAAGGGCCTTCACACTTCAGTTATTGCGATCCAAACCCCATAGTGAAGCCTACTCAGAGATAAGGCATAATGGAAAGATCTGCGCCTGTTCTGCATTTTTTGACTCGCACCTGGTTTTGGCTCACAGTAACTGATGGAAATAACTGACCAAATAACTGAAGTGTGAACTTGGCCTAAGAGAGGTGACTAAGAACCCACTGTCTGGTTCAATAGAGTTGATCCTACTGCAGGGTCAATTATAAAGTACAGACCAAAAGTTTGGACACACCTTCTCATTCAAAGAGTTTTCTGTATTTCCATGACTATGAAAATTGCAAATTCACACTGAAGGCATCAAAACTATGAATTAACACATGTGGAATTATATACTTAACAAAAAAGTGTGAAACAACTGAAATATGTCTTATATTCTAGGTTCTTCAAAGTAGCCACCTTTTGCTTTGATTACTGCTTTGCCCACTCTTGGCATTCTCTTGATGAGTGTCAAGAGGTAGTCACCTGAAATGGTTTTCACTTCACAGGTGTGCCCTGTCAGGTTTAATAAGTGGGATTTCTTGCCTTATAAATGGGGTTGGGACCATGAGTTGTGTTGGGCAGAAGTCAGGTGGATACACAACTTTGAAAGTGTCCCCAAGTGCAGTCGCAAAAACCATCAAGCGCTACAAAGAAACTGTCTGACATGTGGACCGCCCCAGGAAAGGACGACCAAGAGTCACCTCTGCTGTGGAGGATAAGTTCATCCGAGTCACCAGCCTCAGAAATCGCAGGTTAACAGCAGCTCAGATTAGAGACCAGGTCAATGCCACACAGAGTTCTAGCAGCAGACACATCTCTACAACAACTGTTAAGAGGAGACTGTGTGCAGCAGGCCTTCATGGTGGAAACCACTGCTAAGGACAGGCAACAAGCAGAAGAGACTTGTTTGGGCTAAAGAACACAAGGAATGGACATTAGACCAGTGGAAATCTGTGCTTTGGTCTGACGAGTCCAAATTTGAGTTCCAACCACCGTGTCTTTGTGTGACGCAGAAAAGGTGAACGGATGGACTCTACATGCCTGGTTCCCGCCGTGAAGCATGGAGGAGGAGGTGTGATGGTGTGGGGGTGCTTTGCTGGTGACACTGTTGGGGATTTATTCAAAATTGAAGGCATACTGAACCAGCATGGCTACCACAGCATCTTGCAGCTGCATGCTATTCCATCCGGTTTGCGTTTAGTTGGACCATCATTTATTTATCAACAGGACAATGACCCCAAACACACCTCCAGGCTGTGTAAGGGCTATTTGACCAAGAAGGAGAGTGATGGGGTGCTACGCCAGATGACCTGGCCTCCACAGTCACCAGACCTGAACCCAATCGAGATGGTTTGGGGTGAGCTGGATCGCAGAGTGAAGGCAAAAGGGCCAACAAGTGCTAAGCATCTCTATGAACTCCTTCAAGACTGTTGGAATACCATTTCAGGTGACTACCTCTTGAAGCTCATCAAGAGAATGGCAAGAGTGTGCAAAGCAGTAATCAAAGCAAAAGGTGGCTACTTTGAAGAACCTAGAATATAAGACATATTTTAAGTTGTTTCACACTTTTTTGTTAAAGGGAACCTGTCATCTCCAAAACACCCCCTGGACTACAGTAAGCGTTGTATAGTGTAAGTGATGCTGAATCCGAATATGTAAGTTTTATCTTCATACTCACTTCAATTCTGACGCTGTGCTCCCACAAACCAGCAGTAAAATACATTGAGAGGACTCTTCTTTGAGTCCTCTCCATTATGTGAGTGAGCACTGGAGTCCTCTCATTGCATTTTACTGCAGGTTTGTGGGAGCACAGCGTCAGAATGGAAGTGAGTATGAAGATAAAACTTACATATTCGGATTCAGCATCACTTACACTATACAACGCTTACTCTAGTTCAGGGGGTGTTTCGGAGATGACAGGTTCCCTTTAAGTATATAATTCCACATGTGTTAATTCATAGTTTTGATGCCTTCAGTGTGAATCTACAATTTTTATAGTCATGAAAATACAGAAAACTCTTCGAATGAGAAGGTTTGTCCAAACTTTTGGTCTGTACTGTATGTCAAGAAAGACTGTCTTTGTGGCCCCCAGCAACCAGTCACAGCGCAGCTCTCATCACATATTCTGCTGTCGTATTACATCGTTAAGATTTTCTATGCATTAAAATTAGCATGAGCCAAGGAAACGGCGGCGCACAGAGGGCCACGTCCCCGGCTCATGTGATTCTGCTCCTGCAGCGGCCTAATTAATGTGTTTGCTTAAACCATGTCATCACCTAGGGAAGAGTTTATAAGGGAATTGAGTTTTCCTCTGCTTTTAGTCAATTAGAGAAAATTGGCTGCGCAGCATCCCGCATCGCTCTTCCTGTTCTCTGTTAATTGGCCGGGATGCTTCGTTTTTTCTGTCTCACCTTTGAGCAAAATCAATCACTTTAAAGGGGTTCTCCGGCCTTTTAACTTAATTTAGTAGGTCATAATAACCTACGGAATCAAGGTGTTTTACATAGTACTTACCCGTCCCTTGCTCCCACCAATGCCACCATCTCCACGGCGCTTGCGCAGGCTGTGGTCTCTTCTGCCAAGGTTCCTACCAGATTCGACCATTTCTCATCCTGTTCAGCTGTATTGACTATAATAAGAAGCGGCCATATCCGGTTGGGACCTCGGCAGAAGAGACTGCAGCCTGCGCAACCTGCGGACCCGCAGCTCAGATAAAAGCAGCAGATACGGTGGCATTGGGGGAGTGAGGGATGGGTAAGTACTATGTAAAAGAGGTTATTACCAACTATTAATTAAGTTAAATGGCTAGAGAACCCTATAATCATGCTGAAAGTCGTTAGAGAGGCAGATACAAGGCAAATGTGAAAAAGCCCAGAGACAGCCGTGCCTTGGGAGCAGCTCTGCACTTACCTGCTCCGTCCATTACACAATGGAGGGAGCTGAGTCATTCTGCCGCCGACGTACAGCACTGGAGATACTACAAAACAGCTAATCGGTGCAGGTTTGGGGTGTCAGACCTGAGGATAGGCCATCAGTATGGAAATCCTGCACAAACCCTTTAAATTTATCCTTTTTCTTGTCTTTTCTGCTTTGATCTGGGGAACATCTGAGGGGTGTGGCTTAACCAAGGAGGCAGGGCTTAGGAGGAGTCTCCTGCTGCAGCCAGTTGTCTTACTGCTAGACAAAGGACAGTGATACGAACTAGGTGGGACATGTTTTAGCTTCTGGGACAAATAGAGAAGATAGATAGATAGATAGATAGATAGATAGATAGATAGATAGATAAGGCAGGAGGGGGAGGCTCCTGCTGCAGCCAGTTGTCTTACAACTAGATGCAAGACAGTCATAAGACATGTTTTAGCTTCTAAGACAAATAGAAAAGGTAGGTAGATAGATAGATAGATAGATAGATAGATAGATAGATAGATAGATAGATAGATAGATCAGGAGGGGGGGGGGGCTTTTGCAGCAGACACAGGACAGTGATAAGGAGTCACCTGGGCCTAATATGTTTGTCCTGCTGTAGAAAGGGCAGGAGAGGGAGGCTCCTGCTGCAGCCAGTTGTCTTACAGCTAGACACATGATAATGATTAGATAGATAAATAGATAGATAGATTGATTGATTTTATAGATATTAGTTGTAATGTAAAGCTAAACTGGCTTAAAGCAAAGGAGGAGATTATGGAGAAAAAGCAGGAGGATTTTTGTGCAGGCAGGGCCTAATAAGATATTTTTCCTGCTGTAGAAAGGGCAGGAAGGGGAGGCTCCTGCAGCAGCCAGTTGTCTTACAGCCAGACACAGGACAGTGATAAGAAGTATGGTTTATCTTTTGGGATAAGTGGAGATTTCATATTATATATATATATATATATATATATATATATATATATATATATCTATATGTTATAATTGTAATATGAGGCGAAATGGGCTCAAAACAAAGGATAAGATAGAGCAGGGTTATTTATGTGTATTTTTTACTTATTTATTTTTTTGTTGTTCCATACATCCGTACAGAAGCATTTCACAACTTGTCACGCAACATGCCGACTGCAACTTCAAAATGACCTGGTCAATAGTTGTACTCCCAATATAGGGCAATAGAGGGGCCACACTCCTTGTATTTAGTCATTTGGGCTGCCCGGTACGGTGCGGCAGCGGTTACCTTATCCCATATAGTGCAGCCAAACTAAGACACATTCTTATGACCACAACGTAGGACAGAGAAGAGAGATAATGTGACGAGGGAAGTTGTTGAGAGATTACAAGGTTCTCCTATCTTGCTGCAGTTGTTACTGGAAATTAAAGGGACCCTTAATGGAAATTCTCATGAAGAGCACGTCTGTGTGAAAAGCTATGGTTCACCGGGGGGATTTCGAATCTCGCCTCCGCTGGGTTGTGTTTTCCCAGCTGTACAGCAGTGATGTGAACCTGGAATCGCTCAACTCACAGCTAAAAGAGCACAAGAACACAAATAAACATCATCGAGCGACTGGACGGAGGCGTTTTTATCTTGGAATTCCGAAATTTACATTTTTTTTAAGGTTTATACCTAAACCTTTTCGTAATGCACGACAGGTGCAGCAGTAGCACTTCTCAGAGCACTCAGCACCTTCAGCTCTGCTCTGCCTTTCCAGCATGCAGAGTATGGATCCTATATACAGAGGTGCCCTGGCCTTTCTGCTGCCTGAGGCGAAAACTGAAACAGCGCCCCAACCCCCAATGCCAATTTCTTAACCTAACCGCTTCCCTCCAGCCATACCGAGACATACTTGGAAAACATTACATACAGACAGGGGTGCACCACCAATGAGGCCAGATGAGGCGATCACCTCAGGCAACACCAGATAGAGGCAAGAGGGGGGGGGGGGGCAGCGGAAGGGCCATGGGCTGAAGGGAAGGGGTTAGGTTAAGAAATTCTGATGGTGTCAAGCTGCAACAGAATGGGGCTCCATTTTAAGCTTAGGTATGGGGGTTATGCCTTCCTCTATATATGTCCTCATTTACATACAAGTTAGGATTAGATATCACCGTTATATCTAGAGTATACACTGTCAAGATTATAGAGATACCAAATAGGTGGACATTATTTTATGAACTAAACACATTCACATGATAAGGAAATGGGACTAGTAGTAGAATAATTATTTTATTGTGGTTATTACAATAACTACACTATTGTGTGTTTTAACATGGCCACCTGTCTCTAGGTGAAGTTGTTATGTTGTTAATAAAGTTTAGTGTTAAAAAAGCAAACACACATAGATCTGCTTTTACACAGACACTGATAGACATGCTGAGATTCTAGTAATAGTTTATATATGGTATATGTTCGGCTCCCCCAGTACACTACTATTCACTTATTAGATACGTGGGCACGTAGAACATATCCTCTGGATCAAATGCCACCTGGGACCCCCACCAATACAGAGAATAGGTCATCAGTATATAAGTCTCTTAAAATCCCTTAATGTATCTCCCATAATACTTGTGAGAGTCACATGACGGCTCACATGACTGGCGCCATGTTTAGTCCTATGGATGCATTTTACAGGACTAAAATGGGATGTACTTTTTTTTTTTTTTTAGGGAGAGGCTACTGTATGGCTATAATAAAGGTCTGCAAGAAAAATTTAAATAGGTGTATATTAGAAAATTGTTCAACATCCTATTCTCTACATACATAAATAATTAATTAAAACCGGAATACCTCTTTAAAGGGAGTCTGTCACCTAATTTTGACCAATATAACTAAGAGCACTGCCCCACAGAAGATTGCATACACATCCCAAAGATACCTGTGTGCACTTTGTGCCTTTATTCCATGTCCAGGAAAAGCACTGTTATTCTGCTGGAAAACATCTCCCAAGTGCCCAGCTGAAAGTGAAAGTAAAAACAGCTTTCACTCTTGACTCAATTTCTAACAGCCATATCTTCTGATATAGTGCATATAATGTTATGATCCTGGTATTGTTTGAAAGGTTGGAATACCAGCTTTCAAACAAGATCAGGCCCATATTTCTAGCTGGTACCAATTCCAATATATGAGTAACTAGAGCAGCCTTCCCCTCTTCAGTCTGGTTTGCTCTGGGCACCTGGAGCAGCGGAGCTGGGCACTTGGGAGCTGTTTTCCAGCAGAATAAAAGTGTTTTTCCTGGACATGGAATAAAGGCACAAAGTGCACTCAGGTATGTCTGGGATGTGTCTGCAATCTTCTGTGGGGTAGTGCTCTAGTTATATTGGTGCAAAACAGTTGACAGACTCCCTTTAAATCTGCCAAAAAAATGTACGCCACAGGTATACCCTACCAGCCATTGTCAGGCTTTTGGCCTGCCTAGTGACACCAGACACAGCGATCATGCCACTGGCTTAGTTGAACATTGGTGCAATCGGGGATGGCCATAGCTCCAAAGTGTTTTGCTTCCATGATTTACTCAGTTACAGTGGGAGTATGGAGTATCAGATGGGCGAGGGTACCCCCACTGATCAGTGACGCCGAAAACTATACAGTGGACAGAAGTGGAAGCAGAAAGCTCCATCCACTGGGTGGTGGTCATACTGGGGTACTGCAGCTCTGCTCCCATTAAAGTGCATGGATGCTGATCTGCAGTACGCTGGCGCCAGAAACTGCACAGTGCATGGAGCCTTCCGTCCACTGTATAGTTTCCGGAGCTGGCGGCTGCCCAAACAGCTAATCGGTGGGGGTGCTGACGATAGGCCATCATTAACTAAGTCCTGGAAAGCTCCTTTAAATCTTTATTTTTTTGAGGAACAGTACTTTATTACCATTAACCCTTCTGCAGATCCCAGAGATTTTGGGGTTTGGCGGTAAAAGCCTTTCAGCCTTTTTGTCAGTGCAGATTCCCCCCGAGGATGTCCAGGGTGTGCCGGCTCTCCAGAGCCATATCAGAATGAAGTTGTGCAGGCGAAGGAAATGAGTCAGCCATAAAAGGAGAGTGCATCCTCTGGGAGAGTTTGTAATCCGTATTATCCCCTTAAAATAATACCATTTCAGAGAGACAGCGGAACCAGAGCCCGACGTAGTCATGTAAACTGCTTCCTGTATTTGCCAAACAAAACCATGCCCGGACCGCTCAGCTCGGACTCTGCGATAGCCGTCGAAGAGCGCCGATAGTGACTCAAACTTTTCACAGTGAGCGCAGATATGTTATTGAGATCACCTATTCATCATCTTCCCATCTTATTCCCAACCAGAAAGGGGCTTTCCAAAAGCATTCTGAAAACCGGCTGGCGCAATGATTGCTTTACCCATAGCTTTAAAGGGGTTGTCCAGTTTCATAATGGGAGCGGGGGGATCCATTGGTCAGGTTCCTCGGCTAAAGTGGAGAACGATTACAAAGAACATCTCTTGATCTGGAGGACCAGTCCTGTCCTGCATCACCCACAACCCATAGATTTGATCATTGTGTAATGCTTAATTTCCCCTGCGGAGGCGCTGCAGGGAAACTGAACACTTACTGTCAGGTTTCACCAACGATTATAACTGATCACTGGGGTCTCAGCAGAGGTTTTTGATCGGGGTGCTTTTGACAAGGGAACCCCTTTAAGTGTAGATTAAAAACACTAAATATTCTATGACTCTATCAGTAAACGGGTTTTCCAGGCTCCAGGTATGGATGAATGATCCACAGGATAGGTCATCAATATCACATTGGTGTTGGTTCAACACCCATACCACCGTCCATCAGCCTTAGGGCTCATTCAGATGGCCATATGCTCTCAGCAAGAATATGGATCCGTATTTTTGCGGACAGCATACGGCCGTCTGAATGAGCCCTTAACATAGTAAGTTCATGGATGGCTTGGACAGAGTGAGGATAGCAGTGGCGATGGCTCATAGACTGGATCCTAAAAGTCTTCATGTCTTAAGAAAACAATTAGTGGCAGAAACCAGGACACAGATGTATATTTGATGGGTGGGAAAACCTCACTGTTTTAGATACAGATCTATACCCGGCAATCAGGAAGAGATCTGATCATCACTGGTGTCACTATCATGGTCAAACTTCCTTCCTCTGCCCCTGGGAGATGCCATCTTGGTTAGCATTCATATTACAAAGAAAATATGCATATCACAGTAGCTATGCATTCTACCCTGTTTCCCCAAAAATAAGACCTATCCCGATAATAAGCCCTAGTGCTATTTTACCCTGTTTTTGGAGTAGGCTTAAAATATAAGCCCTACTCCAAAAATAAGCCCTAGGTACATTGAGAATAGGGTTACGGTCCTGGCGGAGTGATTTTAATGGCCAGTCAGGGCCTCTCTGCTGGTGACGCTACCTACACAGCGCTGCGCAGTTAGTTACCTATACCTATACCCATAGCCTATCCGGTGCTGCAAGACGTCTCCCCTGTGATGATCCCGCGAGACGTGACCTCAGCTCCGGGTCTCGCGGGATCATGCTGGTTGACGGGATGACACAGTACACGCCGGATGACAGGATTGGGAGAGAAGAAGTCTGGAGCGGAGTGTAGGTAAGCTTATTTTGTGTGTGCACAGGGGCCCGGGGGCAAAAAAATGACATACCAGTATATATTCAGAGGGGCCAAAAATGACATATATATTCAGTGGGGGCAAAATTAAGACCTACCCCAATAATAAGCCCTAACCCTTTTTCCAGAGAAAAAAAAGAAATAAGACACTGTCTTATTTTCGGGGAAACACGGTACATACAACAGCCGGTCATACATCCATAGCAGGACCAGGAATGGACCTTGATCACGTCACAACGGTTCACTTCAATTTCTCCCTTTGATTACTGCAATCAGTGTTGACTGCAGCGGAGTGTCCTCAACATGTTAAAGGGCATCTGTCAGCAGTTTTGTACCTATGACACTGGCTGACCTGTTACATGTGCGCTTGGCAACTGAAGACATCTGTGTTGGTCCCATGTCCATACGTGTCCACATTACTGAGAAAAATGTTTTATTATATGCAAATGAGCCTCTAGGAGCAACGGGGGCGTTACCATTACACCTAGAGGCTCTGCTCTCTCTGCAACTGCCGCACCCTCTGCATTTTGATTGACAGGGCCAGGCATGATGACATTTAAACTGCCTTTACACAAATGTCTGAGGTCTAATGAGGAATGGGTTCTGATCTGAGGTCTAATGAGGAATGGGGTCTGATCTGAGGTCTAATGAGGAATGGGGTCTGATCTGAGGTCTAATGAGGAATGGGGTCTGATATGAGGTCTAATGAGGAATGGGGTCTGATCTGAGGTCTAATGAGGAATGGGGTCTGATCTGAGGTCTAATGAGGAATGGGGTCTGATCTGAGGTCTAATGAGGAACGGGGGTCTGATTTGGGAGTTTGATTTCAGATCTGATGGAGGTCTGATGAGGAATTGGGGTTTGATCTGAGGTCTGATGAGAATGGTGGTCTGATCTGAGTTCTGATGAGGATTATGGGTCTGATCTGAGGTCTTATGAGGATTAGGGGTCTGATCTGAGGTCTTATGAGAATTAGGGGTCTGATCTGAGGTCTGATGAGGATTAGGAATCTGATGAAGATTGGAGGACTGATCTTAAATTTGATTAAAAATATTTTTTTTTCTTATTTTCTTCCTCTAAATCCTAGGTGCGTCTTATGGTCCAGTGCATCCTATGGAGCAAAATAAATATGATAATTAGCAAATTTAGGTCAGTGGGAGCTCCGCCAAATTTTTCAATAGTTGTGTTCATTGGGGATTTGGATTATTTTTACACTAATGGTCACTACTCTGCTCATCTTCCTGGGGAATAAACCCTAAACTATACGTCAGCATGCCAGTGTCTCCAAGCATCAGAACAAGGATCTTACCTTATTCAAGGTCTGAGTGCTCTGGTTCAGACGGCCAAACTCTTTTTGGTGCTGAAGACTAATGCTTTCCTGCAGGGGTCACTGGTGAAGATCTGGAGATGGTTTATTCTGCGCCTCATTTTGCCGATTGGAGACCTCTGGTGACATGGAGGATCCGATCTGCTGCAATGTTCTTCATAACCCTGCGTAGTTCTTCCCGAAAAATGGCAACTGGTGGATTCATACTTGCTCCATGTATATGGCAGCACCACCATATCCAAAACAAGCCAAAATCACCATAAATATCAAGAAGCAAAAAAAACTCAAAACATCAGTATAAAAATGAATACACCATGGGGTCAGTTTATTAAGACTGGTGTTTCGTATGCCAGTCCTATAAAGATCAGGCACCTCCCTGTAATACAATCAGTATATTAAGGTAATCAAATTAGTAGTTACTCACCGATCCTCAATTCATAGTAAAGAGGGACAAAAGTTGTCAAAAGCGGCAGGTGTTTGGCGTTGCACGGATCGCGTGACACAAGGTTGTCCTATGGCACACAGCGGGCGCAGAACAGAAGCTGTTGTCTGGCTGTAGCCTCAGGCTGCAGCTACGGTTGTCGTGTGACACCTGCGCTGACCAGGTATTCACCATCTGGATGATTAGATTACAGAAACATATTAGGCCAGCTGAGTTTCACCTGGATTGGTTGTGCCCCCCAGTCCTCCATGTTCCTCATAACGTGCACTCCTATCCACCACGTTCTGCAGTGATGTCCCCTAAATTATGGCCCATGCCTAGAGCGCCCTGTAAGGCGGCACCAGAGAAACCTTATCATAGCTCCTCACAGCGAGAGTGAGACCCCCATGATGGACCTGAGGGCGTAGCGGTAAAGCATCCCACTATGGACTGTGCAGCAATACATGGCAGGGTTACGTAGTCACTACAGTATATGGCGGTATTATTAAGGTACTGTATGGTGGTATTATTTGGGCGGTAGAATAGCTGTATTTTGTGGCCGCTATATGGCAGTATTATTTGAGAATAGAATACCTGCATTTTGTGAGCACTTTATGGCAGAAATCTATGGATACTGTATAGCGTTATTATTTGGGCACTGAATAGCTGTATTTTATGGGCACTATATAACATTATTACTTACATTTTGTATGATGGCATTATGTGGGCATTGAATAGCTCCATTTTGTGGGCACTATATGGCAGTATTAACTGGATACTGTATGGTTGTATTATTTCGCTATAAAATATCTGTATTTTGTAGGCACTATATGACAGTATTATTTGGAAACTGTATGGCGGTATTATTTTGGTGGTAGAATCGCTGTATTTTGTGGCCGCTATATGGCAGTATTATTTGAACATAGAATACCTGTGAGTACTATATGGCAGAATTCTTTGGATACTGTATAGCGGTTATATTTGGGCATTAAATAGCTGTATTTTATGGGCACTGTATGGCATCATTATTTACATTCTGTATGATGGCATTATGTGGGCATTGAGAAGCTCCATTTTGTGGGCATTATATGGCAGTATTAACTGGATACTGTATGGTGGCATTATTTTGCCATAAAATAGCTGTATTTTGTAGGCACTATATGACAGTATTCTTTGGAAACTGTATGGTGGTATTATTTGGGCGTAGAATAGCTGTATTTTATGGGAACCGTATGGCATCATTAATTACATTCTGTATGATGGCATTATGTGGGCATTGAGTAGCTCCATTTTGTGGGCACTATATGGCAGTATTAACTGGACAGTGTATGGTGGCATTATTTCACCATAAAATAGCTGTATTTTGTAGGCACTATATGACAGTATTCTTTGTAAACTGTATGGCGGTATTATTTTGGCTCAGAATAGCTGTATTTTGTGGGCACTGTGAGGCACATTTATTAAGAAGAGCGTTTTAGACGCCGGTCTTAAATAAACCCCTAAGCTGGCGGTGATTCCGACGAAGTTATGAAGAGGCGCAGGCGTCTAAATGTAAGCCCCTCCCTTTCCCCACCACGCCCACTTTTTTAGACTTGCCGTGAGCGGGGAACAGCCGCAGATAGCGGCACAAGATAGAGGCAGATAGAGGCGTATTTCAGATTAGTAAATGACTCCCTTTATGGCAGTATTAATTGGATACTGTATGGCGTTATTATTTAGGCACTGCATAGCTGTATTGAGCACTGTGTGGAGGTATTATTTGGTCTTTTATCAGAAGATCATTTCAGTTTTCTTTTTAAAATCCCTCAATATCACCATTTACAGTAACTAGAAAATTTCAGGCACTTTTCCTCCCATGCACATGCAAGGCAAAAAATTAATTTTCTTGAAGAAAAAAAAAACTTGCACCACTAAATCAAGCAATGATTAAAATAAAGTTGCACGATACATAACTGCAGGCCGTGTCAGTCGGCGGCGGTCCTGTCCGCAGCATTGTTGCTTTAGCATCATCAGCAGGTAATGCTGCCGCTGCGGGGACGCTTCGGGCGGTAGTTTCAGGTTGCCCAGTGGCGTCTGCTAGCATTTTGCAAAAATGTTTTTACACCGGCACCACTTACAGAATGGGTCACTATAGGGGACCACTATTTTTCTTCCGCTCCACGCAATTTAATTAGGTGAAATTTATAGAATCACCATAGACACCTTGTAATTAAAACGCTGCCATAAAACCATTGAAGAATTAGCCCCCGCCATCCTCAGTGCCGCTATGTGCAATGCAAAGCTGCTCTCCCGCAGGGGGTTAATGAATACCACAGCTGCCATATAACAGCACTGTAAAAGCTTGCGCCCTGGAGGGCTAGTTAGGGAGACGCAGGGAGAGAAGTGAGCAGCTGTGCCTTTAAATGCCATTTCCTTCTATTGTATTTGAATGGTGATCAGGAAAAAGGAAATGAAAGCAAAGGGGCTGAGCTAAAGGCAGCAATGCTGCAAAGGGGACACCAATCCGCTATATAAGTGACAGTGACACAGACGTCCCTCTCAGACCTTCCCTTCTTGCAACAGGACTCATTCAGCTGCTGGGAATACAGATGTGGCTGCTCAGGGATGGAGAAGGGGCAGCGGGTATGTGCACTGAGTGACACCGGGAGTTGGGGGGACAGCTCCGTCATTGGGGGTCTCTGGTGCACGGACTTGTGACGGTGGAATCGCTGATTGTGGCTCGCTGCAAAGAGGACAACGGATCATTGTGCGGACAATACACAGGAGAAGGCAAATGTCATCAGCCATAGAAAGGAAGACCCTGGACCCTGCAGAGTAAGCATACTGGCGTATGGTGGGGGGCGGCGGGGGAGGAGTAGTCCTTTAGGTTTAAGGTGACGAAACCTTAAAGGGGGGCAGAGTTGGGACAGGTGACAGCCTTGGGTATAGGGAGACGGCTGCCACAATGAAAGATGGTGGGCAGCGGTTTGCACTGGGGCTGCAGAACATGAAATGGGGATAACCGGGCAATATGAGCGTGAGAGTTGCGTAGATGGACTGCTCACTAAAAAAATGGCACAACTGTTGCACCCCATATTATGCAACGTAAGATGATGCTTTCTGTGCCAGCAGCAGCCATCCCCTGAGGCGTGTATTTCCACATGGTATCGCAGCTCCCTGCCCGGTGTGCACAGGGTTACACAGGTAATGCTTTTAGATATTCAGCATTTGGCACAATCTTTGCCTGATTTCATGATCTGTTTCTGCAGCTTTACGTAAGATGGCAGGTAAACAGGGTTAACACAAAGTGGGTTAAACAACAAACTCGGCTCTGCTGCGCGTGTATGTCATTACCCTTCATTGTTTCAAAAAGTTGCTGTAGAATGTATCAGACGGAAAGTACTGGTAGTTTTGGTATCTGGTTGGTGAGTGTGGAATAAGCCCATAGAAAAGATAGATAGATAGATAGATAGATAGATAGATAGATAGATAGATAGATAGATAGATAGATATTAGATATGGTAGATGATAGACATTAGATAGATAGATAGATAGATAGATAGATAGATAGATAGATAGATATTAGATACATATGGTAGATGATAGACATCAGATAGATATTAGATAGATAGATAGATAGATAGATAGATAGATAGATAGATAGATAGATAGATATGAGATAGATAGACATGGTAGATGATAGACATCAGATAGATAGATAGATAGATCGATAGATAGATATTAGATATGGTAGATGATAGATAGATAGATAGATATTAGATAGATATGGTAGATGATAGACATCAGATAGATATTAGATAGATAGATAGATAGATAGATAGATAGATAGAATCTATGTCTATCTATCATCTACCATAACTATCTATCTCATATGTATATTTCTATCTAATATCTATCTAATGTCTATCATCTACCATAACTATCTATCTATCTATCTATCTATCTATCTATATCTATCTTTATTACGACATATATTTGCAGTGGTTGAATCCACAACTTATAATAGAGAACAGGACTTTATATTTATGACATACTTGCTTCCATGACTTTTATTTCCTATGTGAATAACTGAGGCATGACAAGAGGATGTGTGCAGCCAGAACCAGATCTGCACATCCTGAAATGTAATACACCTTTATAAACCAGGGACACATGTCGTAACGTAGACTGAGAGGTTTTTTAAGTGTCTTGTTCCCGCCTGTCTCCTGGGATCTGCCCAGCCCTGCTGTAAGCATACAATGAGCGTGTAGTAGTCTCCTAAGGTTTCTACTCCCATCATCCACAGTCATCAACAAGCTGAGCACCTTGAGAAATGTCTGCAGAGAAACTCTTTTCCCTCTGGTGTCCATGCAGATTTATATCCGTGCATTTATCATGGGTCACATTACCACTAGTAGATTTTTTGGCATTATACATTCTAAAATTGCTTCCCCATACCCTTAAAGGGATTGTCCACTTTTTATTATTGATGATTTATATCAGATCAGTGGGGGTCCTGCGCCCATCGTTTTCTCCTATGAGCTGTTTGAAGAGAGCACAGCACTCATACAAGCCCTGCCTTCTCTGCTCTGTTTACTTCACCGCGAAGTATGGCGTCCTCATTCACTTCAGTGGGATGGCTCCGTCTGTTCAAGTAAGTACTACAGAGCCATCACATAGAGGTGAATGAGGACTCCATACTTGTAATTACAACTGTTCACCACTGCAATTGCTGCAGCGAGCAGGTAAACACAGCAGAGAAGGCATCGCTTGTATGAGCACTGCGCTCTCTTCAAACAGCTGATCCCCACCGATCTGATATTGATAACCTATTCTGAGGAGAGGTCATCAACAGTAAAAAGCAGACAACCCCTTTAAATTCTGAGACTTAAAAATGAAAGATCCTCCAGGGGGATACATACAGTCCATAGGTAATGTCTCCAAGTGCTAATCTTGTGGGCTGTGGCTCAAGGTGGACACTTCTTTCTTTCCGTGCACAAGGGATAATTTCAATTCAAAGGGTTGTGTGGATCAGGAGGAGCTTAGATGGTCCTTAGGCTGCATATTAGTCTAGGGTTTAGGTTCGAGGACTGGCTGGGGTTGCCGATCTAACGGCGGGTGCTCCACTGCGCCAATGTTAGGATGGATCAGAAAACCTATTCCATAACCTATTAGAGGATTGTGAGTTAAAAGAGGGGGTCCCACTTTCATGGCCCTTATCTTTAGCCAGAGCAGTTACAAAGAGTGTCTCTCACACTGGAGGACCTGTCCTGCATTACACAGACAACCCATTCATTTCAACAGGTACAATGTAATACTTAATGTCTCCTGTGGGGGTGCTGCAGGAAACTGAAGGCCTTACAACTGATTGCTGGGGGCCAAGCAGCAGGATATTCTGTTATCATTGGGGGACCTTTCTAATAAAAAAAAATTGATTGCCCTTCCTTGGACAACCATTGTATGGCACCTCCATGGGTACATGTAAAACCCTCTGCTCCCCCAGTAATGATGTCCCTGAGATTAGCACTTGGCGGCCAACCTGAGACATCTGAATGATAGTTGCATTCAGAGGACGGGGTAGACAGTTGGCAGCACAATGTGACTGTCACCTAAAGGGCCTACATAACAGTGTAGTCCTGCTTGGCTGCTACCCTAAACCTGATTCACAAGGGCAGGGGTGGGGGGGGGGGCGTTCAAATGGCTGCTCCATAGACTGGATACATATAGGGCTCACTATGGAGGTCTCACCATGATGTAATGGGTATCATGTGAAGGACGAGGGAGGACAACTATACTGGTACAATATAACTACACAGTGACCAATATGAATATCTGTTCCCTACAGCGAGCCAGTGGATGAAGTCCTGCAGATCCCACCCTCACTTCTGACATGTGGGGGCTGCCAGCAAAATATCGGGGATCGCTACTTCCTAAAGGCCATCGACCAGTACTGGCACGAGGACTGTCTGAGCTGTGACCTGTGCGGGTGCCGGTTAGGAGAAGTTGGGAGGAGGCTTTACTACAAATTAGGACGCAAGCTGTGCCGGAGAGATTACCTAAGGTACAGGATGATATTTTATATTTAATAGTCCATCATTATAGAATGTTGTACAGTCCAATGCCTATCCTTATACAGTGTTCATTACCCTACAAAAGACAGTCAATCATCTTGCATTGTACAGTCTGTCATCCTATATAGTACAGTCCATCACCCTACATGGTACAGTCCATCATTCTACATGGTACAGTCCATCATTCTACATTGTACAGTCCGTCACCCTACATTGTACAGTCCATGATCCTACATTGTACAGTCCATCATCCTACATTGTACAGTCCATCATCCTACATTGTACAGTCCATGATCCTACATAGTACAGTCCATCATCCTACATTGTACAGTCCATCATCCTACATTGTACAGTCTATCATCCTACATTGTACAGTCCACCCCTCTACATTGTACAGTCCGTCACCCTACATAGTACAGTCCGTCATCCTACATAGTACAGTCCGTCATCCTACATAGTACAGTCCATCATCCTACATTGTACAGTCCATCATCCTACATAGTACAGTCCATCACCCTATATTGTGCAGTCCATCACCCTACAGTGTACAGTCCATCATCCTACATAGTACAGTCCATCATCCTACATTGTACAGTCCGTCACCCTACATAGTACAGTCCATCATCCTACATAGTACAGTCCGTCACCCTACATAGTACAGTCCGTCATCCTACATTGTACAGTCTGTCACCCTACATAGTACAGTCTGTCATCCTACATTGTACGGTCTGTCATCCTACATAGTACAGTCTGTCATTTTACATTGTACAGTCCACCCTTGTACATAGTACAGTCCATCATCCTACATTGTACTATCATTCTACTTTTTACAGTCCATCATCCTATTGTCCATCATCATACACTGCACTCACAGTCCATCATCATACACTGTACAGTCCTTTATTCTACATTTTATAGTCTACCATCCTATGCTGTACAGTTCAACATCCTACATTGCACAGCCCATCATTCTACACTGTACAGTCCATTGTTCTATATTGTACAGTCCCTCATTGTACTTTGTACAGTCCATCATCTTACACTGTACCGTGCGTCCTACTTTGCATAGTCCATCATTCTACATTACATAGTCCATCATTGTTCATCACATGGTCCATCATTCTACCCTGTACAGTCCATTGTTCTATATTGTACAGTCCATCATCCTACACTGCGTAGTCCATCATCCTTGATTGCACAGTCCATCATTCTGTATTATAAATGGACTAACTTGCCAGGAAAACCCCAGTCTATATACTCTATTAAGGCATATGGACACCATAGAGAAGAGTCCCCTGCCCGTGAGCCAACTCTGTGGGCCAGAGAGGAGCTCCAGTAAGTGTAAGGGACTCCCTCTCTGATGGACCCAGCCCATTCATTTGAAGGGTGGCCTGCAGGGAAAATGTATGGCTGGCAGCAACTTACCCCAACAATTACCATGACTCCTATCATTGTCAATGCCTTTTTTGTGATTCTCTTCCAAAGGCTTTTCGGTCAGGACGGTCTTTGTGCATCATGTGACAAGAGGATCCGGGCCTATGAAATGACCATGCGGGTGAAGGACAAAGTCTACCACCTGGAGTGCTTCAAGTGTGCGGCTTGTCAGAAGCACTTCTGCGTTGGTGACCGTTACCTGCTCATCAACTCGGACATTGTGTGCGAGCAGGACATCTACGAATGGACCAAACTTAATGGGATGATGTAGCCTCACGTGGGTCTACTCAGGTGGATGTCTCATCTGCTCCATGAGGTCACCAGATAAACCTCACTCTATGATATTCACAACTGACACTGAGTCCTAGAAATCCCTCACGTCGTGTTGGACATCCAAGATGGTCTCTGCTCGAAGAACCATAAGGTGGTTCCAGTTCAGTTCTCTGTCCTCACCATGGTGCTTCTATATTGAGAAGAAGAGGACAATATTTGAGTGGTTACCTCCTATGGATTATGAAAAAAAACATGTTGCAAGACACAAAACAATCAAAAAGACTGCAAAATACTGCAACATGTTAGGTGACCATGATGCTGCAGCTTTTGGCAGTGAATGGAAGCATCAATACCACTGACCACTGCTGGATAATCTATGCAATACAAGCGTCTTGTTCTTAATTTCCAATTTTTTTTTCCACTGTGGAAAGGTTAAAGACAATGTAAATGTAACTGACATACTTCTTCCTGTGTGGAATGGTTTGTAGAGAGCGCTCTGAAGCTCCGGGGTGTAGGGAAGCCTCTATCCCCATATATATTGCATTAAATAAACTTAGGTTCACGTTTTCATTTCTCTAAGGGCACTATTATTATTGTTATTATTTGATTACTCCAGAGCTTCATTCATAATTCTGCTAGCTGTAATTGGATACAGTCGACAAGCTTGTCGACAGACACACCTCTTACAGATTAATTCAGTTGAACTCCTGTTTTCAGTGACTTCACCAGCAGAATAGTGAGTGCAGCTCTGGAGTATAATAGAGGATGTAACTCAGGATCAGTACAGGATAAGTAATGTATGTACACAGTGACTGCACCAGCAGAATAGTGAGTGCAGCTCTGTAGTATAATACAGGATATAAGTCAGGATCAGTACAGGATAAGTAATGTATGTACACAGTGACTGCACCAGCAGAATAGTGAGTGCAGCTCTGGAGTATAATACAGGATGTAACTCAGGATCAGTACAGGATAAGTAATGTATGTACACAGTGACTGCACCAGCAGAATAGTGAGTGCAGCTCTGGAGTATAATACAGGATATAACTCAGGATCAGTACAGGATAAGTAATGTATGTACACAGTGACTGCACCAGCAGAATAGTGAGTGCAGCTCTGGAGTATATTAGAGGATGTAACTCAGGATCAGTACAGGATAAGTAATGTATGTACACAGTGACTCCACCAGCAGAATAGTGAGTGCAGCTCTGAAGTATAATACAGAATGTAACTCTGGATCAGTACAGGATAAGTAATGTATGTACACAGTGACTGGCAGAGGAAGATACAACTGTCTAATTGGCAGAATTTTAGTTCAATTATTGGACTCCAATCATAGACAATAAATGAGTGGTGCAGGCAATCAATGGTTTCAGGCGAGGGGAGAACCGGAGCGTTGCTGCAGCCAATGACTGGCTTCGGTGATGATGAGTCCCCCTAGCGGTCAACAATAGGAGACTGGCCGCCGATCAGCTGGTGCCAGAACTACACAGCTCCACCCACAGTGTAGTGGTCGGAACTGGTAACTGTAGCGCTGCTCTGATTCCCCGTTCGCCTGTCTGCAGCGGTCACATACCATATAGCACGCCACGTAGACTGGGGGAGACCCCTTACAGCTTTGTGACTAATGCTTTTTACTGTGTTAACCCTTCATATGGTGACAGGGATGCACATACACCATCATGGCCTGGAGACTGGTATCATCCCCTCATCAAAGACATCCAGAGATAGTGACGAGGTGACATCAAAAGGAGACTTCTGTCTGCTCCAGAGCTTATCATACACCGGCTTCATCTGGTGCTGACACATGATCAGGGGAGTAATGGCGGCAGCGGGACAGGAATGTGCTGACAATATGGCGGACAGTGACCTGTTCACTCATGGGGCTATGCTCAGGAGGACAGAGCTGTATGAGACAGCGTAATGTGAGGAGGGTAATGGGTAGGAGCAGCATATGGGATAGAGTGTCCCAGCAGCACAGAGAATTTCAGGACAGGACTGTGCCGATCTTATAGAGGACTGAGACCTGTTCATAAAGTATATGGGGTTACGTCAGTGAGGTCAGGGCCATAGTGTGAGGAGTAGGAATAGGTGCAAGAATAACATCAGATAGTATGGGGCAGCAGCACAGAGTATTTCAGGACAGGAGGGTTCCCAAAAAAGTATATCGGCACCTTAAGAAGGAAGGCGACAGTTAGGTTTTTCCCCAGCAGAATATATCATTGTCATGATGTTAGGCGCAATCACGTCCAATGAGAGCCCCCAAAATGCACACGTACACGCTACCGAACATGCTTAGCCTGACGCGGAGTGCATTCAGAAAGTCTTCCGTCCCCTTCAGTTTTGTCACATTTTTTGTTGTGGCCTAGAATTTAAAAAAATGACGTTTTCCTGCATAATAAGTGAGAACAGAAGGTTTGAAATCTTTGCTAACTTATTGAAAAGGAAATTTTAAAATCTCACATTGACAAGTATTCACACCCTTTAATTCACTACAATGGGGGCGGGCTGGAGGTCCGGTCGCGGCACGGCAAACAAGCCAAGAGGCGGCCGGACAAAAATTACAGCACGCTGCGGCCAGAAAGACCTCCATGTGTCTGGTGGGGCTGAATCGCCCCTTATCTAAGATAATGTCTTTATATCCCTGCCATTTACATAGATAGCCGGCAGCAGGCAGATACAGCAGGCAGCAGGCAGCAGGCAGATACAGCAGGCAGAAGGCAGATACAGCAGGCAGCAGGCAGATACAGCAGGCAGAAGGCAGATACAGCAGGCAGCAGGCAGATACAGCAGGCAGATACAGCAGGCAGCAGGTAGATACAGCAGGCAGAAGGCAGATACAGCAGGCAGCAGGCAGATACAGCAGGCAGAAGGCAGATACAGCAGGCAGAAGGCAGATACAGCAGGCAGATACAGCAGGCAGAAGGCAGATACAGCAGGCAGCAGGCAGATACAGCAGGCAGATACAGCAGGTAGATACAGCAGGCAGAAGGCAGATACAGCAGGCAGCAGGCAGATGCAGCAGGCAGATACAGCAGGTAGATACAGCAGGCAGCAGGCAGATACAGCAGGTAGATACAGCAGGCAGCAGGCACATACAGCAGGCAGATACAGCAGGTAGATACAGCAGGCAGCAGGCAGATACAGCAGGTAGATACAGCAGGCAGCAGGCAGATACAGCAGGTAGATACAGCAGGCAGCAGGTAGATACAGCAGGTAGATACAGCAGGCAGATACAGCAGGCAGCAGGCAGATACAGCAAACAGATACAGCAGGCAGCAGTCAGTGCGACCCATCAAGAGGTATAATGAAAGCAAAGGCCGGGGCTGATCATGGCAGATAATGGAATATAAAGTACAGACCAGGGATCAGCAACCTTCTGCACTCCAGTGTTGTGAAACTACAACTCCCAACATGCACACCTGCTCAGCCCTTCTCAGAAATCCAACAGAAGAGAAAAGAGGATGCTGGGAGTTGTAGCTTCACAACACCTGGAGTGCCAAAGCTTGCTGCTCCCGTTACAGGGTATAGGGTTCAACCCCTTACATATCGGTTGGCACCCAGCTTTTCCATAATCCGCAGAACTTAAAGGGATTGTCCCACGAATAATATTCTACTGTTTTCAAACCAGCACCTGGATCTGAATACTTTTGTAATTGCATGTAATTAAAAATTTTGCATAGCCGCTGAGTTATTCACTGAAATCTATCAGTGTGGTGCCACCTACTGTTTGTTCTTTTTCTCATTTCCCTGTCCGGCTCACTGAGATGGAAACACATGCTCAGTTCTGTCCGTCAACTGCCACTAGCTGCAGCATATGACACCCCCCCCTCGCTTCCTTAGCTGCCATATTGAAATAAACCTAGCAGATCTCTGGATCCATGTGAAGTAGAAGGCTGGTTCTAGAAAGAGGTTGTCATGTACTAGATGATGTTTGATTTGTTACATTACTCACGGGATAACCCCTTTAATGTCAATATTAATTGTGTGTTTTCGATAAAAAATTTAAAGGCGTAGTCCACTTTAAAAAAAATACCATTTTATTTTCTTAGAAGAACTTGGTAAACAAGTGGTCAATTTCCCTGCAGAGCCACCACAGGAAAAAGGAAGAATTGCACCGTGTCCATTGAAATCAATGGCTGTCTGAGGACGTGTGGGGTCCTCCAGAGTGAGGGATGCTCTTAGTAATCGCTCTGAAGAGGGAATTTCTCTTAGTCACTCAGAAGGATATTGAGAATGGGTTTTCTGAACCAAACTGTAATAATCAAAATGATTAATATTATTGTGATCCACAGTATGTGTTAAGCCACGCCCCACAACCACACCCCCTTTGGGTGTGGCTTAACTTGGCAGGTATTTTTAGTTGGGAAAGGTGGCAACCCTAAGAGCGCACCAAAATGCATATGACATGATTTTGTGGCTGTGGATTTTCTGCCGTACCCGTACAGCTGCCTAAATGAGGCCTAACTTAGGCTACTTTCACACTAGTGTTTTTGCCGGGTCCAGCAGAGTTCAGCAAAAACGCTTCCATTACTGAAAATACAACCGTCTGCATCTGTTATGAACGGACCCGGTTGTATTATCTTTAACATAGCCAAGACGGATCCGTCATGAACTCCACTGAAAGTCAATGGGGGACGGATCCGTTTTCTATTGTGTCAGAGAAAGCGCATCCGTCCCCATTGACTTGCATTGTGGGTGGGTCATGACGGATCCATCTTGCTCCGCATCCCAGGACAGATAGAAAACCGCAGCATGCTGCTCTCCGGTATGAGAACGCAACCAAGCAGAACAGAATGCAGTTTGGAGCTCTCCGTTCTGTTCAGTTACGTTTTGTCCCCATTGACAATGAATGGGGACAAAACGGAATCATTTTTTTTCCAGTATTGAGACCCTATGACGGATCTCAATACCAGAAAATGTAAATGCTAGTATTAAAGTGGCCTATACTGCTGGATTTTAACCAGAGGACTCGCATTTCCGCTCACCTGCCCCTTCACCTTTCTATAGGGGTCACTGCTCTGTTATGTACAGTGGCTGCCAAGTGCTCCTACACTGACATCTACTGGTAGCACTGAGGAAATACAGCACCAGATCACCTGCAATATTATTTTATTTTTAGGGGAGGGGGCTACTATTTCTCCTTAGGGAGAGTGCCTAGGAAGGGTGAGGAGTCTTACAGGCCAGGACATGCTCCTCTGGGGAAAAGGTATGCAAATTGGCTCTCATTCTAGAAAGCTGTGCCTCTGAGGCCGCTTCCCATGCTCCTTTACATGGAAGGAGTCTGCTTTTTTTGGGAGGCAGCACGTAGGAGGCAAACAGTAGTGTAGACACGTCCTCTATTCAACTCTTGTACAACTACAACTCCCAGCATGCACTCTTGCTCAGCTGCTCACAGGACTCCCACAGAAGTGAATGGAGCATGCTGGGAGCTGTAGTTTCACAAAACACCTCAAGACTAACCACAGGTGCCATAACAGGAGAGCTAGTGGCGGGGGGAGGGATTGGGAGGAGAAGGGTCAGCCCCTCCCCCTCATTACTCCACCCATCTTTCAGCTTCAGAACCTCAGAGGGGCGTGGAAAGGGGAGGGGATTCACGCACATTCCAGATTAGGGGGTGTGACCTTAGTGCGTGAGGGACAACGTCTGTCAGGGAAAGGGCGGAGTTTCATCTGAGGTAAGGAGGAGCGTGGTTTCACGAATGCGTTCTAGTACATGGAGGGGGAGGGGTTATTTCTCCTGGCGTGGCCATGGTTTGTGAGGGGGCGTTGTCTGTCAATGGGAAGGGGAGGAGTCGCGCCTGTTCAGCTGTTCGCCTCCAAGATGGCGGGGACCAACGAGCTGGGTCTGGCGGAGCTGCCGTCCGATCCGCTGCTCCTGATCCTGTCTTACCTGGACTTCCGGGACCTGCTCAGGTATCAGTGTGCCCCCTGTGCTGCCTGTTGTGTCCCCCCGGTGCCCCTCCCCTGCACCCCCCACCTCGCCTGCTGTAGGTGTTCAGGGTCTGTAATAACATATGTGTCCCCCAGAAAGCAGGTGACAGACCCTCCCACTGTACATGCCGGTCAGTCGTGACCTATTGACCTTTTTAAAAGGTCACCGTGATGTCATCAGATCTGGAGAAGAGCGTTACATCTTGGTGGTGTGAAGATCGGCCCTGGTCCCCTCCGGTATATCAGGGCGCGTTTATTACCGTCCGCCGTACGGCTCTGTTCACATTTGCATCCGTCTTTCCGCTTAACGGAAGCCCTGGTGCCGTATCGGTGCCAGCCAGGTGTAGCCTGATGGACGCCGTTGACTTATAATTGGGCTTTCGTCGTTGTGATGCAAGAATAGCGATGGAAAAGTTATGGAAGCCGCCGACGCAGATGTGAACACAGCCCAAGAGCTGGGAGAGCGAGAAGTGGGTTTCGGTGCAGTTTTATCACCGTGACGAAGACATTTCGAGTTGTTTGGTCACATCTTTTCTGACGTGTCACGTTTAAAAATGTTTTACATAACGATGACACAGCTGCTGCAGAACCTCCTAATACACACCTCAGCTGCTGCAGAACCTCCTAATACACACCTCAGCTGCTGCAGAACCTCCTAATACACACCTCAGCTGCTGCAGAACCTCCTAATACACACCTCAGCTGCTGCAGAACATCATAATACACACCTCAGCTGCTGCAGAACCTCCTAATACACACCTCAGCTGCTGCAGAACCTCCTAATACACACCTCAGCTGCTGCAGAACCCCCTAATACACACCTCAGCTGCTGCAGAACCTCCTAATACACACCTCAGCTGCTGCGGAACCTCCTAATACACACCTCAGCTGCTGCGGAACCTCCTAATACACACCTCAGCTGCTGCGGAACCTCCTAATACACACCTCAGCTGCTGCGGAACCTCCTAATACACACCTCAGCTGCTGCGGAACCTCCTAATACACACCTCAGCTGCTGCGGAACCTCCTAATACACACCTCAGCTGCTGCGGAACCTCCTAATACACACCTCAGCTGCTGCGGAACCTCCTAATACACACCTCAGCTGCTGCAGAACCTCCTAATACACACCTCAGCTGCTGCAGAACCTCCTAATACACACCTCAGCTGCTGCAGAACCTCCTAATACACACCTCAGCTGCTGCAGAACCTCCTAATACACACCTCAGCTGCTGCGGAACCTCATAATACACACCTCAGCTGCTGCGGAACCTCCTAATACACACCTCAGCTGCTGCGGAACCTCCTAATACACACCTCAGCTGCTGCGGAACCTCCTAATACACACCTCAGCTGCTGCAGAACCTCCTAATACACACCAGCTGCTGCGGAACCTCCTAATACACACCAGCTGCTGCAGAACCCCATAATACACACCTCAGCTGCTGCAGAACCCCATAATACACACCTCAGCTGCTGCAGAACCCCATAATACACACCTCAGCTGCTGCAGAACCTCCTAATACACACCTCAGCTGCTTCAGAACCTCCTAATACACACCTCAGCTGCTGCAGAACCTCCTAATACACACCTCAGCTGCTGCAGAACCTCCTAATACACACCTCAGCTGCTGCGGAACCTCCTAATACACACCTCAGCTGCTGCGGAACCTCCTAATACACACCTCAGCTGCTGCGGAACCTCCTAATACACACCTCAGCTGCTGCGGAACCTCCTAATACACACCAGCTGCTGCGGAACCT
This sequence comes from Rhinella marina, assembly GCA_900303285.1. Classification (NCBI taxonomy): domain Eukaryota; kingdom Metazoa; phylum Chordata; class Amphibia; order Anura; family Bufonidae; genus Rhinella; species Rhinella marina. Next base: position 619,311 of record ONZH01006857.1, on the reverse strand, counting down.
CCTAATACACACCAGCTGCTGCAGAACCCCATAATACACACCTCAGCTGCTGCAGAACCTCCTAATACACACCTCAGCTGCTTCAGAACCTCCTAATACACACCTCAGCTGCTGCAGAACCTCATAATACACACCTCAGCTGCTGAGATTGTCTGAGATTAGTTGTTTCCCAAACCAGTAATTATGCCAAGTAAATAGGGCTGAGCTGCAGTACCAGGCACAGCCTATAGATAAGGGTGGCGCTGTTGTCACTGTCACCTCTGTGTGCTGCGTTATGTAATTTTATGTCGCAGCTGTCATTTTGTCTCGTCCGTGACCTGCACATGGAGCAGGGAGATAAACATGTGACCCACGACGTTATCACGGAGCGGCCCCTGCAGGGATCGGTATCTCATGGAGACAGATCCTGGAAGCAGTAAACAGCCCCGTCTATCTCAGCGCCCCTCCCCCACCTTACCTCTCCATCTCTGGCCCTCCTGGTGTGTAAAACCTTACGTGCTGAGGGGTCTGTTCACACACAGTGGAACTGCAAGTGGGAAAGTCCAGGAGTGTGACAGAACCTGCAGAGTGGGTGAGATTTTACTAATCCTCATCCTGGTGCCGCACGCAAAATCTGCAGCTTGTCGATTTATAATGCGGATTTCACCCTCTACAATGCATGGTGGAAAATCCGGAAAAAATCCGCATGGAAGATATCGCCGGGAATTAGGAGGGAAATTCCACTGTGGAAAATCTGCCCCCCTGTGGCCGTATCCAGACACTGCACTTATTAATATAATTATTTCTTAAGTGCATTATCATCACCTGAAATGTGCCAGCACCTCCATCGGTTGTGTGGTCACTACAAGTCCCAGCATTCTGCACAGGCTCCTTCTGGGATTTGTAGTTCCCAGATGGTCGGAAAGTGTCAGTATGGGTGGAAACCACGACAGAGTGCCGGATCCATCGGTTCATCAGGTTCCTGCTATTGATGACCTATCCTCAACATAGGCTATCAGTGTCTGACCATGGGGGGGGGATGGGGCAATATTCCGCACCCCCGTGATTAGCAAGCACCAGAGCTAGCACTTTAAAGGGGTTTTCCAGGATTTTACTACTGATGATCTGTCTCCGTATCTGATGGGTGGGGGTCCGACACCTGGGACCCCCGCAGATCAGCTGTTTGAGAAGGCACCAGAAGTCCTGTGAGCGCCGCTACCTTCTCGCAGTTCACCAAGCACAGCGCCGTACATTGTATAGTGGCCTTGCTTGGTATTACAGCCCATTTACATAAAAGGGGCTGAGCCGCTCCTAGGCCACGTGACCGATTAACGTGACGTCACTGGTCTAGGAAAAGCTGAGAGAAGGCCGCGGCTCTCACAGGACCGCCGGTAACTTCTCAAACAGCTGATTGGCGGGGGTCCCGGGTGTCAGACCCCCACCGATCAGATACTGATCACCTATCCTGAGGATAGGTCATCAGTAGTAAAATCCTGGAAACCCCTTTAAACAGAAGCACAGCACCATTCAGGGTGTAGTGGCCGTGCTGGGGTACTGCAGCTCCCATTCAAGTGAGTGTAGGAACCCAGAAAACCCCCTTTAGTCGTTTTCTTCCTGCCTCCCTTATGAAGTCTGTTGCCAGTATTTGGCCCGGGCCCCTTCTCCATTATTATAATGAATTTTTTTTTTTTTTTTCATTTTTCAGCTGCAGTCTCCTCAACAGAAGATTTAACCAGCTTTGCAACCATGATCCTTTATGGAAGTGGCCGTGTCGGAAGTATTGGCTGGTGTCAGAGTAAGTGATTGTATAAGGGGCCCACATACAATATCCCCATAATATATAGAATTTACAAATCTGCTGCCCCCAGTCTTCATCCATTGGCAGGTCTTGGGGGGGGGGGGGGGGGAGATACGTTCGTGTGAATGAACCCTAATGCCCCATTCACATGACTGTGTGAATGTGGCCGTATCTATTCCGCAATATTGGGGAATAGATGCGGCCCCATTCACCTCTATGGAGCGGGGAGCCGTTGAAGCATGTCCTAGTATAGGCATTTTGAATGGGGCCGCCCGGCGTGTGTTCCGAGCAGTGCGGAACACAAGCCGGGCAGCCCCTGTATTATTGCGGACCCGCAAAAATACGGTCGTGTGAATGGGACCTTAGGGTGATACCCAGGACCCCCGCCGATCAGCTATTCGAGAAGGAAGCAGAACTCCTGTGAGCGCCCCTGACTTCTCACAGCTCACCAAGCACAGCGCCGTACATTGTATAGTGGTTGTGCTTGGTATTGCAGCTCATGATGGCCAAAATGGCATTTATCATGTAGAGAAAATTAATACAAGGCACTTACTAATGTATTGTGATTGTCCATATTGCCTCCGCTGCTGGCTGGATTCATTTTTCCATCACATTATACACGCTGCTCGTTTCCAGGGGTTACGACCACCCCACAGCGCAGATACAAGGTGGTCAGGACAGGACCTGCTGCACATGCGTGCCGATGTGCGCTCCCGCTGGATAACGGATATTGGGGGAGATTTATCAAAACCAGAAAATCAGGTCGCGATTTGTATTTTCCAAATGGCCTTTAAAAAGTCCCTGCTCCTCTTTTCCTTTGCGCTGGTTTGGATGCGCGTGACCCACATATGGCGGGCGTTAGACTCTTTCTGCCTGTCTGAACAGCCGCATGCAACTTCTGTTTCCAGAGACAAGAAGGCCCAGAAGAACCGCAGCTGGAAAGCGACATTTACAGACTATTACGTGGATCTGGGAAGGTATATCCATCACTATGCCAAGCTGAAGGCGGCCTGGGATGCCCTGATGGCTTATCTGGGTGAACACTGCCCCAGAATGATCACCTCTCTTAAAGGTAATGAGTTTCTGGCATTAGTATTGTGTTAAATTATCTTACTCTATAGTCACATCCAGAGCTGCATTCAGACTTCTGCTGTAATCAATCTGCGATCAGTCTGTGCAGTGGATGTAGATGACTGTTGTTTAGCGCCTGGTGTCCACACTACGCCTTTGCTGTGCACCGCAGAGGAGAATGCAAAGTTTTAGTAGGATATAACCGGCAGAATTCTGAGCGCAGCTCTGGATGTGAATAGTGGCTGTAACCCAAGATGATCAGGTAGCAGATGGAGACCTCCCTGCTATTATTCAGAGGGGGAGGAACCATCCCTTTAAGCTGGCCTCTGATGTTCTTGTGGTTTACGCAGCCGGCGTGCAGGAGGAAGATCTTAACACCATAGAAGAAAGAATCGGCGCCAAGCTGCCTGACGATTATCGCTGTTCCTTGCGTATTCACAATGGACAGAAGCTTGTGCTACCTGGGTAAGACCTGACACTTGATGGCACCCGCTGGTGTCATTTAGGCCTCGTGCACACGACCATGAACGGGTCCGCATTTTTTACGGATTGGATGTGGGCTCATTCATTTCAATGGGGCGGCAAAAGATACGGACAGCACGCCGTGTGTTGTCCACATCTGTACGTCCGTTCCGTCTGCCCGCAAAAAAGAGAGAACATTTCCTATTCTTGTCTGTTTTGTGGCAGCTTGCACACAGCCGGGATCCATGTTTTGCGAATCTGCAGTTTGCGGACCGCAAAACGCAGTCGTGTGCATGAGACCTTACAGTGAGCAGTCGTAAGTCTCTTACCCCATCCGTTGTCTTTGCCCCTTAGGCTGATGGGCAGCATGGCGTTATCCAACCACTACCGGTCCGAGAACCTGCTGGACATAGACACAGCAGCCGGCGGCTTCCAGCGCAGGATTGGGCTCAATCGGTGCCTTCCAATCACCTTCTGCATCCACACTGGCCTCAGTCAGTACTTGGCGCTGGCTGACGTTGAAGGGAGGTGTCGCAATGAGATATTCTATCAGTGTCCGGTAAGGCTTGGTCATGTCTCCTCCTACAGCAAGGATGGTGAAGAGACTACAAGTTCCAGCATGCCATGAGCGTTGCAGCTCTAGTGGCATGCTGAGTCTTGTAGTTTCACAACAGCCGCAGGTTGCAGATCACTGATGTAAGAGATAAGCCCCTTAAAGGGGTTGTGCAGTAAATTGTAGACCTCTCAGCCTGGCAGAATCCACATTGGTGATCATACTTACCTGATCCTCCACGCTCAGGTCCTGATTCTTTCACTCCCCAGCCTCTGCTTCATGTCTTAGGTCCCTCCATATAAACCTCCTTTGGTTTCATGCCGCTGCAGCCAATCGCGGGCCGCTGCAGCCAATCGCGGGCCGCTGCAGCCAATCGCGGGCCGCTGCAGCCAATCGCGGGCCGCTGCAGCCAATCGCGGGCCGCTGCAGCCAATCGCGGGCCGCTGCAGCCAATCGCGGGCCGCTGCAGCCAATCGCGGGCCGCTGCAGCCAATCGCGGGCCGCTGCAGCCAATCGCGGGCCGCTGCAGCCAATCGCGGGCCGCTGCCCTCCTTGTGTCATGTCAAATGGTCACGTGACACAAGGGGAGCAGATCACCGCTGCAGCGGAATCAAACCTAAGGTTTACATGGAGGGACCCGAAATGAGCAGCAGAGGCCGGGGAGCGAACGAGCCATGGACGGGGATGATCACCAGCAATGGGTCTCAAACAGGCTCGGACTTGCCTACAGGGGTACAGGTGAATCCCCCGGTGGGCCCCTGAGCAAGGTGGGTCCCTAGCCCACCACCCCCTCCACAAATGGCACATTACACAGTAGACTTACTACCACAGGGACATGCCTTCTCAAAGTTGCTGCAGGGACCCCCTTATGATCTTGTAGCTTCTTGCTGCTGTCTTCTGCTGTGTGAGCAGGTAATATTTGGATGTATCCATATGGGGGGTCCCCAAGATATATTTTACTGGTGGGCCCTCGACAGCCCAGTCCGACACTGGTCCCAAGAGCGGTCTGAAAATCAGTGCATAACCCTTTAAGATTAATTTAAAAGACCTTTGCAGTTTTCAGGTATATGTCATGGTCAGCTAAGGCTTCGTTGGATATTTAAAGAGGACCTCTCACCGCTCCTGACAGGCCTGTTTTAATAGCGTCATGCATTCACCATGTGATAACAATTCTGGAACATCTATTCTTATGGCTCTATGTTGTGTCATTCCTTTATTATTACTACTAGAAGTTATGAATGAATTGCTATTTGTCTGCAGTAAGGGAACAGAGGGGAGGTAACCAGTTGGGGGGGGTGTACCTGCACAGTCTGAACATGACAGCACTGATTGGCTAGAGTCAGTCTGTGCAGGGACACACCCCCAACTGGTCACCTCCCCTCTGTTCCTTTACTGAAGGCAAATAGCAATTCATTCATAACTTCTAGTGCAAATAATAAAGGAATGGCACAACATACAGACATAAGAATAGATGTTCCAGAATTGTTATCACATGGGGAATGCATGAAGCTATTAAAACAGGCGTGTCAGGAACGGGGAGAGGTCCTCTTTAAAGGTTAGTCAGAAGCTCTATGGGGGGTAGAAAGGTTGCAGCCATTAGGTCCTGTTCCTGGGTGATGCCACAATATACTTGCATCCTCTCCTGCTGTTAGCAAGAAAACTTGTGAAAGTGATTTACAGGAGCCGATCAGCCCCGGATACCTGGTTTTGGCCCACTCTCTATATGATCCTTCCAAGTGAACAGCGATCGGGGAATATATTTTGGAGAAGTGTTCATTTTAGGTGATATTTATTGGGAAGTTATCAGATGCTTCTCTTAGATAACGAGGCCTTTCGTTTGTGTTTTAGGACCAGACGACACATAACCCTGCTGCTCTGGACATGTTTATTACAGGTAGGACCGGCCGTACACGTTAGATAGCTGCCGGCTGTATGCTCCACAGCCATCTCTCCCGACTTCCTCATATACGTGGCCAAGCATGCATGTGACGGGGGGGAGAAAACTGGTGCCAAACTCCTTATCTTCCTGACACCAGAAGGATTGGGCAATTGAAATCTAACCACCAGATCCTTATCTCCCAAGACATCTGCAGCCGTCAGGATTGTGAGGCCCCTGTACGCATTAGACAGTCTGCTGGTCCTACCGAAATGAGTGGGTTCGGACAACATTTATCTAATGTGTGTGGTCAGCTTTAGATTGTTCAGCCTTGACCCTCCCATTACCTTATAGCAGGGGTCGGCAAACTTCGGCACTCCAGGTGCGGTGAAACTACGACTCCCAGCGTGCACACTTGCGTGGCTGTTCTCAGGACTCCCATAGAAGTCAATGGAGCATGATGGGAGTTGTAGTTTCACAACAGCTGGAGTGCCGGAAGGTTGCTGACCCTGACCCCCTGCCGTATAGCTTTGGCTCTGGGTAACTTAGCTGGGGCAGAGGCGGTTCTGATCTCTGTAGGGGGCTCTGGGATGGGACTGGTCAAAATTCAGCCCATTGGAGACTCAAGGCCCTTTACACGGACCGAGAATCCTAAAGATAATCGCTAATTTCCCAGGACAATGAGAACTTTCTGGAGTCCCTGTAGACATTAGAATATTGGAAGATCCCTCTGCAATCTGTGACTACCCGACCATACACATGAGATGAACTTAAATAAATCATATGGTTAGGAGCACTTCTTCTGATATTGGGGAAGAGGGATCAGGCATATTGGATTTTAACATGCCCAATCCTCTGCCTGAGAAGGTCATAAATCTCCAGTGTCGACCCTCAGATTTACCTTCTTGTTTCCTCTGTCTCAGGTACCTCGTTCTCCCAGTGGTTTACGTCATATGTGCAGCATGTTGTCTCAGGTGACTATCCCATCATCAGGGACCAGATCTTCAGGTAGCGTGGACTGAACACATCACTACTGTAGAGGTGTGAGTGTGTGCAGGTGTTTGCATGACTGTGTGTTTTTCCTGATATATATAGTCAACACCTCTGCTTGCTGTCAGCTAATGGATGTCTTATTGTGTACATCCATAGGCTGAAAATTCTGCAGGTGCCTAGAGTACTGTTAGCGTCCATGCCAATGTCGGCTGGCCACTTCTAGATGTGGCTTGTGCAGGTGAAGAACATGATTTTAATGCTGCGGTGTGGACTGGCAGCAAATGAGCTGTGCGTCGGGGGCAGCTAGACATAACCAAGACGGGATTTCAGCCCCGGATGTATAAAAATAAAAAGTTTCCATTCATTGACAGCAAGCAGAGGATTGTGAAAATGATGACGTGAATTGAAACGGCAAATATATCGCAAAGTTTTACCACTTATAGTTGCGGCCACCTGTCCATTTAGCACACGACCCGGACTGACGGCGGATCCCGTGACCTGGACTGACTGCATCACAAATCACTATGGTGCAGGCAGTTTGGGTCCAGGGGAGCCACTGTCGTTCTGAAAGATGTGGCCGCCACATGAATCGTGTTCCCTGGACCGAGAGCATGGTTGTATGCATTGGCCTCATGCACACAACCGTATCCCTTTTGCGATCAGCACAATAAAGATTTTGCAGACGGGTATAGGACACTTTCTATTTTCGGAACAGACATACGTATGCAGAAAGCACTTGGATCATCTGTGTTCTTTCAGCATCCATATGTCCGTTCCGCTAAAAGATAGAATATGTCCGCAAAATGCAGACCACGGAACCATTGAAAACAATGGGACCACAAATAAAATGAGGACGGGCACATCTTTATTTTTACTGATCCGTGACTTGCAGACTGCAAAACGGATACGGTCATGTGCGTGGAGCCTAAGCCTTTACTCTCAGCTTGGACACAGCAGCCACCTCACATGGCAGTTTGGGGGTCATGAGACCCCTGTTCGGACATGCAGGTCTCAAATGTAACTCCCCCCTCTAGTCATGGCTTATTCTGTATAATGTGGGGAGAAAACCCTTTAGATTCTGATTCATCTAAAAATTTGCAGTTTTTGCTCTAATGCGGGGATCAGCAACCTTCGGCAATCCAGCCGTTGTAAAACTACAATTCCCAGCATGCTCCATTCATTTCTATGTGAGTTCTTAGAAGAGCAGAGCAAGTATGCATGCTGGGAATTGTAGTTTCACAACAGCTGCAGTTTGCCTACCCCTGCTCTAATAGCAGATGTCCGATCCTTGACCCCTGTGTGGGTGGAAACCTCAAAGATTGTGGGATGCTATAAAGGGATTATCCGGATTTTTCAAATTGACGACCTGCCCTTAGGATAGGCCTGCCTTATTGGGGGTCTGGCTCTTGCCTCCCGCAGTGATCAGCTGTTGGATGACGCCATAGTGCTCATAGGGGCGCCACGTCCTCTCCATTGTCTACATCACCCTGCACAGCGCCATATGTTTTAGTGGCTGACCCTGGCATTGCAGCATTGTCCAAGCACAGTCACTACTAAGAATGAAGAGGACACAATTCTGATCAGTTCTGAGAGTCTAATCTAATATTGATAGCCTATCCCAGGGAGCAGCAACCTCCGACACTCCAGCTGTGGTGAAACTACAACTCCCAGCATGCATATTTGCTTGGCTGTTCTTGGAACTCCCATAGAAATGAATGGAGCATGCTGGGAATTGTAGTTTCACAACAGCTAGAGTGCCAGAAGGTTGATGACCCCTGCCTTATGGCTTTGGCTCTGGGTAAGGCCCCATTCACACAACCGTATGTACATTTTCGCATTTTTGCGGATAAGATGCGGAACCATACGGACCCATTCATTTTTCCATAGGAGAAAAAAATGCGGAATGCACACCGTGTGCATTCCACATCCCCTATCTCACCGAAGTTCCCCCGCAAAAAAAAATAAAACATGTCCTATACTTGGCCGCAAAATCACGTCTGTAGCCCCATTAAAGTCAATGGGTCCGCAAAATTGCGGAACACTACGGAAGACTTTCCGTATGTTTTCCATTCCGTTTTTATACGGATCACGGAATACATACGGTCGTGTGAATGGAGCCTAACTTTAGTAGCTGGGGCAGAGGCGGTTCTGATATTTGTAGGGGGTTCTGGGATGGGACTGGTAAAAATTCAGCCCATTGGAGACTCAAGGACCTTTACACGGACCGAGAATCCTAAAGATAATCTCTAATGAGCGTTCATTGGAATGCTCGTTATCGATTATCTGGCAGTGTAAATGTACCGCCGATGAACGAGCGAAACGCACACACAAAAATCGTTGTTTGCCGGCCGCAGTTCATGCTAAACGCGGTCTACTGCCAGCAAACAAGGAGTCAGTATGGGGAAGAGCAATGGCAGTAATGATTGCTCCTAGATCGCAGTCTTGGGATGCGCGCTCTCTCTCTTCTTGTACGTATGCGATATAGTAATGGTCATATCTTCTTCTAGGCATCTATGTCTTATCTAATATCTCTTCTCTGTACCAGGTATGAACATGACAAGGACTGTGTGGCCACTACTGATGAGATCACCATATCAGTCTCCACTTCCTTTCTGCCCGAGCTGAGCTCCATCCACCCTCCACATTACTTCTTCACCTACAGAATCAGGTGAGAACTCCACAGCCCAATCCGAACGTATCCGGCCGTAGGCCTGGTATACGGCGTAAAATGCTTTTATCAAAAGTAAGAAATATGGGCTTCATAAACTGCATTGTTCTCCTGTTCAGTCTTGTGCGGACGGAAGGCTACTTTCACACTTGCGTTGTTAATTCCGGTATTGAGATCCGTCAGAGGAACCAAACAAATCCACTTTGATTTTGCACATCAGGAGGCATCCGTTCCGTTAGGATGCGGTTGTGTGAAATCAAAATGGAAAAAACGGATCCATCACTAAATACATTGAAAGTCAATGGGTGACGGATCCGGTTTTTTAGGCTACAAAAAAAAAAAAAAACGGATCCGTCACCATTGACTTGCATTGTTTTGAGTGACAGTGACCGGTCACAAAACGGAATGCTGACGGAACAGAAGACATCCTGAACGGATTTCTTTCCATTCAGAATGCGTGAGGACTTTGAACCGTTTTTTTTTTTCTGGTATTGAGATCCTCTGCTGGATCTCAATACCGGAAAACAAAAACAACAATGCAAGTGTGAAAGTGGCCTAAGGGCCTGTTCTCACGCCGGTCGTGTGAATTGGTCCACATCTATTCTGCAATTTTGCGAAGTAGATGCAGCCCCATTCATTTCAATGGGCAGCATTAGATCGCGGACAGCCGCGGCTCCGTGAAAAAAAAGATAGAACATGTCCTATTCCTGTGCATTTTGGCATTTTGTATGGGGTGCCGGCGGTGTGTTCCGGACATTACGGAACACACACTGGCCGGCATCCGTGTTTTTGCGGATCCGCAAAAACACGGCAGTGTGAAAGGCTCCTTAGTCTTGTTGATTTTGCCAGAATCCACTAACATGTCTCTATTGCGCCGCCACCCCCCCCCAACCATAATCGGAGAAGCAAAGGATCAGCCATGTTGGATATTAACCTGTTTGAACCTCTATATCTTTCTATGTGAATTAGCGTCTGTCAAGCCTATATGACCCCACTTATCCCCCATGCCCACGTAATGCAAAATGAACATGCGTGGAGCGCTGTCCGTGGCCGGCTTTGGACAGAATGCTGCACAGCAATCCATTTTCTGTGGTCTTACTGCATGGAAAACACATCAGTGGCGACCCCAACATTAGAGGCTGATGGCCGTACATGTAGAGCGGATGCCGTGTTTTTAGAGGATCTGTACGCAGGTGGTTGTAAGGAGTCGTAGAAGCTGGCACATTTGGGGTTAACTTGTTTTTGCTCCGATTTCCTAGGATGGAGATGGCCAAAAACGCTTTGCCAGAAAAAGCATGCCAGCTCGATAGCCGCTACTGGAAAATCACAAATGCCAAGGGAAATGTGGAGGAGGTACAAGGCCCGGGCGTGGTGGGTAAGTCACGAGGAAGCACATGTCATATCAGGCGTTCATTTCCTAATGGGAGCCCCAGTTATTAGTTATAGATCTGCTGGGATTCTCTTTTGAGAACCACTGAAGTCAAGGTAAATCTGGTATAATGCGGTGGGTGGCTGCCCCGGCATTCAGGATCCCTACAGATGTGCACAGACCCTGGGATGTCTACATAAGGTGTAGTCCACATTGCAGCTGCTTCATCCCAGTCGGTCAGTGGTTGGCCCAGGAGAATTTCCTCCAGAATCAATATGGACAGACGGCTTCAGTGTCTGTGTAGCGCCGCTCATCTCTTTATAATCGTTGGTGGAAGGCAACAGTCCTGGAAGATCTCCTTAAAGGGGTTGTGAATGGGAATACGCGCAATACCAAGCACAGCCTCTATACAATGTGCGGCGCTGTGCTTGGTAAGCTCAGAGAAGGTAGCGGCGCTCACAGGCCTTCTGAAACGGCTGATCGTCGGGAGTTCCGGGTGTCAGACCCCCACCGATCAGATACTGATGACCTATCCATCGGTAGTTAAATCCTGGAAAACCCCTTTAAGGTCTGCTGTATCGGTGCAGTCCACTTCATGTCTTCCTTTTATTCTTTTAGGAGATTACCCCCAGCTGAGGGCGGGCAGAGTCTACGAGTACACCAGCTGCACTACATTCTCCACAACTTCAGGATACATGGAGGGAAGTTATACCTTCCACCGGCTTGACAACAAGAACGAGGTCTTCATTGTCACCATCCCTCGCTTTCACATGAAATGCCCCACGTTTCGAGTGTCCGACGTTGCTACAGTAGGTAACATTGTGGCTCCTGCTCATCTGCCAGTAGTGGACACCAGGCTTGTGTTCCTTATGTTCCTCTTACAGATGACGTCTGCAGGTTTCTGTGTTGTTTGGGTAATAAGATGAGTCGAAAAGTCCTCTTTTGAAGGGCACCTGTCATGTCCCTTTAAGATGGTGTACATTTGCGCAGCAAGGAGTCCAGTGATTTCTCCCCCCCCCCTGCAGCCACTGTCTAAGTACTGTCATAAGGAAAAACCTGTCAAACAGTGGGAGGAGACCACATTGTTGGACTTTTTGCTGGCTGCGCAATTTAAAGGGAGTCTTTCACCTGTTTTTCACATCCCAGATATACCTGTGTGCACAGTGTCTGTATTACATGTCATATCCCAGACATACCTGTGTGCACTGTGTGTCTGTATTACATGTCACATCCCAGATATACCTGTGTGCACTGTGTCTGTATTACATGTCACATCCCAGACATACCTGTGTGCACTGTGTCTGTATTACATGTCACATCCCAGACATACCTGTGTGCACTGTGTGTGTGTATTACATGTCACATCCCAGACATACCTGTGTGCACTGTGTGTGTATTACATGTCACATCCCAGACATACCTGTGTGCACTGTGTCTGTATTACATGTCACATCCCAGACATACCTGTGTGCACTGTGTGTGTATTACATGTCACATCCCAGACATACCTGTGTGCACTGTGTGTCTGTATTACATGTCACATCCCAGACATACCTGTGTGCACTGTGTGTGTGTATTACATGTCATATCCCAGACATACCTGTGTGCACTGTGTGTCTGTATTACATGTCACATCCCAGACATACCTGTGTGCACTGTGTGTGTATTACATGTCACATCCCAGACATACCTATGTGCACTGTGTGTCTGTATTACATGTCATATCCCAGACATACCTGTGTGCACTGTGTCTGTATTACATGTCACATTCCAGACGTACCTGTGTGCACTGTGTGTCTGTATTACATGTCACATTCCAGACATACCTGTGTGCACTGTGTGTGTGTATTACATGTCACATCCCAGACATACCTGTGTGCACTGTGTGTCTGTATTACATGTCACATTCCAGACATACCTGTGTGCACTGTGTGTGTATTACATGTCACATCCCAGACATACCTATGTGCACTGTGTGTGTATTACATGTCACATCCCAGACATACCTATGTGCACTGTGTGTCTGTATTACATGTCACATTCCAGACATACCTGTGTGCACTGTGTGTCTGTATTACATGTCACATTCCAGACATACCTGTGTGCACTGTGTGTATTACATGTCACATCCCAGACATACCTGTGTGCACTGTGTGTGTATTACATGTCACATCCCAGACATACCTGTGTGCACTGTGTGTCTGTATTACATGTCACATCCCAGACATACCTGTGTGCACTGTGTGTCTGTATTACATGTCCAGGAAAAGGACTTTTTCTCCTGGAAAACAGCTCCCAAGTGCCCAGCTGAAAGTGAAACTAAAAACGGCTTTCACTCCCGACTCTATTTCTAACAGCTATATCTTTTGATATACTGGATATAATGCTGCATATTTCTATCTGCTACCAATCCCAAGATGTGAAGCAGCTAAAGCAGCCCCCCCCCCCTCTTCAGTCTGGTTTGCTTTGGGCACTTGCAGCATCAGAGCCCTGGACCCCTGTCGTTCAGCTGTTTTGAGAAGGTACGGGCGCTCCTGTGAGCACTGCTGCCTTCTCCCAGCTTACCCAGCACAGCGCTGTACATTGTATAGTGTATATCACTTGAATAGGGCTGAGCTGCTCCTAGGCCACGTGATTGATGAAAGTGTTGTCACTGGCCTATGAAAAGCTGAGAGAAGACCGCAGCGCTCTCGGACAGCTGATCGGCAGTGGTCCCGGGTGTCGGACCCCCGCGATCAGATACTGATGACCTATCCTGAGGATAGATCATCAGTATCAAAATCTCAGAAAACCCCTTTAAAGGGGTTTTTCAGTCCCTTTATATGGATGGTCTATCCTCAGGATAGGCCATGAATATCTGATCGGTGGGGGGTCCAACACCCCACACCTCTGCTGATCAGGTGGTCTGCAGTAGCTCCAGTGCTGGACCGTTGAGTGTAGTGGACTCAGAGCAGAGAACCTCAAGAATAAGTGGCTCCTACTCTGGTGGACCTGGCCCAGATGGACATTCCTTTGAATAGCCTCTATATAATTAATACTACAGGCTTGTCTCTGTATTGTCTATCGTACAGGAAGAGAGCTGCAATGATTGCTTTCTACACGACGACGACTCCACAGACACAGATGAATATGAAGAGAGGAGGAGAGTGCTGGACATGCCGAATCCTCCTGTCCATTGCCCGCGCTTCACCTGAGCGCCACCGCCTGCAGCCGCAGAAAACCAGCGGGGTCGTCCTGCCAGGATCCTTTTTATTTGCATTCTTCTGCTCTTGGCGCTGGCCGGGGCTCCTTGCCTACCGCCTGTATTCGCGCTGCGACATTCTGTTTGCGTATCTGTCACTTGCCTCCATGAAGGGAGAGGTGTCCCCCTGTTACAAGCCATCAGCGCTCCCATTGGCTTGTCCTGAGCTGGCAGTCATGGTTTCAAGGCGGTCCTTATTTTTTATAATTTACGTGCGAAGCTTGCAATGACTGCAGCGTTGGTGCAATCTTCAGCGGAAAGAGACTGAGCATCTGGACATTTTCTTTTTTTTCTTAAGAATTTTCATTATTCAGGGGAGTTTATCTTGCTGTGGGACGCTGGGTTTGAGACTTTGATAAGATCTATGTATCGGCATGGCTATTTGGGTTTGTGGAGGCAGCCATTTTGTGGACTAGGTCATAATTCTTAAAGGGGATGTCCAACAAGGCCACCCTCTGATATCGCCACGGTCTGATATTGGGAGACCGTGTAAGGCAATATTCACACCTGAGGCTATGTCGCAGATTCGGTCATATTTGACTGAAAAAAATAGCCTTTCATACAGTGCCAACAGTTAACAAGTGAAACGCATGACACGCGCCAAAACAATCAAGCGTTTTTCATAAGCCCCCCCTTCCTTTTGCGATCCTAAACATGGAATTATAGCGACAAAATCGGGACTGTTCACCAATGCGCACTATTTTTTCCTGTCAAAATGGTAGACACCTTAGCAGAACCTGACATAACCCCGTGACAAGTCAGTAGAGTCCATCCGGCAATGCCGACATCCATTATGTGACGCGTCTCTCGCGGTGTTGCGGCTTTCAGATTTTGAGACTTAATAGCGACCAATCACAGCACAGCTTATATTTCTGTCAGTGCTGTTGAAAAATGAAAGCTGCGCTGTGATTGGTTGCTGTGGGCCAACAAGGATAGTACCTGGGGCAGAGATATGAAAACTGAATAAAGGGGAAAAAAAATCTGCTTGTTGCCCACACCAACCAATTGGAGCACAGCTTTCAGTTGTTTAGATCCCTACAAGAAATGAAAACTGTGCTGTGATTGGTTGCTGGGGGCAGCAAGGACGGGGCAGATATATGAAAACAGTCTAAAGGGAAACCTGTTTGTTGCCCATAGCAACCAATCACAGCACAGCTTTCAATTGAGCACTAGAGGAAATGAAAGCTGCACTGTGATTGGTTGTCATGTGAAATCTCCCCCAACTTAAAGGGGTTGTCCGGGTTCAGAGAAGAACCCGGACATACCTGCAATTTCACCCAGGCAGCCTGCCTGAAGAGGACATCGGAGCATCTCATGCTCCGATGCCCCCCCCTTGCCCTGCGCTAGATCGCGCAGGGCAAGGTCTCTTGTTTTGAAAATACTCGCTGCCGGGCGGGTACTTCCGCCCGGCAGTGAGTTCGGTGACGTCACCGGCCTTAATGGGCCGGCTTTAGCGCTGCCCTAGCCGTTTTACTGGCTAGGGCAGCGCTGAAGCCTGTCCATCAGCGCCGATGACGTCACCGACTCACTGCCGGGCGGAAGCCTCTGCCCGGCAGGGACCGGTACGTCACCGGAACCCGGCGAAATTCCTTTGCCCTGCGCTAATTAGCGCAGGGCAAAGGAGGGCATCGGAGCATAGGATGCTCCGATGCCCTCTTCAGGCGGGCTGCCTGGGTGAAATTGCAGGTATGTCCGGGTTCTTCTCTGAACCCGGACAACCCCTTTAATTATTTTCTATCTTCTGTCATCCATAATTTCAGGAAAGCTGGGTGACCACTCATCTATACTGATGGGATTAAAAGAGGAGACTCTAAATCTTCCTTTTTTCCTTTTAGGCCCCAATTTTTTTGTTTTTGACACACACCCATTGTGCACTGTGTAAGGCTGTGTCTGCAACACATCACTTGACCAAAGATCGCCGTGCAACCATTGATCTGACTGGTTCTGCAACCGTAACCCCAGAATCGCCAAATAAGTTCTGGGGTGACAGTTGTGGCAACTTGCAAATCAGATTGTCACGATCGCTGATGAGGGCCAAGATCAGACCTTGCAGTCTTTACCCATCTTTCCTGGACTCCTGAATGGCAAGAATACTCACACATTTGGTGACTGAGGAGGGATTCTGGGGTAGAACCCTGATTGCTGCCATACAACTTTCCCAAAATCTCAAGCAGCAAATATACTTAAAGGGGTTGTCCAGGATTAGAAGAACATGGCTGCTTTCTTTCAAGAACAGCGCCACAGCCGTCCACAGGCTGTGTGCGGTATGGCCTCTCAGCCCCATTCACTTCTGTGGCGCTAATCTGCAATACCGCCCTTGGCCTGTTGACTGGTGAGGCGCTGATATATATATATAGCAGCCATGTACTTCTAATAGTCACTGGTTTAGTATGCAAATTTGTGACCATTGATCTACTGCAAAAGTGAACGGATCTGCGTCACTCTCAGGAATTAATGGTTCAGCCCTCAAAATGGCCGCCCTGCTGTTGGTAGGACATGGCAGTGCATTGCTGCAGTGTGACCTGACTGCAGTGTGATTCCCCCCCAATATATGTATTTAGCTATGGTATCTGTGTCTTGTAGCAGCATCGGTCGGCTCATGCAGTTTTCAGTCGGGTTAGACCCGCTCGCTTTGTTTTTTTCCCCCCCCTTTACATAATTTATATGGTATAATTTTATGATGCGTATGATATAATAATTTTGGTAAAAGGAAATAAACAGCGAATTGGGGTTAAGAACGGTGTGTCAGTCTGTACTGTCCTGTTCTATTCCTATTTTATATAGTGTCAGCCATAGTATTAAAGGGGTTAAAGTGTTCTGAATAGGTCATCAGTTTGAGATGGGTGGGGGTCCGACACCTAGCACCGCCGCTGATGAGTTGATTGAAATGGTTGAGGCCGCTGGCCTGCAGCTTACCAAGCACAGCGCCCTCCGTTGAATAGTGGCTGTGGTTGGGATTGCAGCTCAAGCCCAGTCACTTGATTGGAAATGAGCTGTGCCTAGTCCACATGTCCAATGAATGGACCGTGGGTCAGTAAAAAAAAAAAAAAAAATCATGAGGACATGCACTACTTTGATCCGTGATGTGGACCAAGCACGCCCATAGAAGTCTATGGGTCCGGGAAAATCACTGACCCACATCCGTGTTGCGTCCGTTTTTCACTAATGACTAATATGAGATTATTTGGACATTAAAGGGATTCTGTCACCACCATTTTGCATATTAAGTTATTTATACCACTGGATTTCTCTTATCATAAGGATCCCCAAATGGTTATTGTTATAGGGCCCAGATGAAGATTTGTGGTGTAAAAATCCTTTTTTATCTACTGTCAATCACTTACATTAAGGGGCCCAAGGGGAGTTGCCCATGGTTGCTGGAGCCCGGGCTCGGCGATTCCGTTGGAGCCCCGGACCGCCCACCTAATTAATATTCACTTCACTGAGTGAAGCTCTGACGCGGCAATTGATGTACTGCGCCTGCGCAGCCCCGGACGGCACACCTAATTAATATTCACTTCACTGAGTCAGTGAAGCTCCGACGCGGCACTGCGCCTGCGCGGGATTACAGCCGCCGCCGGAGCTTCACTGACTCAGTGAAGTGAATATTAATTAGGTGTGCCGTCCGGGGCTGCGCAGTACATCAATTGCCGCGTCGGAGCTTCACTCAGTGAAGTGAATATTAATTAGGTGGGCGGTCCGGGGCTCCAACGGAATCGCCGAGCCCGGGCTCCAGCAACCATGGGCAACTCCCCTTGGGCCCCTTAATGTAAGTGATTGACAGTAGATAAAGGATTTTTACACCACAAATCTTCATCTGGGCCCTATAACAATAACCATTTGGGGATCCTTATGATAAGAGAAATCCAGTGGTATAAATAACTTAATATGCAAAATGGTGGTGACAGAATCCCTTTAATTTTCGACTGAGCAACGTCAGTGAATTACAGATAACACGCAGATGGTAACAACGGACACACGGACCAACCACGGATCCTTCACGGATGAAACACGTATGCTTCTTTTCACAGACGTGACACTGACACAGAATTGTGAACGAGGTCTAAAAGCCTAAACGGTGGGGCACAGGAACCAATAGTTCCCCGCCGACCAATACCAGATGGTCCGTGGCCTGGTGGTTGGAGAGCGCAGCTTTAAGGCCACCCCCAAACTCCATAATTTGGGCCCATCCTTCTGGGGCTCTGTTCACATTAGGTAGAATACGCCCTATGTGAGACGAGGACTGCATTGTACCTCCCCTCATGGACCGAGCATTGTCTGAAGCACACTCGATACATACCTGACCGTTGTGTCTTGTGTACTGTAACCGCCCTGACGTGTTCTGCTGGTACGTCAGGTGCAATCGGGTGGCAGAAGGTGCCGCCATGTGAAATAATCGGAGTATGTACACATGATCCTTAAGGCTAATTCACAAATGCCTATATCACTGCAGTTTGTACAGGACAGCAATGTTAAAGGGGTTGTCCCCCCAAAAATATTCTAGCTTTCAAACCAGTACCTGGATCTGAATACTTTAATGAAATCTATCTGTACAGCTCCACCTGCTGTTTGCTCTTTTTTCTAATTTCTCCGTCCTGCTCACTGAGATGGACACACATGCTCAGTTCCGCCAGCCACTAGCTGCAACATACAGGACATGGCCCCTAAACTGCCAGATTGAAATAAATCTACCTGAACAGTTGGAGTTAGAAAGCGATTGTCATGTACTATATGATATCTGATTTTAATTTTTTAGATTACATTCTAATATAATAAACGAAAATCAGACATCATATAGGACATGACAATCTCTCTTTAACAAAGCTAGAACCAGCCCTGTACCTCACATGGATCCAGAGATCTCCCCATTCATTGCTCCAACTGTTCTGCTAGGTTTATTTCAAGCTGCAGCTCGGGGGGGCGTGTCCTTTCTGTTGCAGCTGGTGGCAGTTGAAGGAAGGGACTGAGCATGTGCTTCCGTCTCAGTGAGCAGGACAGAGAAATTAGAAAAAGAGCAAACAGCAGGTGACAGTAAACATAGATGTCATTGAATAACTCAATATATTTTAATTACATGAAATTACAAAAGTATTCAGATCTAGGTGCTGGTTTGAAAAATGTAAAATATTTTTTGTGGACAACCCCTTTAAAGAGAACCTGTCCCCTCTTCTGACACGTCAGGTTTAGTAACTACTTGCGTTCCCCATGTAATAACTATTCTGGAGCATCTATTCTTATGACTCTGTGTCATTCCTGTATTATTCCTGCTAGAAGTTTATAAATAAACTGCCAGCAGTGTGC